>OY744483.1:27587259-28102259 GCA_963556165.1 Tipula helvola
TGATTATCATGATTATCATCATTATATGTTTTTAGGGCCACTGCCCGCGATTAGAAGTGTGCCATAGGCCATTGACTATAGATTTGGCGTCGAAACAGGGACCCGATTTAGTTTGGTTACATTAATTTGGTAGCGCTAAAAAACATCCATATGGCTTCACTGTGCAATTATAACAGAGTATTTTGTTGTATCGCTTATAAACGTTACTTGCAGGTAATTATCTTTTTAATTAATTTCTTCCCCTTAAGGTTTTCATTTTGCTAATTCATTAAATTTAAATTTTGATTAAAATCTACTCTCGTCTTTCAGTTAGGAGGCACATTTTATATCAAACTGAGATTGATATAGTTGTAATGCGAACTTGTAATTGATGTTCCGTTAGTCTTTCTTACATTTCGGCATGTTCAATTTCTCACAGAGTTTTAAAAGTCAATTTTTACATTACTAATCTGTCCGGTTTTATTTCGTTTTCGATGATAGATGGTATGGATTTATTACTCAATCGATTGTAGGCTTGGTGATGCCGAGTGTCTCGATGGAGATAAATTCAGTTGCTCATCAACAACCAAATATAGATTTTTTTGTTTATTGCAAAAATTGTACACCGGCGAGATAGAGCATAACGTTTATACAATTGTTTTCCAAATTTAAAAAGAGTTTCAATTTTAAGTAACTCTCTTGTCAGAATGGCGAGAACAATTAGAGGCGATATAAAGAAGAAAAGAAATGGAAATAAACTCAAAAATATGTAAACCGAAAACACCTTTCTGTAGTGATGGAGGTACTCCTGGTACGAGTCGGGGAACAAGACGCACCGAGACAGACGATGAGCAGTATGAAACAGAATTGGAGACTACTCTAGAAGGGCGATTTTGTGCGAAACTCGAAGAAATGTCTTAAATTTTCAAACATAAAATTTTCGCCCTATCAAAATCGCAACCTGAAAATAGAAAACGTATTGATAAACATAGACAGATGCACTACCCTAATAAGGAAACTCCGAGTGATATGGACTCAAACGAATGTTCTTCGTCGTTTTTAATTCGAAACAATAACACTCGTTGACAACAGTCGAAACAAAGGTATCAAAGAAGACCGGATCTCAGCAGGCGAAAGATTCCCGTTTCCGGTCGTGAGAATAAAATATCAGACGAAAATGTATTAGACTTTGTAAAGAGAATTGATGCGACATTTTGTGATGGACAAAGTAGACAAATGGCATTACAATTTAATACGAACTAATAAACATGCCACTTGGATACAGATGAATGAGTCGCTCTTGGGCCGTTTCAGCAATGTATAGAGAGATTGCAAAATTAGAATGTACATACGAGGTATATCCGAAAGAATCATTTAATGATTTCTTAACAGAAATCGAAAGTGCTAACTATCGCCTAATCGATCATCTACTTAATGACGAAAATTTGGAACTTATAAGGACAATAAGAGCCCAGCGTTGATAAATGCTTCTCAAGACTGTCAAATCAGTTCAATGGCGCCCACGGTGAATCAGAGTATGATAGTAATGATCAAACACAGTTCGATAAGGAAGAGCCTAGTCATCTAGATACATTATCCGATATAATCTGCAGAATTTTATAGTGTGCTGGACTGCAAAGATTTAGGATACTGATTCCTGTATGTTCAAATGAAAAGAGTAGTTCTTCGGTGTCGGTAAAATTTTGATAAAGATTTTTGAAAATTTACCCGTGTGTCTTTATATAAACCGTTTTTCGCATTAAAGTTTACGATCTCATAATTGCGGTATACAAAAATTGTTTGCTCTAACTAGCAGAACCATCTATATAAAATTGGCTAGGTTCAACGTTACCATTTTCAACAGCATCGGTTGTTGTTATACTCATCATACTTTTAGAATCCCGCTGTTTTTGCGAAATATTAAATACACAATCGTCAATTATTTGAGGTGGTTCAGGTAAATTTAAAGTTTTACAGCTGAGACTAGGTGGATGTAAAATATTTTCTGTCCCCGCAGTGCATATAAAAACGGCATTGCGGAATTGTTGTTGATAAAGTCTTGTGATATATGGGCCTTAAACTGATCTCATAAACAAAGAGGGTCTTTTGGGTTACAACAAATACAAATAGAAACAACACCCGTCGTAATTGTTTTGAAATTTTATTGGCCGTTGCTTCTGTCATACAATGAATCCAATCTCTATCATCTTCAACTAAGCTCCTCTTTATTGCAATTCTTTTCAAACTTTCTTAAGTAACTCCATTCCATGTTCTAACACCACTTAAAGATTTGGCTCCAGTTACGTTATTGAATGTAAAAAAGAACCTCTCACCAGCTTTCGGATCCACGGTGTACATTACAGCTAAATTGGAAGATTTCCTTTGTACATGACCAATGCTTAATGTTCTTGTCCAAGAACAAAATAAACATTTTGGTTTAGAGGTAAATGGACTTGAAGTAAAATAATATTATGGGACCTCTCGAACATTTTGTTTTCTAGAAGCCTCCACATTGCTTCTAGTGTTAAAACATATCTTACACATAAAAATTACTAATTTCGTCACTACTGTTTGATATCAAAATTTTGCAGATAAGTATCCCTTGTAGATATATTTGTAAATATATTTGATCCTGCAACTTTTGTAATTAGTAGTACTGAACAATGAATCTATTATCAACTGGTTTATTGCGGACGATAATCGAATCCATTTGTCTACTATGGTATGTATTTGGGGATGTTTTCGTGTATTCGCTATTTTTCATACACGAAGATCTTGGGTTGAGAATTCCACACAGTCCATGAATCATGCGTTTCGTTACTAAATCGTGTAAATTTGTATATGTATATATGCTCGGTTGACATTATTTAATCATCTGTACACATTATGGAAATCATATAACAATGTGAACGTCCTCGGTTTTGAAATTCTATAGTACACGAACCGGTATAGAAAACGGGTCCCTCTAAAAAACAATTCTTTTTTTGCCAATATCTTTCGAACCGCACTAGTTAGAAACATGAAAAATCTTAGAAAATATTACCAAGCATACTTTGTCTAATCAAAAGCGTCATCATGTGGCTATTTTCTAACTAAATTTTCAAATGTGAATACCTCTTGAACCGCACTACCTGGAAAGATTAAAATTTGACTGAACGCGAATATGTTTGCGGACGACTTGATAAACCCCAAGGCGGATCAGTCTATCATCAGGTCATACGGGATCTATAAAGGCCGTTCGCCATATTAACAAAATATGGAAAGAATATGTTGTACCTTACGCACCATTTATAGGCGATAATTTTACGCTAATTGAAGATAATGCCAGGCATCATTGGAAACACTTTGATGAAATGCGTTGACAGAATATAACATTTGAAGTTTGGGATTTGAAATCTGAAATTTCAAATTTCAAATTTGTAATTTGGAAGTTAAAATTTGGATTTGGGATTTGGAATTTGGAATTTGAAATTTCGAATTTAAAATTTGAAATTTTAGAATTCGGAATTTGTAATTTCGAAGTTGAAATTTGGAATTTGGGACTTGGAATTTGTAATTTGGAATTTACAATTTGAAATTTAGAATTAGGAATTTGTAATTTGGAAGTTGAAATATGGAATTTGGGATTTGGAATATGAAATTTGGAATTTGAAATTTACAATTTGAAATTTAGAATTTGGAATTTGAAATTTGGAATTTGGGATTTGGAATTTTAAATTTGGAATTTAAAATTTGAAACTTAGAATTTGGAATTTGTAATTTGGAAGTTGAAATTTGGAATTTGGGGTTTGGAATTTGGAATTGGGAATTTGAAATTTGGAATTTGGAATTTAAAATTTGAAATTTGGAAGTTAGAATTTGAAATTTGGAAGTTAGAATTTGAAATCTAAAATTTGAAATTTAGAATTTGAAATTTAAAATTTGAAATTTAGAATTTGGGATTTGTAATTTGGAAGTTAAAATTTGGAATTTGGAATTTGGGATTTGAAATAAGAAATTTGAAATTTGAAATTTGGAATTTGGGATTTGAAATTTGGAATTTGGAATTTAAAATTGAAATTTAGAATTTGGATTTGTAATTTGGAAAGTTAAAGTTAAAATTTGGAATTTGGGATTTAGGATTTGGAATTTGGAATTTAAAATTTGGAAAGTTAAAGTTAAAATTTGGAATTTGGGATTTAGGATTTGGAATTTGGAATTTAAAATTTGAAATTTTAGAATTCGGAATTTGGAATTTGAAATTTGGAATTTACAATTTGAAATTTAGAATTAGAAATTTGAAATTTGGAATTTGGGATTTGGGATTTGGGATTTGGGATTTGGAATTTGAAATTTGAAATTTGAAATTTGAAATTTGGGATTTGGAATCTGGAATTTGGAACTGGGAATTTGGAATTTGGAATTTGAAATTTGAAATTTGGAATTTAAAATTTGAAATTTAGAATTTGGAAGTTAAACTTTGAATTTGGGATTTGCGATTTAGAATTTGGAATACGAAATTTGTAATTTAAAATTTGAAATTTTAGAATTCGGAAATTGTAATTTGGAAGTTGAAATTTGGAAGTTGAAATTTGGAATTTGGGGTTTGGAATTTGAAATTTGTAATTTACAATTTGGAATTTACAATTTGCAATTTAGAATTTGAAATTTGGAATTTGGGATTTGGAATTTGAAATTTGGAATTTAAAATTTACAACTTAGAATTTGGAAGTTGAAATTTAAAATTGGGATTTAGAATTTGAAATTTGGAATTTACAATTTGAAATTTGGAATTTTGGAAGTTGAAATTTGCAATTTGGGGTTTGAAATTTGAAATTTAGAATTTGGATTTGTAATTTGGAACGTTAAAGTTAAAATTTGGAATTTGGGATTTAGGATTTGGAATTTAAAATTTGAAATTTGGAATTTGGAATTTAAAATTTAAAATTTAGAATTTGAAATTTGGAAGTAAAAATTTGGATTTGGGATTTGGAATTTGGAATTTGAAATTTGTAATTTAAAATTTGAAATTTTAGAATTCGGAAATTGTAATTTGGAAGTTGAAATGTGGAAGTTGAAATTTGGAATTTGGGGTGTGGAATTTGAAATTTGGAATTTGCAATTTGAAATTTACAATTTGGAATTTAGAATTTAAAATTTTAAACTTAGAATTTGGAATTTGGAAGTTGAAATTTAAATTTGGAATTGAATTTGGAACTGGGAATTTGAAATTTGAAATTTAGAATTTGAAATTTGAAATCTGGAAATTGGGATATGAAATTTTAGAATTCGGAATTTGTAATTTGGAAGTTGAAATTTAAAATTGGGATTTGGAATTTAAAATTTGGAATTTTGGAAGTTGAAATTTGGAATTTGGGATTTGGAATTTGAAATTTGGAATTTGGAATTTAAAATTTTCAACTTAGAATTTTGAATTTGGAAGTTGAAATTTAAATTTGGAATTGAGAATTTGAAATTTGGAATTTAGAATTTGAAATTTGGAATTTACAACTTGAAATCTGGAAATTGGGATATGAAATTTTAGAAGTCGAAATTTGTAATTTGGAAGTTGAAATTTAAAATTGGGATTTGGAATTTGAAATTTGGAATTTACAATTTGAAATTTGGAATTTTGGAAGTTGAAATTTGGAATTTGGGATTTGAAATATGAAATTTGGAATTTAGAATTTGGATTTGTAATTTGGAAAGTTAAAGTTAAAATTTGGGATTTAGGATTGGAATTTGAAATTTGAAATTTTAGAATTCGGAATTTGGAATTTGAAATTTTTAATTTGAAATTTGCAATTTACAATTTGAAATTTAGAATTAGAAATTTGAAATTTGAGATTTGGAATTTGAAATTTGCAATTTGGAATTTGGGATTTGGAATTTGCAACTGGGAATTTGGAATTTGGGATTTGGGATTTGAAATTTGGAATTTAGAATTTGGAATTTGAAAGCTAAAATTTGGATTTGGGATTTGGAATTTGGAATTTAAAATTTGAAATTTTAGAATTCGGAAATTGTAATTTGGAAGTTGAAATTTGGAAATTGAAACTTGGAATTTGGGGTTTGGAATTTGAAATTTGGAATTTACAATTTGAAATTTACAATTTGAAATTTACAGTTTGAAATTTTGAAATTTGGTATTTGGGATTTGGAATTGGAAATTTGGAAGTTGAAATTTTGAATTGAATTTGGAATTGGGAATTTGAAATTTGGAATTTAGAATTTAGAATTTGAAATTTGGAATTTGGGATATGAAATTTTAGAATTCGGAATTTGTAATTTGGAAGTTGAAATTTAAAATTGGTATTTGGAATTTGAAATTTGGAATTTACAATTTGAAATTTGGAATTTGGGATATTAATTTTAGAAGTTGAAATTTGGAATTTGGAATTTGGGATTTGAAATTTGAAATTTTGAATTTGGAATTTGGAAGTTGAAATTTAAAATTTGAAATTTAGAATTTGGGATTTGCAATTTGGAAGTTATAATTTGGAATTTGGCATTTGTAATTTGGAATTTGAAATTTGGGATTTGAAATTTGGAATTTGGAATTTAAAATTTGAAATTCGGAATTTGGCATTTGGAATTTGGAATTTGAAATTTGAAATTTGGGATTTGACATTTGGAATTTAAAATTTGAAATTTAGAATTTGGAATTTGTAATTTGGAAGTTGAAATTTGGATTTTGAGATTTGGAATTTGGAATTTATAATTTAAAATTTAAAATTTGGAATTTGGGATATGAAATTTGGAAGTTGAAATTTGGAATTTGGGATTTGAAATTTAAAATTTGAAATTTAGAATTTGTATTTTGTAATTTGGAACGTGAAATTTCGAATTTGGGATTTGGAATTTAGAATTTGGAATTTAAAATTTGAAATTTGGAATTTGGAATTTGAAATTCTGAATTTAAAATTTAAAATTTGGAATTTCAATTTGAAATTTGGAATTTGATATTTTCAGTTTGAAATTTAAAATTTGAAATTTAGAATTTGGGATTTGCAATATGGAAGTTATAATTTGGAATTTGGGATTTGGAATTTACAATTTGAAATTTGGAATTTGGGATATGAATTTTGGAAGTTGAAATTTGGAATTTGGGATTTGAAATTTGAAATTTTGAATTTGGAATTTGGAAGTTGAAATTTAAAATTTGAAATTTAGAATTTGGGATTTGCAATTTGGAAGTTATAATTTGGAATTTGGCATTTGTAATTTGGAATTTGAAATTTGGGATTTGAAATTTGGAATTTGGAATTTAAAATTTGAAATTCGGAATTTAGAATTTGGAATTTGTAATTTGGAAGTTGAAATTTGGATTTTGAGATTTGGAATTTGGAATTTATAATTTAAAATTTAAAATTTGGAATTTGGGATATGAAATTTGGAAGTTGAAATTTGGAATTTGGGATTTGAAATTTAAAATTTGAAATTTAGAATTTGTATTTTGTAATTTGGAACGTGAAATTTCGAATTTGGGATTTGGAATTTAGAATTTGGAATTTAAAATTTGAAATTTGGAATTTGGAATTTGAAATTCTGAATTTAAAATTTAAAATTTGGAATTTCAATTTGAAATTTGGAATTTGATATTTTCAGTTTGAAATTTAAAATTTGAAATTTAGAATTTGGGATTTGCAATATGGAAGTTATAATTTGGAATTTGGGATTTGGAATTTACAATTTGAAATTTGGAATTTGGGATATGAATTTTGGAAGTTGAAATTTGGAATTTGGGATTTGAAATTTGAAATTTTGAATTTGGAATTTGGAAGTTGAAATTTAAAATTTGAAATTTAGAATTTGGGATTTGCAATTTGGAAGTTATAATTTGGAATTTGGGATTTGGAATTTGGAATTTGAAATTTGGGATTTGAAATTTGGAATTTGGAATTTAAAATTTGAAATTTAGAATTTGGAATTTGTAACTTGGAAGTTGAAATTTGGATTTTGAGATTTGGAATTTATAATTTAAAATTTGGAATTTGGGATATGAAATTTGGAAGTTGAAATTTGGAATTTGGGATTTGAAATTTAAAATTTGAAATTTAGAATTTGTATTTTGTAATTTGGAACGTGAAATTTCGAATTTGGGATTTGGAATTTAGAAGTTGGAATTTGGAATTTGAAATTTGGAATTTGGAATTTGAAATTCTGAATTTGAAATTTAAAATTTGGAATTTCAATTTGAAATTTGGAATTTGATATTTTCAGTTTGAAATTTAAAATTTGAAATTTGGATTTTAGATTTTGGGATTTGAAATTTGGAGGTTGGAATTTAAAATTTGGAATTGGAAATTTGGAATTTGAAATTTAAAATATAGAATTTATTTTTTTAATCGCTCAAGGTGAAGAATTTTTGGACTTAAACAGTTTGTTTATAACATTGTTGGTTGTGGCAAGGTTAATAAATTTCAGATTTCTAATTCAAAATGATTTTAATTTAAATTTATATATCTTATTCTAGTGGGAATTTTGTTTAGCAGATTGTGCGTTTAAACTTAAAATAAAGTTTATTAGCCAAATCATATATTTGTGCTACTTCTTTGTCATATATGGTACTAATAAGAATACATATACTAATATGGATACTCAAATTATGTAATTTAATTTAGTATCGACAACCTAAAGCAGTTATTATTTAATGAGTTCCAGATCTAATTTAAATTATTTCGCAGAGGGATTTTAAGAATTATTTAAACTTATTACAGAGAATTGAATTCATACTTAATTAATTTTACAATTGTTAGGATTAATACAGATTTTTGGAAAATTTGGAATTTTGTGAATAATCTGAAACAGCTTTCCAGGAACTTATGCAGTAAATGAACTTGAAATTATGTCATATTGTGCTAAATAATTGACAAAAAATATTCTACTAACAAATTTACTATGGTGTTTGGAACCGGATTGATTCTTTGTCACCAAAATACCTATCCTCTCCTTCGGTTTTGTTATGTGTAAAGGGTATACGGATTGCCCGGTGTCATCCGGGAGTTCTGCTTAGGCTTGACCTCAGTGCAATATACAACAGATTATAAAAAGTATGGTATGCAGGATGACAGCGGTTATTCAAACTCGGGCGGCAATATACGCTACTAAACATTTTTTATTGGTTAATTATTATTTTGTTGTTGTGTTTATATTTGTTAAAATTTAAATACAATTTTTAAAATGTTTCCTTGTTTAAATACATTTTTCAAGATTGTTTTCAATCGTTTCAAGTGTCCAGCTTGTTCGGTTCAAGAGGTTTCACATATGAAAATTTGGTTATAAGCCATGTTGTGGGATAACTAAAAATACTCAGCCACATGATTAGACAATGTGTACTATGGTAATATTTTTAACGATTGTTTTGAATGACCTTGAATTTGGTTTTTGATTTATGTTTCAAAATAGTTGCGGTTCAAACGATATTCGCGTCAAAAAAGCCAATTTTTTTAGGGTGCTCTGTTTTCTATACCAGTCACCGGCCAGTATAGTAATATCAATTTTTTTTTTATTACATTTAACCATTGAAGAAGGCCTTCAATATTAAATTTAATAATGAAAAATTTTGTACAGAGTTGCTCATTAAAGCTGTGTTTATATCTTAGGAAGATAAGAAGATTGACCGCCTATTAGTTCCATGCTCTAGTTGAAAATTTTTTCAATTTTGATCAAAGTAGGCTAGTAGGCGGGGCTTGTCACATTTCATGTCGTGAAAATCTTCCTATGTTTTAATTATAAAATGAACCAATAATGAATAGATAGAATGTTGATAATTCTAAGCCTTTACTTCAACAGTAATGCTTTTAACTACTCCCATCCACCATATACTTGTAGTTCGATACACATATTAAACCATTTCCATTAATTATGTTAACAATTCTAATAAAAACAAAAATTAAATGTCACCTCAAAATCAACATATAAACTAGTCCACTAAAGCGGCTTCCCATCGACCGTTGAGGATAATGCCAAAAACACAAATAGTTTAAACTAATTAAACAAATGGAATTTTAATTAAACAAAAAAACACAATTAATTTAATTTAACTGTAGATGTATAGAACATAATACAAAATAAAACAAAACAAAAGGATTACGAAGTGCACATAATAAAAGCCGCAAAAACTCAATTTTTTAAGTCTTATTCCCTCTCTAGTGAATTATATCCGTCTAAAAATAAACAGAAAAAACAGCAGATATTTTTTTGTTTTTAAATCGGCAAGATTGTTATCTAATCATGAAGTATCGCAGTAACATAATACGCGTGTAATTTTGTATATTACGTATACTGTTCATGCACCGAGGTATATGTTGAAAATTTAATAATAAATAGTTTTGCGGTCGTACACTACTATATGCACTACACAAATATTAAGTGTAACTTTGAATTATATTTTTTACCCTGTTAACAATTCATCAATCACCCGGCAACTCTCGAAAGTTTGCAAATAACAACACAAAACATAGAAAAAAGCTTACATTAAATTACCCCGATTTAGTTGGTTGTATATTTATTTATATGTATGTATATTTGTGTGATGGTTTTGTATAATCATAAATCAGGAATTTATGTCGTACATAAATTAAAGTAGCTTACTGTATAATGTATGTATATGTATATAGCTTTAAAGTTACCCCTAAATATCAGCGATACATGTGGGGATTCTATATACTTTCTCTACTATACTATATACCTACTTCATTTTTTATTTCTGATGTGCGAGCTTTTTTTTTTTTTTGTGCCCAATTGGAATGAGCTTTTTTTTACTATATTTAGGTTAAAATATTATTATTTTCGTGCCGGATTTTTTTAACCGTTTAATAAGATTTTGGTTTGGTATCTACATTTATCATTGGCTTATGTACATACATATATGTATGTATATGTAACGGTACAGTATATGTAGGTTAAAAATTTTCCTTGAGATTTTTTTCCCGTTACTATTCGTTTGAATTTTTTATTTATTTTTTGTTTTTTTCTCTCGGTTTTAGATGAGAGGATGTTGATAAGATTGATGATGTTTTCATCTAATGTGGTAAAAAAAAAAATTGTTCACCATTGCTGATGTAATACTAAGGTGGGAATTTGGTTACATTTAGTGTGTGTATATACAATTTCGATATGGGTTAAATTAGTTTATGTACATACAATATAACTACGAGTTGTGTTGAAGTTGAGATATTGATATATCAATTTTCTTATTTATATATTCAAAGAATTCAATTTTTTGACCTTTTCGGTATTCTGGGAAAAACGTCTTAATTTGTTAAATTGTGTCGAATTCCATTAAAACTGTGGGTTAAGGTAAAATAATTAATTTTCATTGGAAATGTTTGCTTTGTCTAGTATCACAATTAGTTGCTAAAACGACAGGTAAAGTATTTATTTGAGGTTATTCTTAACTTTTAATTAATTCTGTTTAAAGAGCTTTATTGTTTTTGTCGCTGATTGTTAAACTGTTATTTCCAAATTGGTTAGAGATTATGTTGACTTGACATTTTTTAAAACATAACACAAATTAACATGAAACATCTTTTTAAAGAAATATGGTTGATGCCTAAAATTCCGAATGCCGAAAGACATCTCCCATGAAAATGCATCACTTTTTGACCTTCCTCCCCCCCCCCCCTCATGGTTTACTGAAATGTGGTTCGCCATGGTTAAAACAATACCTACGAGTTATCGTGTAGCACCATGATCTGGCTGGAATTTAAATATATTTCAATCCTTATCCGATGTAGCTCTGTAAATCTGTAAATAACTTAATCTTAGCCAATTATCAATAACCTCGGGCTTCACATGTGTGCAGAAGCAGCGCGCCCTCTATCTCAGGTGACACTAAGCACCAATTTCGCCAATAGTCTTTACCCAAAGGGGATACCCCACTATTCCTACGTTTTCGAGGTCGCTGAAACTGAATATGATCATACAAAATTATTCCAATTAACCATTTTCTCGCTACGACACCGTTACCACCGCCTCCCTCCCCCTGGGGATCTAAATTGCAATTTCCATGTAAAATTGAGATAGATATACATTTCTATGTTTTTGGATCGCTGGAACCAGAAATGGTAACAAAAAGTAAATTTGACCCCTCTATCACCCCTAGCACCCACTTACTACCTCCTGGAGGGGGTTAGAATTTCTATTTTCTTCCAAAATCGAGATGGATGTGTATGGTTATGTTTTACGCGCAGCTCATGAATTGGGGGTGATTCTTCAAAGTGAGTCCCCTGACTTCTCACCATTCGGGGTGCTTGTTTGAAGTGAGTCCCCTTGCTTCTCACTATTCGGGGGTCTCTCACAATTTCTTGCGCTTACTTCTACCTGTGGTACCAAACTCTTCTGCTTTCAAACGATCTTCTGAAAGTTTCCTCTTGGTGGCTCTCCTCTGTTCTGGTAAGTCCCTTTTCAATTTCCAGCAGTAGCCGGCTAACATAATGATATTTCATTTACCTTGATAGCGCCGTTTCATTTCTTTTAAATCCTGGTGATACCTTTTACCTTGCCCCCAATACAGTCCCTTAAATTCTCCGGAAAATAATCTACATGGCACTCGAGGAAGTGCAGTTTCAAATTCAGTCAGTTCGGACTCTTTTGATTGCCTAGGAAATTTTCTACCACACTTTTAAAACTGAGCCAAGCGTTCTTTTTCTTTAACATTCATTGATTAGATGATCTCGAAGCTTCCGAATTTCCTTAATCTTAGTTTCTGATTTGTTCTGATAAGTTTCTGATTTCCTCTGAATGTAAACAAACGTGGCTCCCTTTTTGCCTAATGCCTTCATAAATTGCTTCATTAACCCGAGCATTATATGTAGTGGAGGAAGAAGAACTTTTTCAGGTGGTAAAAGTAGAAGAATTGATGAAGAGCATCTCTTCTTCACTCTGTAAATGTTTGGCTTCAAACACGTCATGAGGCGTCGGATATCAGTGCAGTAGCAGGGAGATTTCTATTTTATGGAAAAGGGGATGAACTTTTTCTCCCGATTCTGGAAAGTTGTAACAGATATCCTTTTTGCTAAATGTCCATCCTTCTTCAGGTTTAACGCAAGATATTCTGTAGCATCTTTCACTAACCCCAAGTCCCTCAGGATATCATTTAATTTTTTCTGATCCCATTGCTGAAAATTGACATTTCGATCCCCAGGGGGTAGTAATGGAAAAATGGGCAATTGTAATCATTTTTTATGGTCATATTTGGTTTCAGCGACTTCGAAAACGTAGAAATAGTGGGGTGTCCTCTCTGGGTCACGATTTTTTGTTTGCCTGCGATAATCGTTCAAAGAGCGGATTTCAATCTGCACTGTCACTGCATGTACTGAGTAGCATACGGAACGATTTTATTTCGTCTCCAACTATCTCTTCTTCAGGTAATTTTAGTGTTTGAGTTCATACCAACATAAGGTCCTTTCCACTATATTGTTTGACCTTTCTGGCTATTACTCGACTATCGCAAACTATTGAGTTATATTTTGTGCGAATATAATGCGCAGTAATATAATGAGCCGGGCACAAAGCCAGCCGAGGAATCGTGATTTCTTCCATTTCTGCAACTTTCATCTTTACCGTTACCAACGAAATGTTTATGTAATCATCAGCTTTCACAGCTTTTGCAGGTCGCTTGCATCACAGAATCAACAAACCCTTTTGTTGCTGTTTGTTTCGCACCAAGCCAACGAAAAACTCGAGTCTCGGCCAATTGTTGTAAGCAGTTGCAAAATATAAGCCATTGGGCTCCCAATCAAGTTTCTTACGCCATAAAACCCGGGAGGCTAGCATATATGTCACTGAGAATGAGACTTTAAGTAAGTAGGCACGTCGTCTGATTGACAAATTTTGAGTTTTTCATTTTATAGACTAGCTGAGCGATGATCGAGTCTCAATGAAGCTCGGCTATCAGAATCGCTGAGATCGCAAGCTCTGCAGCAGTTGGTTATGTGTCCATTTCCTTACATAAAATTTACCTTGAGAATCCGCATATATATGTGTTAAATAAAAGTTGAAATTGTTAAAAGATTTTATTGGGAATTTTAAAATTCGCTAATACTATAAGTACATGGTCGATTCCTAAATATAGGAAAAAAATCTAGGTTGAGATTTACTGGAAAAACCTGATGAGATTTACTGGAAAAATAAATAAATTTTTCATAATTCTCATTCCGATCGAAGCTTAACTTGCAAAATTCTTGATAATTTCGCTCTTTGCTAAAGGAATCTCCTTTCCTCAAAGAATTGGTACTGAAGCAAACGACTTAAGTAAAACTAAACAGTGCGAATTAGTCCCTTATTAGTCGATACCCACTAGTCAATGAAATTAGAGAATGAAATGTATACTTGGGAAGCTAAGCCATAATGAACCAGCCGTACTGCGCAATATCACAGGAAAAGCAAAGACAGGGAGTACACCGGCGACAATAGTGCACTGGCTAAGTAAAACTGTGTTTATATACTGGAAACATGAGCCGGGTTACACTATAAAAATAGAGTTAAACTATAAGAAGTTCGAAATTGAAGTACTACTGGGCCGACTATAAAATACTAGATGCATCTCCAGGTTACACATGTCTAAAATTGGGAGGTACCTCGATTCTACCGAATGTAGTCCTTAATAATTAAATGGAATTACTTTGTTCAATATGCGAAAAAATCAAAAAAAACATAATTTGGACACAAATTTTTAATGGACTGCTTCCCTCCGTGTAGTTAGTTACAAATGTAATGATTTTATAAAATTAAAGTTTCAAGGAGCGGAAAATATCTTATCGTTTCTATCACTTTTGGAATGAAGCTGAATTTTGATCGAATTTCTGAACACCAACTGAAAATTTGCATCTAATCTACTCTATTTGAGAAATTTAAACTTTAAGATTTTATGGCATCCTCGCGACTTTCCTATATAAACGAGGTTTGTTGCTTCAGCTTCTCAGTATTTAAGCTTTCAATACCATGTCAAAGAAGTCAAGGATTTCGGGCTAAAAAATCGTCGATTGACAATCAGAGATCAGGTTGATATGACACAAATATGGGTTGACTCGATTGAAGAGATACAACCCGAAACGAAGAAGGTTATGAAAGCCATTCCGGAAATCGATGTTAACAACTGTTTCGGAGACTAGACAAAACATTGCCATAAGTGTATTATAACAGAAGGGAATTACTTTGAAGGTGGTGAAATAAATTTGAAAGAATAATAAGCCGTTGCTGTTTTATTTAAGAAGTCTTACTACTTTTTGATCATAGTGTTACAAAATAAGTTTTCGCCAAATACAATATTTTGCATTAACAAATACATGTCGACGTTGACAGGACTAAATAACTTTATCTTGGAAAGTAAATTAAATATTGTAATCTTCGGTAATGTCAATGTGCTAAAAAAATCTAAATGTCGCCAATCTTCAAATATACATGAGTTTGTTTTATTGGTTTGTCGTATAAAAAATTTAAAAAAAATCATGAGTCACAATCTTTTGTTAATAAAATCACCCACTCGCTACCCAACTATATTACTTTATAGTTTTGGGAGTTATATGTGAAGCAAAAGGCAATGCCAGTTAATTGCGTATCTTTTTAAGACATCTATACACAGTGTTACTTAATAAAATCAATTCCTTAAAGCTATCGTAAACACACTCACTCTGCACAACATAAAATTAATATAAATAATAAAAACAAGGCTAATCGCTGATCTGAAAATCTAAAATAAAACTTTTATAAAATAATAAGACCTGAAATCTAATATCATTCTCAATAATTTAAAACAACTTAGGAACATTAAAAAAAAAATCCAAAGCAGCTAAGATACTATTATATACCTACGTACGGATATACACTAAAAATTATACACATTAATCAATGTCATTCATTACCTATGGTGGTTGGTTGGTTGGTTGTTCGGCTGAAGCTCGCATATACTATATGTACACTGTTATACACAATATTCTCGAATGTTGTAATAAATTTATAAACAACAAATTTTTTTTTTGTGCTCCCTCCCGATTTCTTCTTCCGTAAATTACATCGAAACTGAAAATAAACAAACAAACCAGAAAATAAAAAAAATTGAAAAATGTTATAAATTGTTGTAAATTGTGTAATATTACATTTGATTGAAGCGGATTATAGATTAAGGATTGAAAAATGAATTTTAACAAATAAACCAAAAAAATAATGTATTTGTATAAAATGTTGTTAATTGACAAATTAATCAAGAGTTTATTTTACCAATCTGATCTGAAAGGTGTTCAAGCAATATAGTAAGATCAAGCACCTTATTCATCGTATCAAATTCTGTCAATTAGTAATTTAAGTAGACACCAAAACTAAAAGTTGTTTCGCGAAACGAGACACATTTTCAACTCGGAAAGTTCTACGTTTTATGCTAGTAAAAGGCAGTAATGTATTTTTTATTGTAAAAAAAAGCGTAAGTAAGTGAAACTACACAATAAAATACCGAACGGAATAAAAAGCGTTTATTGTACAGTGGGTTGCCCAAATAATTCGGAATATGTTGAAGTCTAAATCATGATAGCTAAAAAAAAATATTATTTGCCTTGTCTTGACGATATAATTAATTGGAGCATAAGTTGATTTAGCAGTGTAATATTACACAGCAAATGTAAAATACGAACATAATTTAATCATTTTTAGTACATTTTAGTACTATAATTAATTATCCTAAATACAAATTAATTGGAACATATTTCTACTTCTCGGAAAATACGGGTGGATCACTTCGATCAGTTTGTCAAAAAATTTAAAAAATAAATGTTTTCTGTTATCTATTGTGTATGTGTGCGTTTATTATACTTGCAGGCTGAAACATTCACTGATTAGAAATAAATAAAACCCTTTGGTTTTATCTTTTCTTGATTTTTTGGTTTGTTAATTTTTTTCAAATACAAATTAAAAAGCTTTACAAATTGGCTTGAGTGCTAAACGTAAATAATATTCATTGACGCCTAATTCAAAACTTGACATCTAATAATAATAACAAACTAACTAGTTCGCACATTTGACGAAAGGAGGGAGCGTAGTAGTTTACTTTTACCGTCAAGACGATAACTCCAAATTATGATCATAATATTAATTTTTAGAACTATAATTAATTTTACCATCAAGACAAAGCTATTAACTTTGTACTAAATAATATGTGTACTAAAAGTTTAAATGTAAGTTTAATATAATTGTTGAGCACTAGCTCAAAATATTAAAAAGATGTATTGTTCTGCATTATTTGTCCTACATTTCTTTTATTTTGAGTTTATATTCAGCTGGGCTAAAATTTAGATCATTTTGAATAAAATTAGCAGATATAAGAACAACTTATCATTTTTAGTACACAAATATTTAAGTCAATTAATTAATGGCTTCGAACTTCAAAAATATCTTATGATTGTGTACTAAATATTATAAGTACTAAATAGTTATTATATTAACACGTACTAATTTTAAATATAAGTTCCGAAATCTATTATCCACTGAGAGCTATTTCTAGCGTAGCTAGAACATAATTCGACATTTTGCCATAGTTGTGCGCTAGATATAGCTTTTTTACAAGGATATATTATTTAGTACAAAACTAAAATTTGTATTTTGGATTCATCAACTATTAAGAACAACATTTAGTTAAATGTAAGTCATTTTGATTCAAAATGTTTCGAGAAGAATCGACCTCTGGCTATTTATATGAGAATCTTTCAGGTTATAATTTTAAAGCAAATAAAATCCAAAGAGTTGAAATTCGTCATTAGGTTCATAGAACTTTGATATAAAGATGGAGTATTAGTATGTACTAACTTTGAATTGGTTTTCGGAAAGTTTTAAAATGCGTTTTAATTAGCCACCATATTTATCAGATAAAATCCCACATGCTTTTTCCCTAATCAGCTATTTAAAAGATCGGGTGTACGCTAACAACTCACGGAATTTGAATGATTTGGTAAATACGACTCAGAAAATTTCGGTTCTTTTGGTAAACAAAAATGAAAATAAAGCGCTCAAATCCTACGATGGGCTCAGAACTTGGATCCTGAACATTACCTCTATTCCCAAGTAAAAAATCAACTGAACCTACCCTAAATCGTCAACACAATTTACAAATCAACCTCCAATTTAATCAAAACGCAAACCGTAAAACCCCATCCCTCAACCCAATCAACCCTTAATGCAAGATAACTCAACCCCAACTCAACTTGAATTTAGATCGAACATAATCCCAACCCTCTACTCAATTCGACACTTAACTGCCAACTCAAACCCGAAATCAACTCGTTTTGAAAGCTCCATGTTTTCGTGAACTAAACTGATATTATCGAAATCTAGCCTCCCACCGAACCCTCAACTCTACTTCAAGCCAATCCTGAGCTGAGTTCCCCACTAAAATTCAACTCAAATTAAACTCGAATCCTAGTCAATCCTTCTTCAATACTTAACGTTCAAATCAGACCCTAAATCAAAACGATTCAGAACTACATGCGTATACCAACTCAACTTAATTTAATCTTACCCCCGATTCAACTCGCAAATAAATCCCCAACTGAATCTCATTACTCCACTTCAACTTTAAACGTTACTCGACACCAACTTAATCTTTAATACAGTTTTCAACCAAACCCCAAACTCCATCCTAAAATTAACACAGTACGAGAAACTACATGCGAACATGCACTCAACTCAGAACAAGTCAAACTAACTTCAAACTCAAATCTCACCTCAACATCCAAAAAACCTTAACTGACCGGCTGAATAAACCCCATTCTAACCCTAGTCAATTTGAACTCAATCACTAATTCAGCCCTGAACTCAATACTAAACTCAACACCCTATAAGCAATCCCTAAATCAACATGTTAAAAAAACCACTTAGCTTCCGCTAACTAACCAAACTCGTAACTGATACCCTTACTAAACCTCAACTCAACTCCCAACACAATTTGAAACTAAATCACAAAACCAACTCAACCCCAACTTAACCTTTGATTTCACCTCCAACTCAACCCTCGATTTAACTCCAAACACAACGTCCAACACAATCCTCAACTCAACGTTTCTCGAAAAACGACATTTATCTATGAATTCAAAACAGCTAAAGCTAACTTCTAACTCAATACTTAAAATAAGCCCAACTTAACCGCTGAAACCTACTCTGCTCAATACCAACTCACATTTACTAACGTGTTATTATCACCACGTGGTTTTGATCAATTCGTAAGGCTAGTACCTGATAATCTTGACATACAGCTTCCAAAAGCTTTTCAATTTGCCCCTTGATCACAGAAATAGATTGGCGAAAAAAATCCCAATCCGACAAGCCGTTCTCGAGATACTAGTCAAAGCAAGACATTCAGACAAAATGACGGTCCATTTTTTTTTTTTTTGCTTTCTCGGGCTCAGGATTTTTTTAAAAATCAAGAAAAATTGTTTTACACCAAGAAAGGTTTGTTCATTTTTGACAGTGTTCCAAGATAACTTTTGTCCTTTAAGACCATTAATTACTAAGAATATTGATCTAGTCGCATTTTAAATGGAACACCCTTGTACTATAAGTAATTCAATTTAGTTTTTTGGGCATAGAATCCGAATAACTCTCAATTACCATGGTGTACTTAATAAATTTTACGTTATGTTATCAATTCATTATGGATAATCATAATTCATGCTCCTTGTAGAGGTCATAATAATCCCTTAAAGCGAATGTTTTTAGTAAAGTTTCAATACAACTAATCTCCTTTCGTCATGACTATCCATTAAATTAGCAAATGTGCACAGCTTTAAGTATCAGAATGTCCATTCTGAATTCTACTAAGTTGGCTACCTAGTGTATGTTAGCTTTGACATTCAGATTAGTCGGAAGTGTATTTTTACATCGCCAAAGAAATTTTCGTTGGTCTATTTGTATTCGTGTCTGCTTTGATTGTTTTTTATTGGAGAAACAAGAAAACATTACTGACCAAACGGCACAGTGGTTAAAGCTGCGGCATTTGGATCGGGAGGTATCAGGTTCGAATCCTGATAGAGGCGGGAAGCAAAACGGATTTTTCATCATCCGTTGAGTGTACAGAATCCATGGGCCGACCCACCTTTCATGTCAGCACTATAGGATGGCATGAAGCAATGCAATGTGTAGTGCAGGTAGTTTATACAAAACGGGTTTATAGCCGTAAGTCCTCGATTTGGCTACTACTGCATAAAGTAGGACGGTAAAAGCGAACTGCGAAAGAGTTGGGAGTGCCTTCAGGCCCAGGAAGATTGCATAGATTAAAAAAAAGAAAAAAGAAAACATTTTACGCTGCACTCGGTGGGAATAAAAAATAAACTGTTGACACAATATTCGCACAGAAAACCAGCAGGGAAAAATTGTTGAAGGGGTGAAACGGTATATCCCTTTCAAACAGACAAACATGTAAAAGTGATCATGTATGAATACAAAACTTTTTTAGACCAATGTTTAAAAAAAGATACCAAGAACTTCAACTTAAGTTGGAAACAATTCTATTTTTTTCATCCATTGCTCATCATTAAATGTTGTATTTCTTCACAATTGGAGCCTGCAAGCCGGGCTATCTTCTATCGGTATGTGTCTTTCAAACCTTTTGACGCTTTGGTTGAGAAATACACATTCCCATGTTCTGTCCAACTAACAATTATATTTTGGGGAAGATTAATAGGGGTAACTGTTCAAAATTGGCGTGCTATAAATTTAGTCCGGGAAGAAATGTAACATTCAAACCTGCCAAGTTTGAATGTAACATATTATCTTCGATGGTTTAATTTAGTACCTCAATTCCAAACTTATGAAATCTTCAGCCAAATTATGCAAAATAGTGATTGACAACAACAATTTCTTCCCACGTGAATTATTAACCATATACATAGATCACAGGCTCTTATTTTTCACAAGTCATAATATCTGTAGTAACCGGATTGAGCGGATTCAGAAAAAGGTCAGATCAGCTTTTAGATTTACCCTACCTTTTTAGGCAAGGCAGGTCAATGTAAACTATGCAACCATCTTAAATATAGTATGGACAATCTAGTTGTAAATATTTTTTTTGTTTTTAGCGAATTAATTCCCATTTCGGTCAAATGCAACGCAAAAAATTTGGCCGGGTATAATTTTATAAAAAAATGTGTCACTCCTCTTAATATTTTGATTTAATAGGTAAATAATTTTATTTAAACTTAACTCGTTGGAATTTAAATGCAGCCCTAGCGAAACTATAAAAAATTAACGTACATATTTAGCATTATAAATACTTCGAAACAGTCAGATAATCGAACTTGGAAAGGTTAACCCAACCTTTCCAAGGTATATTTTAACCTTTATGTGGTTACGGTGACATCAAGCGTAGAATAGAATAAGTTATTATGATATATGATATTGTTACGGTGACTCCTAGAGTAGAATAGAATTGATAGCGCAAAGTTCTATTGTACTAAAATGGAATTTTCCATGATAAAAATGTTCTTACCGGAACAATCATGAAATTTCGAGGAGTTTTGGTTTGAGTATATAAAGAGCGAAGGAGTTTAAATTGGAACAATAGATTTAAAAGTGAATTAAAGAAATGATTTAAAAAGAGTTTTGGTGAGATTTAAAAATTATAAGTGAACAGTAAAATTGTGTAAAAGTTATGATAAGTGATAATGTAAATTTGTATTAATAAATTGTGTTGTATTAATTTTTGTGCTTAATTGAAGTGGATTGTTTTTTCACAATCCAGTGATTCGAACCTTGATTAACAAGGCAAGAAGTTAACAATATCATAGTCACTTCCTCTTAGTTGTACTAGTCACAAATAAATTATAATACTTATAAGGGGCATCGCTATATTTTTCATAGTAAGCTGGCGGTCAAAGATATAGGCAGATTTATCGATAATGCAGTAGTATTTGATACCTGAAAACTGAGCATGGTATTACGTCTAAACATGTCAGATTTAACAATTTTTAAATGTTGATACATAAATAAAAATTAAAACTAATCTTTTTCTGTAATTCATTATCTAGTTATCAGTTTTATTCGTATTGATTCCTTTTGTTTACATGTTTGTTCGTTGTTTGGTGTCTCGTGGCAGGCTTGTTAGAAATATTATCGGCGGTCGATACAGCTTGTAGCGTGGAGGTTGGGAGGGAAAAATCAGATCGACAATTTGTTTGTCCGATCACAAAAAAAAAATTTGAAATAGATATCCAATCTCCAAACCTTAAAACATTAAATTTCACATTGAGTATCACGCAAAAGAGTGACACACTATCTAAGACAGATAGTGGCAACTATGTCGATTCCTGATCCGTTAGCAGCAGACACATACATATATCCATATAAGTGAAAAAGTTGGAGAGGCGTGAAATTCAAGAAACAGTTGGTAAGCCCGTCAAAATTTCCACAAATATATGCATATTTTTTCCCCACCTCAATTCATATAGCAATCTGAGAAGTTCTCCTCGACTGAGCAAGCACAGGCATCCGTGAACGCGCAAACAGGCTCCCTGGAAGTGCCTGTCGAGAGGGGGTCATCGCGCTGTATGCGTCGTGGAACATTTACACGGGTCACTAACTATTCAATTTTCTGCCTGACTCATTTTAGCTGGTCCTAGTGGGAAGATTCGGAACTCGTGGCTGATAAAAGTCGTGGGTTAACGATTAGAGATCATCAAGCAAAGAGCAAACTCACACACGGTACATTTTTCGTCATCATGTAGTAGAACAAAAAAAAAGTTATATGTGCTTAGTTACAAGCCGATTATTAAGTGGGTCGTTTATTTTTATTGTTGCCTTTCCGATCCTCATTATTTTCAGCTTATCGGTCTTGGATTGAAGTTTGCTCGTTACATAATCCACCTATCGCCATTTTTTGTCAGCGATGCCCTTTATACCATCGATATTAGAATTTATTTTACTAGTCATTATGTCACCGTGACACCTAGGGTAGAATAGAATAAGTTATTTAATAGCGGAAAGATTATTCTTATAAAATTGAAATTTTAGAATTGCTACAACTGTTCTACAGGGTTACCAGACTATTCTTGCTATTAAATATCTAGAAGTTATGGTATGAGAACGAAAATAGCGAGTGGCATAGAATTGGATGATTGGTGTTTAGAAAGCGACAGTGTAAAGATTACAAAGTGAATTATGTAGTGCGATATAAAAATTATAAATGAACTATTGTGAATTATTGTTAATAAATTATGTTTTATTAATTTTTGGGTGTTGAATAAATAAATTCGTTCAGAATTCAGTGATTGAAACTTCATGATTACTCTCGGAATATGCTTTGATTAATTATTCGTGTTTCGAATGAGATAATTTTGAGTTTTATATAAAATTATTAGAATTTATAATGTTAAGATTAATGCCTTGTGGCTCAGGTTAATTTTTTGACTACATTTGCGGCGTTTCTTTTTTGTAATTTCGCCACCAGGCAGTCACCAAAAGTTCCATCTATAGGTTACTTTTCAATAGTTGTCATTCTTTAAATTTAAATTTGCACGACAAGTTAGTGTTTGTAAAATGTTGTGCTTATTATATTGCAAGTTTTTTTTACAGCTTTTAGAATATTCCTTTGTATTCTGAATTCATCTAGCTAAATGCATTAAATTAAACATTAATTAATTAAATTCATTGAAAGTGTTTGATCTTGAAGAAATGTAATAAAATCCGATGTATCGAGCACCAATCGAAGTGAGGGATGTTTCAAAATTAAATAAACACTACTGGAAGCAGAAGCAACTAAAATTTGCAAAGATATTACGATTCTGATGAGTTAGTACTCCATTTTTAGCAATAACAACAATAATAATCAGAGTAAAAAATGATTATGAAGGAACTGCAAGTTAATGTAGTTTTTGTTGGACAGCTAAATTATGTATATTTCACCCACTTTAAAAGTTTTCTTTATTCAGTGCAGGCTGCATGGCAGGCTGCCGACGGTTGATGTTATATTCAAAGATATTACTGTAAAATTCTGAATAGTTTTCTATTTAGATATCACAACCAACGTGTATTTTCACCTCTGCAGGTACTTGACATTCATGAGAGACTTCTATAGAAATGTTGGACCATATCGCTACCTCGGAAGAATACCGTACCAACTAAAAGAAAATAGATTTTGACTTTCTTGCACGAATCTATCATAAATCGAGTATATTTTTATGTGGCACAAATGTTCCAAAAAAGCATTTGGAGTACGCTCATTACCAGATGTGTTACGCTATATTTAATCAAGGATTTACCCTCTCTTTCTTTAATCCCAGAAAGAGACAATGAGACACGGAAAAAGCCAAAAATTCAAAAAAATATGATACCCAATTAAAACAAAAAGTCTTGTCCGACTACCAGTATATGATCTAAAAGCAGTGTTGTCTTGTCCGATAGACGTATCATTATTTTAATAAGTCTCCAAATTAAATGTATTTTCGAACGAAATAGCTATACGTGCGTACGGTGATACCTGGAGCAAACCCACAAATCAATTAACTGATAAAAAATCCGCTAATGTAATTTTCTATTCTGACAACTGTGCCGAACCGAATAAAAATATAAATTATATTACCATGTACATAAATGCATGGTATCTCAAAATTTGATACGATTGAATACATTCCATAAAATGTTTTATAACTGGACACAGCCAAAATGAGAGAGACTGTGCTCATTCAGTAATTGAATGACAGGTCAAAAAAGCAAGAAAGTCGGTACCTATTTATGTTCCCGATCGGTATGTAAGAATTATAAGGTGGGCTACAAAAACCAGTAAACACACGATTCAACTATGTTACCAAGATTTTGATGGATTTTAACAATCTCAACGAGAGTATAAAAAAATACAGATGCAGACATTTTTAAATGGATTAAAAGTTTTAAAATTAGAATGAGACAAACCGCACCAGCTACTTTATAAAAATTTGTTTCGTAAATAAAATTTCAAAACTATGCCACTATATATGTATTAGAACTCCTCGTAAAAATTTAACGAGATGCAGGGGGCCCAATTAAAATGGGCCTACATAAGTAAAACAAGAATTACTGAAGCAACACAAAAAAGTATTTTTAAACAATAATTAAAGTTTTGAATTTTTTTATATCTTAGACACAAATAATTACTTAACCAGACGAACAAGTTGCCTTGGAACAAAATGTAGCTGAAGTAAAATACACAAATTTTATAGGGGAAATGTTTGTATCTCGAACGAAAGGCTATATACAATCGAATGAAAATTAATTATCTCTTTTCTTCCTTCATCATTTAAATTACGAAAAAAGTAGTTCATGAATCTATAGAAACGAATCCATGCAATCAATCAAATACAAAGTAATTTAATTTGTCGGCATGCTAAATTTTTATATTCGTATTTATCAAACTTTGCTATTGGCTTTGTGATGTATAAAAAAAATCAATAACCTAAACAATTTACAAGGAGAAAATAAAAATAAAATCTATTTGTGCATTTTGCGTTAGTATTTGTAATCTTTATGAATGAAAAAGGCGTAAGCTATTGGCGAATTGTTGTTATTTATGTATTATAGATTTATGCGAATGTATAATAAAATCACCGAAAAATACGTTGTTCATTTTCTTCTTTCACAAGAATTTTATTGAAATTTTGCCTAACCGTAGATGAAATGAAATCATACACAAATGCAATACAAGTAAAATTGTGTGCATGTGAAAATACATTAGCGAATTTAATAGGGGTTCTACAAAATTTCGGTTTTTCAAAAATCAGAAATTTACAAATCTCGGTTTACAAAATCTCGGTTTTCAAAAGCTCGGTTTTCAAAATCTCGGTTCTAATCTCGGTTTTTATTTAGTTTTTAAAATTAAATTCCCCATTTTCTAGAATTTATAAAAACCGAGATTTTGTAGCACCGAGATTTTCAAAACCGGGATATTATAGCCAACCCTTATTTTCAAAATATCGGTTTTTAGAAAATCTTGATTTTTTGAAAACTTTAAAATTAAATTCTCCATTTTTCAGAATTTATCATTTGTTGATATTTTAATTGTAAAATTGAACTCCCCATTTTCCAGAATTTTTAATTTTCACTTATTTTCGTTTTAAAAAGGAAAATCCCTATTTTCCAGAATCAATGAAGCAATATTTTTGCTATTGTAGTCGATGTATAATTCTGTGGAATTAAACAAAAACAGGATATTTGCAAACAAAAAAAGGTTGAGCAATCGCATTTAAAGTTTGTGTAAAGATTTTTGGAGTTGTTACAGTAGTGATGATAAAATATTCGCACAGTGCCTGTATTATAAGTCAGCAGCTACGTACAAATATTTATGAAATACTCTTTGTAGATGTAACCCATTATGGAGCTTTAAAGACGCCAACTTTTGAATATGAAGAAATAGCTCGTATTTTCATACAAACATTCGAGATATGCTATAAAGCAGAATATCCTTTTTCGAATATTTGTGAAAAAATCACTGAGAAATGCATGCACAAATTAAATTATTGCAACCATCCATTTTTGTCGAGTAGAACGATGAATGTACAGGTCACATTAGAAAGTTGGTTTCATTTTTTATTTTAGTTCTCACAAGGAGGAACTGTAAGTGGTCTGTGGTAAACAGAGAATTCGAGAAGCCTCAAAAACAGCCCAAGAATATAACCAAACAATTCTTTTCTTCTGTATAAGATAGATAAATACAGAAATTTTATATAAACAAATACGAATTAACATTTTCCAAAAAGACAATTTTACTTTTTGAAGTTTGATATTTCAAATAATCTGTTATTAACAACAACAATTAATTACACAAAATTGCGTTTGACATTTATTATTAAAGAAGCCAAAATAGGAAAATATCATGCTTCAGACATAGGTTTGCCATTTCATTTGCCAAGCCATTGAATGTGAAGCCCCTATGCAAACACCTCTACGATTGCCTCTTAATAGATAACACAACAATAGAACTAAATGTATTATTTAGGTATTTCAGGTATGTAAATCACCAGCTCGACCAGAGGGTCGTGTGACAAATTTGTTTTGCTTAAGAAGCTAGCTGTTTAGCTGTTTCATTTTCGTGTTGATAAATATTAAATAATGATAATGAAAAAATATAGAATCCGAGAACATACAGTAAAAATCTAAGGAAGGAACTTGGTTATTTCTTAACCAATTGTGATTAAATATATTCCTTGAAATTGGCCATATTCCAGAACTTCTTCTAAATATAATTTTAGAATCCCATTTCTACAATTCTATTTTCACCATAATCAGATAAAGAATTCTAAATTGGTCGCATTTGGCCATTGCTCATATGATCAATCACATAACCAGCTCCAGCACCAAAACGCCAATGGAAAGATATATACATACAAACAATTTTCGTGAGCATACTATGCACACTATAAGAAAATAGATACATTAAGAACCGCATTCTAATATCATCCTCAATAAGCATTTTATTTAAATGAATTCTTTAAACACCAAAATCGGAAACGTAAACAAATTGAAATAGGGTTACGACGAAATTACGTAACATTACGATATGTGTGATTTGGAAATCCAGAAAATGTCAATGACCCACATAAATAAATGAAACAGCAGCAATAAGAAAATCGTGTGATTGATCAATGATTATGATTTTCCCTTGGATCAAAAAATTAAAGTCACTCAAGCAAAGATGATAAGAAATGAAAAGCAAATATAGCTAAGTACCTATTATCAAAAATAAAATGGGTATTTCAATAATCAGAACAAACTTTTGTATATGCATTTGCTTAACCTTCACTCTGTGTATAGCTTTCTACCACGTTGTCTGTGTATAGGGGTCAATCTGACCCCATGGATATCTTCATATATTTCATAGGGAAAGTAATTAAAAGTTGTTTATTTTTCTATTAAATATTCTATTTTTCTTGAAAAAGTAATTACATTCACAAAAAAATCACATTTTAATTAGTCAAATTTGTGTTTTAACCAGTACGTAAATTTTGTTCGCAAACCGAGACACGAGAATTGAGAATTTTGTATTCGTACACGATGTATAGTATACATTTTTGTGGTTGTGTTCTATTATTTTTGTTTGTTGTATCTGTGCGTTTTTTAGGACAGTAAGCATCAAAAATAATTAAATCGGGTGAATCGGTTGAATTTTTTGGTGCTTATGTTCGTTTCTCTTCTCGTGTTTTATACTTCTCTCTTGCTTTTGAGTTGAGATTTGTCATTCTACAAACAAAATAATTTTTGAGAGATTTGATTTGTTGTTGTTTTTGATTATGGAGTAACATTTTTTTTGTTTTTGAGTGAAAGGATAAATTATTTTTCGTGTTTGTTATTAAAAAAAACATTTAAATAAAATATTTTTGGTTGTTTAATGATTTTTAACATACAAGCACTTTTAACGGACAGAAGAAAATTAAATGACGTCAATTTCATAAAAAACTAAACAACACTCACGTGGCCACTAATATTTACACAATCTACCACTACTAAAAATTTGCGGTTATTCTACTCTCAATTCTCGGTTTGCGAACAAAATTTAGGTACAGATGTGTCATCTGATAATACCACTTAATCTTAATCCGAAACCATTTCTTATTCTTTGATGCATGCTATACATAGGATTTTGGTGTGGTTTTGACAAGATGCTCATCACAAAAATGACATCTTGTTCTGGTTTTCGTATCAGATGATCGAGAGCGCAAGTAACATATTGGTTGTTTGCTAACGGTCTTAGCCGTCACTTCTTCGCCTGTTGATTCCCGTCTTATTAACCTATTTATAATCCCATTTTAAAACCTATTGATGTTTTTACATTTTTTTTTTATCTTTTTTTTTATCTTTGCACCAGTTGCATAAAAAATTATTTTTGAAACGATTTTCTTTAGGATAAAATTCTCAAGTGTTAGGCTGCTATTAAAACAAAATGTTGAAGATTTAGTTCTCCTTTTTCTTAATTCCCCCTTATTAGTAAACTCTTTGGCAAACCGGGCTTATTTTGTCTAATTGTTCCAATTAGTGTAGTTTTTTTCTGTAAAATTTGATCGGCTAAAGTACAAATAGTAAAAAAGTGGTCCATGCTAATTTTTCTTTCTATGTTGTCGTACGGTGCGGATATCCGATTTACTAATTTCAAGGTGTAATCAACCGAATGAGGCTTCCTTGGTTGCCCATCAACAAGTACTTCTCCGTTCAATAATAAGAGTTCTTTGCGTCGCGTGGCCAGAATATTTTAATCCCATACTTCCCTGGTTGACTGTCGGGAAGAATATCTTCCTCGAGTTAGAACCAATTGTTCATCAATAGTTGAATTTGATGATGGTTTATAAGGTTCTCATAGAATATCATAGCTCGATGAAATGAACGGTCGTCAAGACGGTATAATTCATAAAATCGCTCGTCCCAGACCCAGTTCTTATGAGCGCCGGCGTAAATTAAAATGCCAATCAGAGCAAACATTTCCACCGAATTAGTATCATAACAAGCACGGTGGTTTTCTGTTATTTTACTATTCATTGTATAAAACTGCCACGCTTTTCTATTGGTCTAAGCAACGAAATATTCACCAATGTTTCTGGGATGATTTCTTGGAAAGCTAGTAACTGAGTGGTTAGATTGTTTGCTGTTTGCACCGTCAAGCCTTCTCTTTCTCGTAGTAGTAGAACGCGTGTTCCAACATGTTCTTGTTCATTTCCTCGATCGTCAGTGCAAGGTTCAAAGTTTTCATCAACATCAAAATTTATCGACTCAATATGCTCATCCTCATCGGAACCACAAACGTTTATCGGCTCAGCTTGTTCACCATCGTCGCAGTCAGAAAAATCCACAACAATATTGTCGTTCGCTATTTCCTCATCATCTGACACCTCAGCAGTAGAAACTCTATCGAAAAGTTTACGGAGCTCTTGGCTGCTCTGTCTTTTTCGAGCTATAATATCTATATTTACAACCAGGACTAAGTACTTTTGCTGGTAAGCATCTTGAATTACAAACACAAACTAAACCGGAAATATCGTTCATTGATCGTTCGGAGCAGTTTCTCTCTCAATCTCACTTACTTTTTTTTTTTTTTTTTTTTTTTTTATTTAACAAATATTACAACTGAATACAATTTCATCTAGTAATTTATCTATATTAAATGATGTTAACTGTTTGAGGAGAATAACCCATCGGTTAGCTCCAGGTTGGATACTTCATTAATTTATCTGTCCTAGTTCTAAGGGCTTCGTTCTTCGAAGCCGCCTTACTGGATTTTGGTTGTTCAGCATACGACGCAAATCCGCATTTTCATGTTGACTGAGGCGCTGTACGTGTTTCCTAGCATATTTCTTAATTTCTTCACTGACGTACTCCATCTTTAGATCCTTATGAAGGTTATCATTCCTTATATACCATGGTGCGTTGACCATACTACGCAAGACTTTATTTTGAAAAGTTTGAATTACTTTTACGTTAGTTTTCTTGGTACAGCCCCATAGCTGTATACCATACGTCCATACAGGTTTCAATATCTGCCGATATAATAGCAGTTTATTATGTAATGTTAGCTCAGAGTTCCTTCCTATGAGCCAATACATTTTTCTATATTTGATGTTTAACTCTTCTTTTTTCTTTTTAACATGCTCTTTCCACTTGAGTTTAGCATCAAGGGTCATTCCTAAATATTTTGCCGTGTTTGCATGTGGAATAAGTTGTGAATTCAGTCGAACAGGTAACCAATTAACATTTTTGTTGGTAAAGTTTATATGTACAGATTTAGTTTCGTTGAGTTGAAGGCGCCATTTCTTCGTCCAATTACTCAATGAATTAGCAGCGTTTTGTAATTTGCTGGTTGACTCCTCTATGTTGTTTCCAGTTGCCAAGATTGCAGTATCATCCGCAAATGTTGCAATATTTGTTCCTTTTGTGCCTGGCACGTCTCGCGTATAAAGTATATAGAGTATCGGCCCCAGAACACTCCCTTGTGGAACTCCCGCCGATATTTTCTTTAATTCGGAGTATTCCTCTTCATGTTTCACACGAAAGTGTCGATCAGCTAGATATGACTTTAAAATCAGGTAAAACTGCTTCGGCAGATCTCTGTGTAGTTTATATTCCAGGCCTCGGTGCCATACTTTGTCAAAGGCTTGAGATACGTCCAAGAATACACTTGAGCATATTTTTTTATTTTCCAGAGCATCTTCAATTAGATCTGTGATTCTATGCACTTGATCTATGGTAGAGTGTCTCTCTATAAATCCAAATTGGTGAGGAGGAATGAGTTTTCTGTCTTCTATTACTGATTTTAATCTCTTGAGTAGTAACTTTTCAAATAATTTTGAAATTATAGGAAGTAGGGAAATCGGCCTGTACGATGATTTCTTGTTTGGCGGCTTGTTAGGTTTTATAATCATTATCACCTCTGCCACTTTCCACTGGTATGGAACGTATTTTAATCTGAAGGCTGCATTGATTACTTGCAGTAATTTTCGTACTCCTTTTTCTGGGAGAGTTTTAACTATAAGTCCAGTGATTAAATCATAACCAGGGGATTTTTTTGAACTTAAGTTGTTTTTAATTTCATCTTTTAGCTCTTGTAGTGTTACAGGTTTTATGTTTAGGTTATCCACTTTATTTACTGAAATTATATTTTCTTCAGCTGTTTGCCTTGGGAGGGGTTGAAATGTGTTTTCAAGATAGTCTGCAAACAATGCAGCTTTTTCTTTGGCACTTCTAGCCCAAGTTCCATCGTCATTCTTGATAGGAGCTATTTGTACTTTAGGCCTTTTAAGACCTTTAGTTGCTTTCCAAAGGGAGTAATTAGTGTCTTTGTTGCCAGAAAGGCCAGCCAGGTATTCATTAAAAGATTTGTTCTTGACTTCTTTGATAAGCATTTTTAATTTGTTGCTTAAATAATTAAGTCGTGATTTGCTTTGTGGTGCTCGATTCCTCTGTCAGATTTTTCGAGTTTTCCGCTTTTCTCTAACCAGATCTCTCACTTCTACTGGGTAGTTGATGTAACTTTCCGTTTGATTACAAGTAGGAGGAGTACTCTGCCATGCTGCTTGCAGAATACTGTTGTTCAGCAGCTCCAATTGAACCTCAAGTTCTGCCGGAGTTTTAATTGGTACTTGTAGTTCCGTATTGTCTTCGACTATTTTCCGGAAGAGGTCCCAGTTTGTTTTATTATTTGTTAACCTAGGTAAATTTTCTTTTTTGATAATGGTATCACTGAGTGTCATAATGACAGGTGTGTGGTCAGATGAAATTCCTTCACTGTTTTCGAGTAATACGTAGTTTACAGATATCCCTTTTGTTACAAAGAAATCTATCAAATCTGGTATCTTATTTGTATCCGCTGGCCAATATGTTGGTTTACCTCCAGACAGGAACTCGCAGTTTAGTGCCCGACCAGCTGCAAATAGCTCCTTACCCTTATGGGTTGTTAGCCTTGATCCCCAATATGTATTTTTAGCATTAAAATCGCCTCCGATTATGAAGTTAAAACCGAGCGATTTGAGTAACGTAACATAGTTTTCTTTAGTCAGATTATAACGTGGAGGGCAATATATTGAAGATATGTTGATTACCTTTTGACTATTTATTCGAACATTAATGGTGGCTACTTGCATAATTTCTTCTTCAATTTTTACTCCTTCGTAATGTTTGATGTTTTCCTTCACAAATATGGTTGAACCTCCTCTCGCTTTTCCTGACGGGTGGATGGCGTGATAGCACTGGTATCCTCGAATTCTAACGAATGAATCTTTTGTCAAATGAGATTCTGAAATTAGGCATATATCTATCTTTTCTATATTTAGGAAAATTTCTAACTCTGGAATTTGTTGCAACAGCCCATTTGCATTCCAATTGGCGATTCTGAATGTGTTATTCATCTTCATAGATTAGTACATCATAGAAGTGATTTCATTCACTGTTTCTTGCTTATTTAACCGCTTATTTAAAGCATCCAGGCTTCTTTCTTGTTTTAGTAGCCTTAAGTTTAATGCTTCTATATTCTTTTAAAATTTTTCAAGAATTAGGCTTTGACCGTCTTCGTTGTTACTTACTACTTCCCGCTGTTGTACAATCTGGGAGTATGTTTTTCGGCCTGCTATTGCACTTGTTAGTGGTAGTTCTACCACTGGATTCTTAGATATTGTCTTATTATTGAACATCCCACGGTTTAGCGGGCCTTGTTGTTTTTTATTTCTCAGATTTTGAAGTTCCCTGGCTACTTCACATCCTCTATAATTAGCGGGATGCTCTCCATTACAGTTTACACATTTTGGAGGCGTAGCTTTTGTGAACCTACAATCTTGGGCGAGATGTTTTCCCGAACATTTCACGCATCTAGGCTCTCGTTTGCAATATTTCTGCGTGTGATTATATCCTTGGCATTTCTTACACTGAGGTATCAAGCCTGTGGATTTTCTTAACGCTTCTATTCGAACTCTCATGTTAAGGACTGCCCTAATATTGAAAATTTTTTCCACTTTTTCCGTGCTATTAAAAGTAAGCATAAACAATGGGAGCCCCCTTTTATTCATTTTAATCCCTTGATCAGTTACAGTTTTTTCTTTCTTTAGGATATTTACCGCATCCTCTATTTTGAAGCCTTGGTTTTTAAGGTCTTCCATTATATCCTGCTTTGCACAGGTTGGATGAAGACCTCTGGCCATCACTTTAATCGGACGATCATTTTTGTCCTCATATGTGTACCATTCCTTGCCGTCATCTGTCAGCTTTGAAGCCAAGGCTCTATAACTTTCAATATCTGTTGTATTGATTTTCCAAATATTATTGTTCAGTGCTACAACTCTGTAATCTTTTGTAGTCACCGATTTCAATAACGATTGGATAGTACTATATTCAGTTACGCCAATAATGTTGATTGGTGGTGGAGCCTTTTCCTTAATTTTGGCAGTTTGGTTTTCCTGAGCTGGTACATTTTGCTGATTTTGATTTAATACAGCAGTTATTGAAGTGCGGCTTGAAGCTACAATCTCTGGAGAAGATTCTGCCTTCCGTTTTTTCGCAGGTCTTTTCTTCCTGTTCTTTTTTAAGATCCAGTCAGTTTCTTCTCTTAATTCTTCTTCGTCAGTGTGGTACTCTGTAGCACACTGTTCTTCTGGCTTCTTGGGTTGCAAAGCATTTTTCTCATGGAAAACTGAAGCATCCTGTTCCTCAGGTTCCTTTGATTGTAAAGAATTTTTCAGTTTCTCATTTTCTAACTTAAGAGATTTTACTTCGTTCATTAAATCCGACTTAATTTTTTCAATGTTACATAGTTGTCTGCGTAGTTCTGCATTTTCTATCTCAACTGTTCTAGCTAATGATGTTGGTGATCTTTGCACTATGGAACTTCTTCCAAATGGGTCAGAGTTCATCAGCTCTGAAGTATTGCGGTCATTGGATATCGACGACTGGGAGCCCGCTTGCTCACCCCTCAAAGTCGCCGGCACTGGGTATCCGATTCCCTGCGCCGTAAGGTTATCTCGTTTCGAGTCCCCCATATTGGTTATTATTTTCAGGGAACCACCCTTAGCTAGTTTTGGTCCGCGAATGGTATTTTATTTCCCATTTACCCGCCCGACAAGTCAGTGAGAGTTTTCCCCTATCCGCCACCTGGGGACGCGCCCGATGGGAGTCTAGCAACTCCGCACGAGACACTCTCACTTACTAATTAGCAGAAAAATTGCACAAAACATCACAGACGTATACAATACATTTGCATAAACATAGAAAGTAAATCATTTTTTGATTTATATAGAAAATAGCACCTGAAAATAGCTTGGGGTCATTTTGACCCCAGTACACAGAAATGTGCTTGGTTTATTTCAGACTATCGTAATTACCAAATTTACAAGTAATTTGGGCCCGCTTTTCATTGTATTGCATGTATAAGATATTAGTTGAGGCTATCTTATAGGACATGGGCCATTTAAATAATAAGAAACGCAGTTTTTTCATTTTAAAATCGACTGGGGTCAATTTGACTCCAATACACAGAGTGAAGGTTAAAAACAAAATAAAAGTCTAGGTGACAATCTTTGAAAAAATCTTAATTCTTTTTATTAATTAAAAATTTATTTGTTAATTCCTCAAAATTCAAAATCGACAAATTTAGCAAAATAATAAAGCCTACATATTATGTCGAATTTATAAGTACACTGGGAAATGACAAAAAATGCACACATCTAGCTAGTTAGTTTCAATATCAAACCTTATTGAGTAAATTCTGTGGAATTGACCAAATCTGGATATCTGCAAAAAACATCTTTTTTAATTTTTTGTTGCAATTCGTTTTAAAATTTTTTGCTGTATTTAATAACCTAAGTCATTTTACATAATTTTTAATATTTCCCGAGAAAATTTTCATCAAAACTTATTATCTTACATAAGATATTATGTACCCGTTTATAAATCAGAACGACGTGAATTTGGAAAAAACTATTTTTTTTAACTTATTCAGTTTTACGCAATTAATGAAGTTGCAAATAAAATAACAGAAATGCAGTATCTGCAATTAGCTAGTTTTAATTAAACATACCAATCAAGATTATCGAGATTTTTTTGTTTAACGAAAAACACGATTTGTGCAGATAAAGAAATTTACGTTGTTTAAAGATAATTCTGAAAAAACGTATATCAGCATAATTATCAAGCTTATGCAAAACAATATTAGAATCTAACAAATCAGATAACTTAGTATTTAGTAATGTTACAAAATGTTTATACAAAAGTGTTCTATATATCTTTAGCAGAAATATACAAGGAGGGTATATTGGTATTAAGTAAATATTAATTGCAGAAATTTTAAAATTAAATTATTTCTAAAATATATTTTTCGAACTTTCATTTTGAAAAATACATCAAAGTTGGCCCTGACAAATTAAAATAATACTTGCTAAATTTATCTTTAGTTTTACTAGTGTACGTTAGATGTCTATAATTGTTGGCAGAGAAATACGAAAAAAAATTATTTAATCACTTAATTATGACACGATCTTAGTATTTTCTAAATTTGTTTTGCTTTTCCTACAATTTTTGAACTCAAATTTCCCCAGGTCGCAATTTTTGGTACGATTTTTCAAAATGTTTACTACCCACTGCTATCTATGTATATTGACTTAATCCACACGATTTGTAGTAAGCTTTTCTTTTTAATTTGACCAGAAAGGTGTTGTTATGAACTTTTTTTTATATTTTGGTTTATGTAAATCAATTATTACAAGAAAATGAAAACGATTTACTTAAACGAGATTTATATATGTTGAAATTCAAACATTTATGAAAATATTTCAGAAATCATAATTAAAGTTTTGCAACGTTTTCATTTACAAATTTGTCTTAGGAAAAAAAATGATTTCCCATATGTTTTATGTGCTTTACTATGGAAATTTTGGTTTTTTCTTCGTTTCTAATTCCCTTATAAAAGCTTCGTTTTTTAGATTATGGCTTGTATAATCAAGGTTGCTTTGATACAATAGGAAAAATATTGCTTCATTGCTTCTGGTAAATGGAAAATAGGGATTTTCCTTTTTAAAACGAAAATAAGTGAAAATTAAAAATTCTGGAAAATGGGGAGTTCAATTTTACAATTAAAATATCAACAAATAATAAATTCTGAAAAATGGAGAATTTAATTTTAAAGTTTTCAAAAAATCAAGATTTTCTAAAAACCGATATTTTGAAAATAAGGGTTGGCTATAATATCTCGGTTTTGAAAATCTCGGTGCTACAAAATCTCGGTTTTTATAAATTCTAGAAAATGGGGAATTTAGTTTTAAAAACTAAATAAAAACAGAGATTAGAACCGAGATTTGAAAACCAAAAGCTCGAGATTTTGTAAACCGAGATTATTTTTTAAATTTCTGATTTTTGAAAAACCGAAATTTTGTAGAACCCCTATTAAATTCGCTAATGTATTGCATTTGTGGTGTATGATTTCATTTCATCTACGGTTAGGCAGGCCGTTCTAAAAATTTCAATAAAATTCTTGTGAAAGAAGAAAATGAACAACGTATTTTTCGGTGATTTTATTATACATTCGCATAAATCTACAATAAACAACAACAATCCGCCAATAGCTACGCCTTTTTCATTCATAAAGATTACAAATACTAACGCAAAAGGCACAAATAGATTTTATTTTTATTGTCTCCTTGTAAATTGTTTAGGTTTTTGATTTTTTTTATACATCACAAAGCCAATAGCAAAGCTTGATAAATACGAATATAAAAATTTAGCATACCGACAAATTAAATTACTTTGTATTTGATTGATTGCATGGATTCGTTTCTATAGATTCATGAACTACTTTTTTCGTAATTTAAATGATGAAGGAAGAAAAGAGATAATTAATTTTCATTCGATTGTATATAGCCTTTCGTTCGAGATACAAACATTTCCCCTATAAAATTTGTGTATTTTACTTCAGCTACATTTTGTTCCAATGCAACTTGTTCATCTGGTTAATTAATTATTTGTGTATCAGACTTCAACAAAAATGTGGTAAGTCACGAAAGTTCATACCTACCAAATGGTTATGTTTTATTTAATATTTTTAGCAAAAGTATTATAAGTCGAAAGGGTTTAGAAAATTATTCAAACTACATGGTTAAAAGTAAACTTATAAATAAAAGGACCTCCATTAGGTTAGTTTAAATTTTTAGGATTTGATAATTAAATTTCAATTTAATTAGAATTTTTAAATTGCGTTTTCTCAAAATTTATGTTTTGTTTTAAATTTATGTGGATTGAAGCCGGTTTTCTTCTGAGGTAGCGGTAACCTTTCGCAAAATACACTGTTTTCTTTCCTTATAATGGTAATGGTATCTTGTAATTGATATGATAGTTCAGTTATATTTGCCTTTGCACAGTACATTGCTACCTATGGAATACCTATATAGGGATAATGAATATTTCGAAATGATTTAAATAAATAAAAAACTTTTATAAAACTGACTAAAAAGCATAAAATAAATTTCTTTCAGTACAAAACTTTCGTCATTACAAAATGTTTTAGGCGTTGGCTAGATTGAAACCGTTTTATTTGTATAATTATGCTAATTATCCAAAATAAACGGTGATAATGGGATAATCGTAAATTTCCAAATCAAAAAAATTATTCATCATAATTTCATTTTGGTTTTAGGCTTAAGACTTTTGCTTTAATTAATAAATGTGCGGTCTAGTCTAGACAAAATTTGGTACCACAAAAAATTAACAATAAAAACCAGCCGACCTTTTTTGTTTAAATTATTTTTTTTTGTAGTATGCTAAATATAAATATACAAAAAAAAAAACAAAAAAATTATATTTTTAGATGAATCCGCAAAAATATGCAAAAATCATAATCATTAAAAAATATTTTGGTTACACGTAGGCCCAAAAATAACATGAATTGTAAGTACAAAACCAAGTATAAAAGTATATAAAAAAACAAACAAGCAAACAGAAAAAGTTGTAAAATATAATTAAGATATTTATTTTATGCGACTGAAACATAAAAGTGGGCCGACAGTGCAAAAAGGTATACCTACATATTATATAGAAACACCGACACAAATCACAGCATTGCAAAAAATCTAAATCTGTAGCGTATTAATATTATATGAACACAACTACTCCGCACAATATTATAACAACCATTACAAATTTGATTGAAATGTTAAATTTCAAATCGAATAATTGTGTACGCTATTCGAGACAAAAGTCGTAAATCAATAGTAGTAAATAACAACAAAATTACGCTGTATATAGACATATATTTACCGTGTCTACTTTTTAAACCTTTCAATCAATATTTTAATTAATTCTGTCGGAATTTATTTTATTATTATTTCCTTTTAACTCACAAACACAACAAGAGCAACAGCATCAACAAAAACAAAACAAAAAACTTTAATAAATCACATAAAACTATAAACTAACGATTTTTTATAATATTTTATTGAATGAACCGCAAACTAATTTTAAATTATTCGAAATAATAAAAATTGAACCGTATACCGTAAGACAAGTCGTTCGATTTTAATTCACGCTAACAATATCAACGAAAACCAATTTCAAAATAATCGTGAGAATATTTTTCATTCGACATTTTTGTTTTGTGTATTGTGTCAGGTTGATTGCTTCGAATTTTGTTTTTTTTTTTGTTTTTTTTGATACGGTATATTTCATTCAACTGTGATAAGAATAAATACACGCAGCTGATAATGATATTTGTCATGGCAAATGAGCACTATACGATATATCTTATCACAGTCATTTTGATAAACAATCAATAATGAGTTTTTTTGTTGTTGTTGTTGTGACTTGATATATTTCGGTAGCAAATTTAAAAGATTATTGGAAAGAGTTGTAAAAAAAATATGTGCCGCGATATAAGTAACAGTATTATACGCTGACACATCAAATTTAATGTGATTTAATTGCATGTGAAATTTGGAATGGCATTGTTTTGTCTACTTTACTTGGACTGCCAATTTTTTAACTTGGCTACAACTAGTACTAAGAACTTTAGACTGTAAAACGTCTTGTATGTATTAGCGTGTTTTACAGTAACCAATCATTTAAATTTTTTTCACTGGTTTTTCAGGGAAATTATTACTTGTTATTTGGCAAACTATATTTATATAGATTTAGTTGTCTGGAATACTAAACTACAAACCGAGTGTTGAATTGGTAAGATCAATTGGACGCAAATTCCTTTACGTTTCCGAGACATATTTGTACAGTTCATGCATCAATAATATAAATGCAATGATTTTACCATGTAGCAAACTTGCAGGAAGGAAGCTGTAAGTAAGCTGTAAGCTTAAACCAAACTTACAAACTTATTTGTAATTACGCAAGTTGCGTTGGGCATGGAGTTTGAGGTTGAGTTGGGTTCCATTTGCGAAGTTGAGTTGGAATTGAGTTAGGGTTTAGTGAGCAATTCAGCTGAGGATTTATTTGCGTGTTGAATTAACAGTTGCATGAGAGTTTTGAGTCATTTTAAGTTGGGGTTGGACTAGGGATGTTGGGGATGTGTTAAAATTAAGTTGGGGTTAAGTTGAGTAGGGGTCAGCGGTTAAGTTTCCAAAATTATTTGGGGTTGTGTTGAGACTTGATTTGGAAATTGCGTGAGTTGTTTTAAGGGGGGGATATTCATTTATAATGCCGAAATTGAGCAGATTTTTAAGAATTTTTTGATGGGGAAGAAATAAAGAAATAAATGGATCGTTTTGAAATTTTGACAGTTGATTATAAATTTTTTAGCAAGTAAAATTGATGGAGATATAGCATAATGAAGCCACATGGTCGCGGTTTTTCTACGGTGCCAATTGTAGTGCCCTGAAAAATGATTTGAAACAGGGGGGCAAAAGGATGTGCGGTCACTTGACAGTTTTTTTTTTCGCTGACCAAAGAAACTACATCAAGTGGTCTAATATGTTACGAGAACGTGTGCAAAATTTTAGCTCGATCGGTTAAATAGTCTCTGAACAATTTTTGGCACCAACAAAACACATAGTGAAAAAAAAAAGTTTCGAGAAAAACCCGTTAAAAGTTTTTAATATTTTCAAGAAGTGATTTTATGGCTGTATATAGGCCCATTTTGGATTGTCATTGCATACCCTAGGGATTATACCATAAGTTTCATCAGAGAAGCCAAACATAAAATTTAAAAATTTGTTTAAATTTAACCTTTAAAGTGTCATGTCTGGAAAGCGGTTCAACGAGCGGTTCGTCTAACCAATAGTTATCCCCAGAAAAATTTTCAGAGTAAGCTTCATGTGAGGAGCCCAGGAAAATTGGTTTGAATCAAATGCCCGTATAAAATTTAAAAATCTGTTTAAATTCAACCTTTAAAGTGTCACGTCTGGAAAGTGGTTCAGTTAGTGTGCCCCACCAACAATTGCCCCTAGAAAAATTATCAGGGCAAGTTTCATGTGGGGAGCCTGGGAAAATTCGTTTGAATCAAAGCTTCTATTATTCCTAGAGTAAATTCCACCTTTTCCAAAGTAATTTTAAAGTATTTTCCTCCGTTTTTTCCAGAATGTGACCCGGCTCTTTTCCAGAATATATTACTAGAAATAACAATAAGTCTCTTCTATTTTCCAAAATATTTTTAAAGAATATTTCTCATTTTTTTCCTCCAGAGTATGCCTCGGCTCTTTTCCAGAATATAATATTAGAAAGAGCTGAAAATTCCCCCTTTTCTAAATTTTCTTTTAAAATTTACCCGCGTTTCTTCAGAATATGTTCCGGCTCTATTCCAGAATATATTCTATACTTGAAGAATCAGTAAATTTCATTTTCCAAAATATTTTTAAAGCAAGCCCCTCCCTCCGTTTTCCAGAAGCTTTCCTCTTTTTCCAAAATATTTTCCACTTTTTCTTATTATGTAACTAGAAAAAAGCAGGTGAATAGCAGTCAAAAATAAAATTGAATTCCCCCTTCGCCCTTTTCAGAATTTATCATTTTTTGTTATTTTAGGCCATTACACGCTAGTAATATACAACGTACGTACATGTTTTAATAACAATGGATTAAATACGCTTTGAATTTTCGCCAGTGGAAATCGAACCATGTAGATTCCATCCCAGAAACAGATTCCCAGGAAAGATGATGTCAGAGCCAAACGTTAAAGTTTATTTCTGGCGATGTTGATGAAGTTCAAGGAGACATATTCTGAGATAATTTTCTGCTCTTTCTAGTATTATATTCTGGAAAAGAGCCGAGACATATTATAAAAAAACCTGAGAGAAATTCTTTAAAATTATTTTGGAAAAAGGGGAATTTACTCTAGGGATAGCTGTTGGCTAGGCAACGCTAGTTGAAATACTTTCCAGACATGACACTTTAAATTTAGAATTTATACAAATTTTTACATTATATATGGGCCTTTCATTCAAACGAATTTTCCCGGCTTTCCATATGAAACTTGACCTGATAATTTCTCCAAAGATAACCCTTGGCTAGATATTTTTATTGAACCACTTTTCAGATATGATACTTGAAGGGTTGCATTTATACAAATTTTAATTTTTATATTACGCTCCCCTCTTGGACTTAACTTGTAATTACTAGTAATACGAAATATGTTTCAGTTGAAATATGTCGGCTGGTAACTTTTGGCTGAGATAGCCAAGACACTATCTGCATTACCGATATTTTATTACTTTCGGCTAACTTTAATAAGGTGCTGATTTGGGAATTGAGTAGGACCTTGATTTGGAAGTTGATTTAAGGGCTAAATTTTTGGTCGGTGCCTTTGAGATTTGGGTTCAAAGATAGCTTGATTTGTTCTGAATTGAGTTCGTTTATACGCATGTAGCTTTTGGGCCGTGTTAGTCCAAATTTATTTGGAGGTTTCGGTGAAGATTGAGTTAAGAGGTTCAGTTAGGGATTGATTTGGGATTAAGTAAATTTCATGATGTTTCAGCCCTTTTTATTTTAAAAAATGAATATTCCTATGTTTAGCGATGCCATTAACGTTTTAAATTATGTTCCCAAGTCACCGATCAACAAAAGTCAGTACTTTACCATTTAGAAAGAATACAGCCTCTGGCAACAACGATTCAGTTCACGGTAAAGACAATAGAGATCGACGATTATAGATTATCATAAAAATCAGTTTCTTCCGGTCAACATCACTCATCCAAGAAATTAATTTAATTCTAAACTTTATAACCAATAAAATACATTTGAGCTTGAAACGTTTCATTTGAATTGGGTTATCCCATCCATTTTCCTTGAAAAACTGTGAAAGAAGCTCTGGAATATTCACAATCTGAACTGAGATAATGTTATCGATGATCTACGAATAATAGATCGAAATTTGTTTTTAAGGTTTGAGTGTTGACTGGTCAAGCAAATCACAAAACCTACAAACTTTAATCTGGTTTTCTGTAAAGACATTATTCAGCAAACATAAGACTACGATTACAGTGCCCCCAATAAGCGATGCGAGGCAAAGTTCTAAAATTTTTAAAGAAATGAAAAATCGGTTAGCTTATTGCACGAACTATGAGCGCAGCCCAAGAATATTTTTTTTGTGAAAGTCTAGATAATTCTACTAACATGCCGTCTAAATGATAATGAAGAAGATGAGGAACATTTAAAAGCAAAGGTGGCCAGAGAATTAGACGGAAAATATAAGTCTAGTTCTTAATCAATGAACGTTTTTAGCAATACACAAAAATCGATCTATAATTCTGTATAGACATTTTAAGGAAAGCTTGCTTTCCAGGAAAGCAAATTTTGAAAAGCTCTGAAATTCTAAGCAATACAGAAACTATTCCAATTCTGAAAATAGGGTCAATATCATATCTATTAAATTAAAAGAACGTTGAGGAATTTTCAATCCACAGTAAAACAAATTAAGACAACAAGGCAACATTAAGGAAATTCAGAAAATCTCAAGGATAATTCAAATTCCATTTTTATTTAAGAAGGCCATAATTTTACTGGCTAATATTATTTATGTATATTAATCTTGGGATTTTCCAAGATTCCAGCCAATTTCTGGGAAGATGAAATATTGAAGAATTGAATTATTTTCTCCCTACTTTTGAAAAAATACCAAACGTTGCAGTATACTTTGGAAAGAAAGAATACAAAACTACTGAAAATATTCACAATAAAACAATTCCCAATTTCAAATTCCTCGGGAAAACCAGAATAGGGCCACAGAGGTGGCAGATTGTCTTCCTTGATGAGAACGAGTTTCCCGACAGTAATATTCCGCGATGATGATGACCCTTTTCTACGATGCTGCATTCCTTGAAGGTAGTCGTTAGTCCAACACGACCAGAAGTGCTGATGTAATTACTGAAAATGGCGCCACCGTTTTAAACGGCACCTTTTCGTTTTCGATATTCTGCTCCAAGATTGCCGTTAAAGGTCGTCCGACCAGGAAATGCCCGGGAGTAATTGCCTCAAGATCGTTCGGGTCCGAAGATAGTGGGGTTAATAGTCATGAATTTAATACAGCTTCCACTTGCTTAAATGCAGTATTAATCTCTTCTTACGTTAAATATGAGTCCCCCATTATTCAATGTAAATGGTGTTTCGTGGATTTTACGGCAGCTTTGTAGATCCAACCGAAATGTGGGACCGATGGTGGTTCAAAACGCCAATTTATCATACCATATTGACATATACGTGCAGGATCCCGTCGTTAAAATGTTTAGTTTTGAATAACTGGTACAGCTCGTGTAATGAAGAATTTGCACCTACAAAATTCTTGCCTTTAACACAAAATATGTTTTTGCTCATACCTCTAGTTGAAATGAACCTCTTCAGAGCCCCAATAAACTTAGAAGAGAGGTCTGATACAAATTCCAAAGAACTGCTTTTATTGCCAGACATACCAATATGGCTCAATATCTTTTCGTTTGCCCCTTGCCTCGCATTTTGTGGTGTATAAAAAAGGACCTGCGAAGTAAACTCCAACATTGTAAAACGGTGGCGCACATGTAACACTTGCGGTTGGAAAATCTCCCATCTTTTGCTGACTCGGTTTTGCTCGAAATCAGAAACTTTTTACTAGCCTTCGTCCGTCAAATGGCAAGCATTCTTACGCAGCTGCCAATAATGCCCGTGGACCTGCGCGAAGAAGTCTTTTATGATAATAAGACAGAAAGATTGGTTCAGTCGACCACCAACCCGAAGGATTCCACTACTATGTAGGAAATTAGACAAATGAATTAATGGGTCCTTGGGACTGAGCGGTCTTTTGACCCTTAATGATACCACTGTTCTTTGAAACCAGTAGACTGGTTATTTAATCCATTCTGAAGATCATATGGCTTGATATCGCCATATACCCTATCACTTTCTTGCTTTGACCGATAGTTGTGAATAAAGCGATTAACCTAAGCCATAATTATTTGCAAAGAAAGAAAATCTCGTGATTGGAATCTCTGTAGAAGGTTCACCTTGTCCACTGCTGATGAACATACCAAGGCGTATTTTTTGCAAAAATGTTGGCCTTGTAAACCAAGATGAATTCCATATCAGTTCTAATGTTGAACATCCTCTCGACAATAAATCCGCTGAGTTGAATTTAGCGCTGATATGTTGCCAATTAGATATTATTGTCAATCTTTAAATTTTTGCTACTCGATTCCCGACAAATGTTTTTAATGTGGTTGATTCCGAAGTTAGGCATGATAATGCGTCGGCTGAATTCGACCAGTAATAGGTTTCAGGAATATTGACTGGAATAACGTTTCTTACCAGTTCAGCTAACAGTGCCACACGAGACTTTGCGTAGATTAATTGAACGTTAACTGAACTCCCGCTTTGCCTCCTTAGGTATATAGCTTCTTCAAATGCTTTTTTGCTGGCGTCGGCAAATCCGTGAAGCTCGTAAACAGCCCCAATTAATGTTAATGTGATGCGCCGGCTAACTTGAATATCATTTAAAACTGTGAGTTGATTTTAAAAATATTGCCAAAAAGTAAATAGGTTTTGTGGAAGCGACTGATCCCAACCATGCTTAAGCATCCATATTTTATTGTAAATACTCGAGTAATGACTGGCGAGCTATGTCCGACAAAGCTGTTCTTTTCGTAACTCGTCCTCCATTATCTTTAATCTGGACATTAAAATGAAAAACGTCCGATGATGGCTGCCAATACATCCAAAGTGTCTTGATAAAATCGTCATTTTCGAGCTGAAGCAGTTTTTCGCGATGTTCTTGAGGTGTGCCCTCCCAAATATCTTGCGAGTTAGCGCACCATTTTCGGAGTTCCATTCCCGCCGTGCTTAGAATTTTCGTGATTTGGGTTTCTATAATCTTAGCCTCCTCCAAATTATTGGTGCCAGTCATTATATCATGGAAGTATACATCACGCTTTATGACGTGCGATGCTAATGGATAATGTTCCTGATGAATTTCAGCTAACTTCTGAACACATTTGGTTGGAATATATGTTGTATAGTTTAGCATCATCGTCAGTAATCATTATCTGGCGATACATTTTACAGGTATCTATACTGAACACGTAGTCGTAGGTCATGAACCTAGTAAAAATAGAGAACAAGCATTATTTCAATATAGGTCACACCATAAGGATATCGTTTAATGCCTTTTCGGAATCAGTTTTTGCCGAGGTGTCAACTAACATCATTTTGGTCGTGGAGCTAGCTAGCTTTAATACGCAGTGATGCGGTAAGAAGAAATTTGTTGCGGAACCTCTTCTGCTGTGGCTTTCTTCATCTGGCCTAACTCTAAATATTGTTTAATGGTTTCGTGATAGACCTTGCGAGTTTCCTAAAACCGATACTGGTTGAGACATTGGAAGCTTCACAATAAATGTATTTATGGCAGTGCGTGCATAGTGTTTCTCAAAATGATCCTCCAAATATTGTTCTTGCATGGGCATCGCTGGACATTCGGCGATGTATTATTATTATTATTATTACTTGAGGGCCATGTGGGGGCTCAAGCCACCCCGCACTGCGACCTAAAATATCTTTTGTGCATAAGCCCTACTTAATTATCCGTCCAGTCAATATTCAGGCTCTTAATAAACCTGATAATACTGCCTAACGGTACGTGATACATACTATCTGGGCTCATTGCTCTCCCTCCTAGATGTCTACTGTAGGAAATACTTCTACACGCGTTACATACTATCTGGGCTCATTGCTCTCCCTCCTAGAGTTCGGCGATGTAATATTCAATTTCAAAAAAAATTGGGAGTTGTTCACTGAAACTGGTTTCTTCAATTGACAGTACGACCCAGCCTAGCAACGTATTTTGTAAGAGAGGCATATCCGGACCCAGACCGCTCATACAGAACAGTAAAAGTTTGCCCCTATCAGAAGAACTATATGTTGCGGTTTGGCTAGCTTTATGAAACCTTCGTCAATAGATGAACGCCAATTTGGGCCGTATATGTATTAATTCGTGATTGAATCGTTATCTTTAACACGGAATGCATGATAGTGAAGAAGCTCCGATTCCAGTTATAGACGTGTTGAAATTTGTTTGCCTTAGCCGAACTGCAAATTTTTCAGTCATAAAACGATTACAAGATCGGTTGCTAAACAACGGATGTGTAAGGTATTTTGATGTTCTTTAACGGTTGAATGAAATAGTGCATTTTCCCCAGTTAATTTTGCTTGGTCCTTTCAGATGTCCCCACAGAGCGATTATTGATCTCTGTATTGGTTGGCTTATTTAACTGATTTGTATTGGGATAAAGCTGAACGATATCCACGTGCAAGAGTGAGTGATGACGAACTGTAACAATTGGGCTGGTTGCAATGAAATAGTGATGTACACTTCTTTATTTGATGATCATTTCGCAAACATTTGATACAAATCCGCAGTTTATTAATTTCCTGACGTCGGTTTGAAATCGATAAACGAATTCTGCAAGAGTAGCTAGATAGTACATTCACCGGTTCTTCATCCTCCTATTCCATTACAGTATTTATGGATCAAGCTTAGTTAATATAATTTCTATCAATAAATCATCCGAATGCTGTGTAGAGCAGTCCTATGATTTTAGGGAACGGAAATTTAAATTCTGTTGATTGATTAGCTCCGACAATTTATCAGCAGATGGCTTGATTATATGCCGGATACCAAAAATTATCCTCATATCAAAAAGATTAAGAGCATCTTGATAATTATTTTCGGTTAATTCTAAAGAGTTGACTAACTCCGCCACTGCACCATCGACTGAATTACGCACTTCTGAGACCATGTAGAGTCTTGGGTCTTTCCAAGATTTCAGCTAATTTCGGAAAATATGATTGAAAAAAGAAATCTTTGCCAAGCACTTCACCGTGGCGATTAATTTTGAATATTAAATAAATTAAATGATTAATTAATTACGTCATGTTAATGAGGGTGGCCAAAAAATTTCAAATGTAAGATGTACTAATAAAAATAAAAATAAATGATTTTGAAATTAAGAATAATAACAAATTGTGTTACGAAGATTATTCAACTTATAAAAAATTTCAAAAAATTGCAAATTTAGCAGTTTGTACAATTAAATTTGTTCCAATCTAAATTGCTTTCGTAATCAATTTTGTTGTTGTCGGTAGTTAGAAATTATCGTAATTTTGATGCAAAAACTACTCTAAAAAGTGAATATATGTAGGTATGCATGTTATCTCAAAAGTCTTATCGGTTCAAAATTTATTTTATTCCTTCGTCCATGTTTCAAGCACTCAAGATTAGTAAATATGATTGCTTTAACGGACATCATGAACATTATGCAGACGTTTTACTTTTTTTCTTTGGATTAAAATTGATCGTAATCTACATACATATACTAGAAATACACCAAAATTAAACGTGTTTGGTGCACACGTTAACATGACTTAAATAATTTATTTTACGTATTAAAGCAACAGTTGTTAACGCAAGCTGTAAACTTGTTAGATATAAATCTACATAATTTCCGTTTGACAAAAAAAATCTACTATTTAGACCAATTGTCTATCATATCAAAATGTATAAGCATCAAAATATATTGCAATAATCAATTGAATCAACGTATTGAGGCAAAAATTTCGTCTAAGTCTAAAAATCAATAGAAATAAACAATGTATGTAATATTATGTTATATATGTACAAAACTACAATTCTCTATGTTTAAACAATAATTTCAAACGTTCATAGCATACAAATCTATTCATTCAAAATTACAATATTTATTTACTTGAGTTTTAAATTAAATACAAAAAATAATAAATTTTTTTAATTTTAATTAAAGATTTTTTTTGTTTTTTGTTTTCGTTCTACTCTGTACCTACAGACATTAAAATGTATATCGTACATCCTATTTGATTATATTTTGTGTTTTGTGATGTGTACAAAATAATGTATGTATATGCATGCATATACCATTATTTGTTTTGTTTGATTGCAAAACAGCTCTCAAGAAGATCATTTTCAGGTTATTGTTTACATTATGCATCATAAAATATGTTGTGTTGGTGTTGAATTACCAAAGGAATGAAAAGAAATTGTGTTCTGTCATTTGCTTATCATATAATATGTAGCAGCTACCTGTTGGTTATATTTATATACAAAAATACATTTGTTTGAAGTTATTTACATTTTTTTTATATTCAGACGTAAATATGTATATAGTCCAAATGATTTAATTGTCACAACACTACTTCACAAACTTTTATCTATTTAAGACAAAATTTTCACCATTTCGGAAACTCAAGGGGAAATTTTTTTTTTTTTTTTATTGTTAAATTTGCACGAAATTGTTAATAGGAATTAAGATTCAGTGTACGTACCAGATTTACACTGTACGATTCCAATAGGAATAAGGGTAATTGGTTGACTTTTACTTTGTCATTTGGTTCCTTAATGTGAAGAAGTTAGATAGTTAAATTTTCACTTATTACTGAAGTGTTGTATTGCCTGTTGTAATCTCTGCCTTTGTTGGTTTTACTTCAAGTAAATTAGGTTCTGATATCTGAACAAGAGGCTATCTGATTAAAAAATGTCCTAGTATAAGCGCATATCAACTTGGTTATTTGACAGAATGCATAATGGCCTAGAATTTAGCACCGCCTCGATTTACCCGAGTAACCACGTGTCACAAAAAAGCGACAAAAATTTAACATAAAATGGTGATTGGTGGAAAAAAATGTGACAAAAAGTTGTCACAATATGGATGAAAAATGGTTGATGGGGTTGACGCCGATTGTCACGCGTAAACGAACATTTTGTAAATCAAATTTGTCGGTTTTTGGTGGAATATTTTTGAAATATTTATTGAAAATTTAGTCACAAATTCGACAGTTTTTTTATAATATCACTTAGCTAATTATCAACAATTTTGTGGATATTTGTTGGTTTATTGATGCAATTATGCGTAAGAAAATTTTTTATGACCCTACTTAAATAATTTTGTAAAAAACACTCCATTGTATGGTTTATTTGATATTTTTATTATTATTTATTTTTAAAAAAATATCTACCAAAAATGTAGAAATATCAAAATCCCCCCCGTACTTTAACCCGAGCCGAGAGTCAATACAAAATGTCTCGACTCTAAAAAATGGAAACTTTCCTTGAGTTTTCTATGTGGTAGTTTGGTTTCGTACAGATAAGCTCGCACAAACAAAATGTTCGGTCTATACTCATCAGGTACTCAGGTAACTACGATCAAAGACAAACTACAAAAATAAAATTCCAACTTCATACATTAAGTATGAGGCAAGAACGTAGTGACTTAGCGAATTATAAATTCACCAAATCAAAAATGATCAAAATCTTTTTGTTTTGCGGAGTAAAATGAACATATATTTTGTCACAAAATACCCGCATAAATATGTTCCAAATTATCACCTTTTTTTGTGGGAAAAAGGAAGTTACATTTTATGACAAATTGGTGACTAAATTTTTTTTTTTTTTGTGTTGTAAAATCAACATTCATTTTGTCACAAAATACCCGCATAAATATGTTCCAAATTATCAACTTATTTTGTGACAAAAAGGAAGTTACATTTTTGACAAATTGGTGACTAAAATTTTTTTTTTTTTGGGTGGTAAATTCAACGTACATTTTGTCACAAAATACCCGCATAAATATGTTCCAAATTACCAACTTTTTTTGTGACAAAAAGGAACTTACATTTTGTGACAAATTTGTCCAAAATTTTGTGATCACCATTTTTGGTTACTCGGGTAGTGACTACGGTACTAAGCTCCTCATATGTGAATATCAGCTTTTTCAAAACCCGTTTAAGATGATATTTGAAGGACTTTACAGCGGCCTCCCACAGACCTCCAAATGATGGTGCCACACTGGACCCGTTGTTCGAATAGATATCGGTATATAATCCTCTGCGTGGAACAATTCGTTAAAGTGTTGCAATAAAGTTGCTTGCTGTTAGATTGGACACAACTTCCATGTGGACAGCTTCTGTACTCCTTCTCATTCACACAAAAATAGCTAGGTTAGTTTTCCATACTTTGGTAGATCGGCCATGAATCTGCTTTAATTGTAATGGTCCGGCGAAACCCACACCTGTTTTGGTAAATGGACTTTGAAGTTGAACACGATCTGAAGGTATGTTTCCCATAATTAGCCGTGAACTAAATTTCTGACATGTGTAGCAATTTTTTACTACATCTCTCATTATTCTGTGGATGCGTTGATCAAGAAATATGTTTGGCGAAGAATACTCATCAATAAGAATGTGCCATGTGCGTGATGGTGTTTGATATGTAGATTTTTTACAAGCATTATAGTTATCTGGCATATAGGGAGATTTAGTGGATGCTTTGCTGTATTACTGCTAAGGAATTTTCTATGCGGTCGCTAACTCGTGAAAGTCAACCGTTATCTAAAAATGAGTGTAAACTGCAAATTTTGCCGGTATTTCGTATTTATTTTTTCGCTTTTAATGAGGAAATCTCAATTGAAAATTGGTCAATGTATCCATTTGATAATTGTACGGTGGCTTAAGGATATTTCATTCACAGTATAATTTAATTCTGCTTTGCTTGGCGGTTCCTTGCTTGCTTATTTTAACATACCCAAGTAACAACTCTAACAATTTTTTCGAAATATGAAATTCTGGTTACTATAGCTGTTTAAAATGCAAAATTCTGGCATTTTTGGTTAAATTGCGGATAACACAGTTCAAATTTCAAGTGTGATTGCTGTGGACATTCTGATGCATCCTGACTTAACCATACATATCTGTTCCACCATAATTTGAATTTTATTAGCTTTAAAGGTATCATACCGTGAATTAACATATCTCCAATGTCATCGAGAATATGAAGATATTATGTCTGCTGTACTCCTTGGAGGAGATGACAGCCAACTCAAGGTTTTTGTAATCCGCCTACATGATAACTGTAGTATCTGGTGATTTGGTTGCTTCATTGCACACTGGCAGCGCAAAGTTCCAGTCTCTGGATTGAGACTTGCTTATTTGGAGCGACTTTTGTTCTAGAGGCTACAAAACTTACTTTAACCTCACCGTTTTCGTCAATACACCTGCAATTCACGACAGCATTTGAATCTGCGTTATCGTTATTAAACGGCAGTTGCTCCTTGCTTTCAACAGGGATTTCTGATAATATTCCCGGACAATTGGATGTCCACTTACTTATGACGTTGATGCTGTGCCATAGGTTACTGTACGCATTCGATAATGAGTTGGCTGTTCTGTTGGTTCAGATCTCCAAATAATATTGTGGTAGTCTCGATCATCAGGATGTGGAATTAGTTGTCGTAACATTTTCTTTATAGCCGCTGTGAAGAGAAACTTGTACATACGGTGTTGTAGCTTTTTCCATAAAAACAAACAAGATTTATTTGATGTTTACACAATCAACTTTATTGCCATCAGCTGTAGCTACAAAAATGAAATTGCTGTTTTTATACTTCAAATCGTCCGCATCTATCATCCAGTAAATTATTTAAGCACCATTCAATCTGAAATTAAAGTAAACCTAGTTAATTAAGTGTAAATATTGTATTTATGTTTAATACTTAGCTTTTTTGAATTTATTATTTTCCATTTTTCACCATGACAGCCAAACGTCAAAATTGTAGGTGAATTCTAATATTTAAATTAATTTTGTGAATGCAGTTTCGAAAAAGAAGATTGATGCGACATCTGCATAAAATATATAGTCATTAACTTTTTCGAAGCTGTATCCCTTCCATTTTTTTTGTATTAAAATAAAATTGTACGTGTCATTATTCATTATTACTTCTGTGACCGCCATTGCAACACAAACAATAAATTGAGTTAATTTAATAAAATTAAATATATAAAATTAAATAACTAAATCCGTGTAAAATTTATTGTTGTATAGTGAAGTATATAATATCAACTTGGGATAAAATTACGCAATTGCTATTGCCTCAATAATTTTGGATATACACACCAACGCATACTGTATTGCCTCTTCAATTTTGTACTGTGTATCAACGCAATAGTTAATTGCCCCAACATATGGTCCTTCGAGCCGGATCCGAGCTACCGGATCACAAATAAACGCAAAATAAAGTGCTCAATCTATCGAGCAACCCATCGTAATTAGCTAACCGATTAGCTTTACAACAAGGAAAACTCGCAATTTCGAGAACACGTAATTCATCAACGTGGACATCGTGGAAAATTTATCATCACGTGTCGGAGGCGTCATTTCAAACTAAGTAGCCATTTTGGAAACTGTGAGTTGGATAAAATTAAATAAAATTTTTTAATTTTAAAACTATTATTTATAAATCGAATTATAAATAATTTAATAATTTTGCACGTTTATATCCAAATAATTTTTATTAATTGCTTAATTGTCGCATTCATTTAACCGAAGTAATTAACGTGTATGAATTGAACATTTTAACAAAGTGCGCTAATTTCTAGTAGAATTATCCGCCAATATCTATAATTTATCAACGTTCACAAAGCGAGTACCCACGATTCCACACCAAATTGGAATTTACTCTCAATTAAAATATCGAAAACTCGTTTTCTCGTTGAATTAACGCGGAATTCTCAATATTAAATTTAATAAAACCACGTGTTCCAAAGTCAAACCAAGGTTATTTGAAATCATATCCAGTTCGGTTTATGAAACAATTTTCCGCTAACTACTCAAATCAATTGTTACGTTTAATTAATCGATATTAATTAAATCATAAACGTATAAACCAAAGTGAAAAGTGAGTGTCAATTCCCGCTATCAAGATCATAAAATCCATCCGTTGGCTGATTGTTGTTTAATAGCGCAACGTAAATCAAAATGGCTGAACTCGCATCACTGAAGAAACAGCGTGCTACCAACAAAGGTCGCTTAACAAACATATTAAAATTCGCTAATGAAAATTCCAAGGACGCATCAATAGAAGACTTTCGCACCCGCCTAGCCAGAGTCGAAACGTTAATGTCTGAATTCACCGCAATCGAGGGCAAAATATTCACTCTAAACCCCAATGAAGAAGCGGATGACGTCTACGAAGAAAATTACTACAACGCTGTCACCAGTTTAAATAAGTGCATAAGAGCTAGGACCATGTCAGTCAACAATATTTCACCAGATATGTCATTCAATGCAACACACATCGATCATACACGAGAAATCAAGCTGCCGAAGATCAACATCCCGCCATTTTCAGGAGATTATACTGAATGGCAATCATTCCACGACCTTTTCGCAAGCACCATTCATGAATCAACATCTTTGAGTCCGGTCCAAAAATTCCAATACCTCAAAGGGCTGCTCCGAGGTGAGGCTGCCGTTTTGCTGAAACACATTAGCGTCACGGAAAGCAACTATATAGGTGCCTTAAATAAGTTAAAGGAACGATATGATCGAAAGAGGCACATCATCAACTCATTTATTCGTACCTTCATGGACCAGCCATCGATCTCAACAGCTAATTCATCCAATATCAAACGACTCATGGATACATCGGATGAGGTGATACGGGGATTGAAAGCTTTGGGCGAAAACGCTGAAACACGCGACCATTGGTTGATCTTCATATTGGTGCAGAAGTTGGATGACAAATCAAAAATATTATGGGCAGAGACAGTCACAAACCAAGAAAACCCACAATTCTCCGACTTTCTTGAGTTTCTATCGCGGCGCATTGACACCCTAGAGTCAGTGAAAGCATCCAGTAAACAACCGACATCCAAACACGACATAAAAAGTCACCTAGTAAGCAGCGAAACCAATTTCTCCTGCAGCATATGCCAACAAAAGGATCACTCATTGTTTGCCTGCAAGAAGTTTAACGAAATGGATATTAACAAGAGAAGAGATTGGGCTAAGGATAAACACCGATGCTTCAACTGTCTAAGCAGCTCACACCTAATCCAGAAATGTTTGTCCAAGCGCCGATGCCTTCACTGTGGAAAAAGACATCACACGATGCTTCATTTGCCGGAGAAAATTGCAACCGATGTCACTCATAATCCACCGCCAACTAAGACAGAGGAGCTGACGTCCCTTTGTTCGCAAAACAATATACCGCATTCCATATTGCCTACCGCTTTAATCGACGTAGTAAGTTCTACCGGCAACACATTAACCTGCCGCGCTCTAATGGACTCCGGTTCACAAGCCAGCTTCATTACCGAAGCTTCTGCACAGCGGCTCGGTCTAAAGAAACGAAATTCCAGATTTTCAGTTGTCGGATTAGGAGGTTCTAGTGCTGGTTGTACCAAGGGTTCAGTTACATTCACCATTCGACCGAAGCATCACCCAGAAATATCCGTAGAAGCATTCATATTATCTAAAATAACGACCAGATTGCCGCACCAAACCATCGAAGGTATCCCACCAGTTTTTTGTTCCAAATTCCAGCTAGCTGATCCACACTTCTACAAGCCGGGCGCCATAGATATTTTGATTGGTGCAGATTATTTCTTCAACTTACTGGAATCAGGTCAAATTCGAATCAATCAAGATGGGCCTACATTATACAAGACTATTCTAGGTTGGGTTGTCGCCGGAAAGGTAGATAAATCATTAAACGGTGACATAGTATCCATGGTTGCAACAAACGAACGAGAGGATATCGACTTAGACCGCGCACTTACCAAATTCTGGGAATTAGATTCGATCCCAAGCTCCGAAATAAAGATGTCTCCCGAAGAAACCTTTTGTGAGAAAGAGTTCACCGAAAACACCAAATTATCCGCTGAGGGACGATTTATCGTCAGACTACCGTTTAAAAAACCACCACAAAGTTTGGAGAACTCGATAAATACTGCTATTCAACGATTGAGAAGCATGGAGAGAAGATTTATTCGTGAGCCAGATTTTCAAAAGCTCTACCAAGATTTTATGGCTGAATATCAAAACCTCAATCATATGGTAGAAATTCCCACAACAGAAATCCATAATTCAGGATATTACCTGCCGCATCACGGTGTTCTCAAATGTTCCAGCTCCACCACAAAATTAAGAGTGGTTTTTGACGGGACGGCAAAACCACCATCTAGAAATTCTATCAACGAATGCTTAGCAATTGGCCCAACGGTACAATCAACTCTGCATGCCATAATTATGAGGTTCCGAGAACATAAATTTGTGATTACTGCCGATGTGGAAAAAATGTATCGGCAGGTGAATGTCGACAGCCAAGATGCTAATTTCCAGAGAATAGTTTGGCGCCCCCATCCTTCCGAGCCAATACGCCATTTCCGATTAACCACCGTTACGTATGGTTTAGCATCGTCTGCTTTCCTAGCCACTAGAGTACTGAAAACAATAGCCGATAATAATCAAGAATCATTCCCAATTGCAGCCAAGGCGATTAGTCGCGATACCTACGTTGACGATTTAATGACTGGGGCCGACACCGAATTGGAACTCACACAATTAAAAAATTCCATAAGCAAACTATTGTCCCAGCATGGCTTTAATCTCCGTAAATGGATGTCTAATTCCAACGTTATTCTAGACAATCTGAAGGACGAAGCAAACAAAAGCATCAAAACCATTGAAGAAAACACCCACAGCGATTCAAATTCAGTAAAAGTGCTTGGGCTTAACTGGGATCCAAATACAGATCAATTTACATTCATTTCCGAGCTACCACCAAAAGTCGCATTTACAAAAAGAATAGTCGTTTCCGAAGCCAGTCGTCTATTCGATCCATTGGGGTGGTTAGCTCCTGTCATAGTACAAATTAAAATTTTCATCCAGAAGTTGTGGGCCATTAATTTAGATTGGGATCAACCGCTCCCAGAAGAGATATCCAAACGGTGGCAAGAAATTCGAGCTGGTCTGGAAAACGTTAAACAGATAAGGATTCCCAGATTCATCGAAACAACCGAAGTCAAAACTATCCAAATGCACGGTTTCGCCGACGCAAGTCAAGATGCGTTTGCTGCTGTGGTCTATCTAAGAATCGAAACATTGTCGGGAAAAATATTCATAAAATTAATTGCGGCTAAAACCAAGGTAGCCCCCATCAAACAAGTCTCACTACCACGACTCGAACTGTGTGCTGCCGTACTTCTCACCAGCTTAATCAAATTAATTAGAAGGGAAACTGAATTAGAAATTTCGGAAATATATGCTTGGTCGGACTCCCGAATAGTGTTGGATTGGCTAGCCAACCATCCCAGACGATGGAGCACATTTGTAGGAAACAGAACAGCGGAAATCCTAAATACACTACCACGCAAGCATTGGCTGCACATACCTTCAATAGACAATCCAGCCGATTGTGCATCCCGGGGTTTATCACCTAATGATTTAAAACAACATAAGCTGTGGTGGAACGGGCCTAGCTGGCTCGATCAATCATTGACATCCTGGCCACCACAACAAAACGATTACGGTTCCGTTGAAGAAATCAATAACAAAATATTCACATTTGCAAGTACGACTACCAATCCATTATTCGATGATCTGATTTCGAAATACTCATCTTTAACGAAGTTCCAACGAGTACTCGCTTATATATTACGCTTCATCACGAACTCAAGAACTAAAAGGGAATCGAGAATCCACAGCAAGTATTTAACGAGAGAAGAACTATTCCACGCAATATTCAAAGCATGTCAACACGAACAAGTTAAATTTTATAATGCCGAGCTGGTCCAAATTCAAGCAACGGGAGAAATAAGCAAATCCAGCAAACTCAAGTCATTGAGTCCGTTTATAGATGAATTTGACCTTATTCGCGTGGGTGGACGTCTAGAAAATTCCGAAGCGCCCTATTCAACTAAGCATCCCATAATAATTCATCCAAAATCATCGCTAACGAAGTTAATTTTAGACGACATTCACCTGAAGAATAAACATTCCGGGCCAACGTTAACACTTGCAATTACCAGACAAAATTATTGGATTCCGAATGGTCGAAGTACTGTTAGACAAATCGTCAATAAGTGTGTAACCTGCGTCAAATTTAAAGCCCAGATAAAAAACCAAATCATGGGTAACCTGCCAAGATGTCGAGTCGAACTAATTCGCCCATTTTTAAAAGTCGGTGTAGACTATGCAGGACCAATTCCAACACATTTGCGAAAGGGACGAGGCCAAAAGACATATAAATCATATATATGTTTGTTCATATGTCTTAGCACCAAAGCCATTCATCTGGAGTTGGTCGGGGACATGACTAGTGAATCATTTCTGGGAGCCCTAAAGAGATTTGTTGCAAGACGTGGGATTTGCCAAGAAATCTATAGTGACAACGGCACAAATTTCGTCGGTGCCAGCAGTCAATTAAGGCAAACCTTTAACAAATTAATTTCAGATTCGCAAATTATTTCCGCTTATTCTTCCAGGTATTACATAACATGGCATTTTAATCCTCCCAGTGCGCCACACTTCGGCGGTATTTGGGAAGCAGGCGTCAAATCGGCCAAATACCATCTCAAGCGGGTCATTGGCAGCACAATACTAACACTGGAGGAAATGGGCACTCTATTATGCGAAATTGAAAGTACGCTGAATTCCAGACCTATATGTGCAATGCAATCCACCGATATCGATGTCCTAACTCCGTCTCACTTCCTGATTGGTCACCCTGCAACAAAGATTCCTGAAATCGACATTACTCACATTAAAACATCATATCTAACTAGATGGCAAATGGTCCAACAGCTGGCGCAACATTTTTGGAAACGTTGGAACGTCGAATATCTCGCATCACTACAACCAAAATCCAAATGGAGAGATTCACAACCGCAAATCAAAATTGGCGACCTCGTAATAATTAAAGAGGACAACGTTGCTGTAAATCAGTGGCCACTAGGAAAAGTTACCCAATTATTTCCTGGATCTGATGGCATCACCAGAGTGGTTGCTCTTACGACCAAATCCGGAGAAGTAAAACGACCTACAAGCAAGCTGGTCCTAATTCCCATAACGAGCCAAAATAATTCCGTAACACATCAAGATGAGTCAATAATTAATCCAGCACATTAAATAGAAAGATGAAATTATACACAAATCTTAATTGCATCAATATGTTGAACCTGATGGTTCAAGAGCGGCGGTATGTTGTAGCTTTTTCCATAAAAACAAACAAGATTTATTTGATGTTTACACAATCAACTTTATTGCCATCAGCTGTAGCTACAAAAATGAAATTGCTGTTTTTATACTTCAAATCGTCCGCATCTATCATCCAGTAAATTATTTAAGCACCATTCAATCTGAAATTAAAGTAAACCTAGTTAATTAAGTGTAAATATTGTATTTATGTTTAATACTTAGCTTTTTTGAATTTATTATTTTCCATTTTTCACCATGACAGCCAAACGTCAAAATTGTAGGTGAATTCTAATATTTAAATTAATTTTGTGAATGCAGTTTCGAAAAAGAAGATTGATGCGACATCTGCATAAAATATATAGTCATTAACTTTTTCGAAGCTGTATCCCTTCCATTTTTTTTGTATTAAAATAAAATTGTACGTGTCATTATTCATTATTACTTCTGTGACCGCCATTGCAACACAAACAATAAATTGAGTTAATTTAATAAAATTAAATATATAAAATTAAATAACTAAATCCGTGTAAAATTTATTGTTGTATAGTGAAGTATATAATATCAACTTGGGATAAAATTACGCAATTGCTATTGCCTCAATAATTTTGGATATACACACCAACGCATACTGTATTGCCTCTTCAATTTTGTACTGTGTATCAACGCAATAGTTAATTGCCCCAACATACGGAATCGTAACAATATATTGGTAAGTGGTTCGTATAGGTCCCATTATTAGCGCTTCATTTAGGAAAACTCCGTCTTGCGATTAAAATAAAGCGCCGAAAACTACCCTCAATTTCGTTGTCCAACGAGATTATCGAATTATTCCATAATGTGGGAGATAATACACTCCTTTGGATCTATGTACTTCTTGGTCAATTTTCCTTTCCATCACTAGTAATCTTCTGAATGCTCCGTTTAGAGTGGTTTTTAATTGTAGTCGAATTCATTTGAATGGAAACTTCACTATAAATTGGTATGAATGGTATATGTTTGGTAAAGAGTTCCTCATGAGCTATATCTTCCTCTGTATAATTTGCTAATGAGTTTGTTGATGCAACTTCTTCCAGTTCCCAAAACTATCTTAAGGAGTTATCGCAATATCAACTGCGCATTGTAAACCGTACATAGTTGTTAGATTGTGATCGTCAGTGGCGACAATCCACCCAAAAATTATGTTGTGTGTGGCCCTCCCTGGTTTATCACCGGTAATCCTTTCCGTGGGTTCTACATTGAAAAAATGATCACTTCCGATCAATAGATGGATTTGATTTGGTTGGGTAAAATTAGGATCAGCTAATGATAGGTGTTCTACATGTTGCTAAAGATTCTGATCAATAAATGAAGCCAGTTTGTAAGATGTCAATCTATCTTTTCTCCTAGATGTTCCCGGTTTGCTTTGCTCTATACCCGAAATAGTATAACACTATGTAGCACTTTTTAGTGGGAAATGCAGTCACTGAATCAAATGTTCGCTGGCCAAGGAATTTGGGACCTTGAATCAAGCAAGGATCTGCAAAATTGTCATTCACCTGTATTATCCTTAATTTTCATCAGCGCTGTTGGTAATAACTAAGGAGCAACATGATGTTGCTTGGTAAACACTCACGTTAAACTGCGTACTTGATTTATCTTCGGTGCAACCGTTGGTTGATAAGTTGGTTAGGTTTTAGTAATCAGTGATTCTGATTCTCGATTCTTCAATAAATGTGCACTTGTGGTTGATGGTTAATTTGATGGTTGGACACTCGCAGACCCCGTGGGATGAATTTAAACAATTTAAACAGCGTGATTCTCGTTTGATTTGATCTCGTCTATCGAGAATAATCATAGATTTAAATTTGGTACACTCAAATAATTGGTGGACATTGGATTGACAGACCGGACAACTAAATTCAGATTTTACTTGAAATCCCTTAAAAACTGCATTTGGTTTAGGTGGTTGAATTTTAATCAATGATTTAAGGCCTTAAAGTTCATCCGAATAGTGTGCTAAAAATTCGTAAAAACTGTACAACATGGGAAATTTATCATCAGTAGTTAATCGTTTCTATAGTTGCTTTGAATCATCATCAATTTTATTAAATAGCAAGTAGCTAAGTAATACATCCTGTGACTCGACTTGTGTACCGAGTGCCTTCAAACCACGCGTTGCTTCATCGGATGTATCAAGAAGATTTCTAGCATTTGCAGCATTTGCTTGATAAATCTAAGGTTGATCCATAAATAATTTAACAAACTCGTTAGCTATCACACTTTTACGATCATACCGTTTACATTGTTTTTGGTATTCTTCAATACAATCAGTTATAGAAAATTGTCTTACTCAACCGTACTCTATAGCGCCACCTATAAGCCTTTAAAATATTTAAGCAGGTGATAAGGACGAATTCTTATGAACGGTAGTATCAAAGGCAGCAATGAAGATCTGTAAAGCGCGATAGTCACCAGAAAAATTAGGTATATTAAATTAGGTATATTTACGTCACTATACTAACTGAAACTTGGGTAGCATTTATAACGGATTCACCTAACTATTACTTTCTATATTTAGAAAGCAACCATGTAGTCGAAGTCGTAATATATTAGCTAATTAGACGCCCTATATGACCTGATGAGATTGATTAAAAATAAATTTTTCGTAATTCTCATACAGATCGAAACTCAAGTTGCAAAACTCTTAATAATTGCGCTCTTCATAAAAAATTAGTGTCTGGCTATATGATCCGGAAGAACCTAATATTACGAATAAAAAATGTTTTAAAGAAATCTTCGTATCACTTGCCATGTAGCTTGCCTTGAAATTAGAAGCTGACGATATCAACGTTGCATTGTGTTTACTTTGATCAAAAAGTCACCAGAGTTGAGAGTGATTTGAGCCTGAATATTGATGAACTTTTTTGTGTTCGCTAAAACCTAGCAGAGTTTATGCCGGCACGTGGCGCATGTAGAAAGTTAGGTTAATGGGCATACTTTGATTTAGAATTACTAAGATTTGAGTGTGTAAATAAAATGTCTTTTGTGATTGAGACTGAAGGTTGCTGATTTTTCATATTTTTTAAATAAAGATTGCATTGGTTTGATCAACTGAAAAATTCTCAAATCAAAGTGCTTGTCCGTGATGGGATGCGATTAATTAGCTTAAGAGGTGCGCTTTGATCTAAAATTAGTAATATTTGTTTACTATAATACAAATTCTTTTGTCATGGTTTGAATATTGCTGAATATATTTTAAGGAAGAAGGCTGCCCAAACCATATAGCTTTTCCCGCGATGTGCCATAGACTATTGGTTAGCTTAAAGAGGACACTTTGATCTAAAATTAGATAAGATTAGATTACGACAATACAAACACTTTTGTGGATATGTGTCTGAATATTCCTGAAAATTTTTTTTTATTTGGATTTTAGTGGTTGCTCTACTGAAGATTGCCCAAATTACCGAGATTTCCCGCGAAGTGGCTTATGATGGTAATTAACTTGACAAGTTGGTATTGATCTAATATTAGTAAGATTTGATTGCGACAATAAAAAATCTTTTATGGTTGTGACTGAATATTGTTGAAAATCTTTTGTGGTTATGGATTTTGTGGTTTGCAGTACGGAATGTTTCCAAAATCACAGTCTTTCACGGGATGTGACCTATGTCATTAATCGGTTTAAGATGATTCTTTAGATATGTCATTAGTTAGATTGAGTGTGGTTTGATCTAAATTCAGTAATATATGACATAAACAGTAAAATATCTTTTGTGGTTTTGTCTGAATGTAGTCGAAACGTTTTTTGTTTTTTTGAGACATGAATTTTAGGGGTTTGGTGTAATAATCCTTATTTTGATCATCAATATGTAGCTATTGTTATTCTACCTCACTCAATTCCATCACTTTACTTCCATTGTTTGCATTGCTATTAGTATCTTCTCAACACTGTTGTCTCCGGGTAATTGATTATCCGTATACAAATATATCAATATACCGCTAGAGGGTTCGGCAAATAACAGTTTAACCTGTACGAGTAAATACATTAGCCATGGATGGACTCCTTAAGTCACTTTTCTACAATAATCTTTAGTTGTCTCGGTGTTTTTTGCACCAATCTACTTCACTGCGCAATATATTTTTTCTATGTCAAGGGCTTAAAGTGGATGTAATTCTTCATGAACTAATCGTACAGTTGTTTGAAGGTTTCATCTTTTCCGATTTTTTTCGCGATTTGTAATAAATTGACTGCTGCTTTCTTTTCAGATATGCCATATTCTGGGTGATAAATATTTGAAATATCGACAACCACATAAATTGGTTGTTCAAATTCTAAATCATTACAGTAGTAAGAGTAAAAATTGTTTTTATCCTTATTGGTTTCTTCTGTGCTATTTCATTCTACCGGAAAATTGCTGTTTTCCATGAACAATCTAAAACGTGCCTAATTTACAAATTTTTCTAAAATTTCTTGGAGGCCAACTTTTTAACAGTTACTTGATATACTTATGTATCTGAAGTTCTGTTACAGCAATAAAGAGCCAATTAAAATATTATTAAAGTATTTTAATAATCCACATACAAATTTTGTGTTTTGGATACATTCTCGATACCACTATGTAAGCAAATTAGCATCATTTCTAGCTGCTTTCGCATTCTCTTCAGCGTAATATTATTATGAAAATCGAGTTGAAATATTCTTACTTACAAAATTGTGACAAGCAATGCTGCCCATTTTGGTAAAACCAACAGTTTTTCTTGCTAGATGTAAGAAAAGGTAGCTATTAGTCTAAGCTGGGATTATATTGCAGTTATTGCGTATATTGTCATTAAACTTAGAATGTGGATTAATACAATGTTGTATCATAGTACAGCCTTTAAGTTGAAACTTAAATAATCGCTTTCACAGAACGCGCTATGTTGTCTAATTTATCAGCTCCCTATATGATCTGTTAATAAAATTATCCTTCAAGCTATTAACATGCCCATCAATAGCACGTAGTCTAACCAACAAAAAATTAAATAAAATCATACAAAGAATGTTGAGAGTAAATGAAACCCGATAGGAGGGACACTTTGTAAGTAAGAAATTTTGCTTTGTTCAAAAGTAAGAAGAAAACTTAACAAAATTGTCTTCAGCTACAATATGATGTCTAAATGAACAGTATACATTGTGCAATTCGATTAATTCCGTGAAAAGGCGCAGTAAATCAAACCAGAAGAGAATTTTATCCGGCAGGAACTAAATGAATATTTAGGAAATTTTTATTGGTTTAGAATCTCATATTGATCATAAATTGATCATAATTGAAATATTTATAATTGTATGTCGGACCAATCAACTTGACGATGTGATGATTTTATTTTGATTAATTTAAATTTTCTTTTCAAAACTGCTGTCAGTCAAATATTTGAAGGTGAAAATTTAAATTTTCAAATGGTCCTAATGTGTGACCATTTTTAAACGCTCTCTAAGGATTAATTTGGTTTCCAAAATATTTTTTTTATAACACTCGGTCTGTTACTACTCCTTTCGACTTAAGGAAATTTGGCCGCCCTTATCAATTTATCATTCAAGAAGTATAAATAAACTTTATATCTAAAATTTGTCAAAACTTTACTTAATTTATCTATGCTGTTTTGTGCACATAAAACGATTAACGACAATAATATTTACATGTACATAGGCTTAGTTCATGTTTTCGGCGCTCCCCTATTAAAATCAATAACATTTTTTTTTGTTGTGTTTACTCCGGAAACAGAATTAATCAGAACATTACTAAACGTCAATATTCAATGTCAATATTAAAGTTAAACTAAATATTTGTGATGTTGACAATGAATGTACAATTTTATGTGTACAAACATATTAGATTACATTACATTATTTACTTGGAAGATTCTCAATATTAAATTGCATAAATTACGCAGCGTTTTATTACAAGATCTTCACAGAATGTGTCGCGGTTATTACGTTAAACAGGACTGAAATAATAATTGCATATTTTATACACAAATATACGATTGCGGTTTATATTTCATTTGCACACATACATTTTATTGAGTTTGTATTCATTTAATCGTTTTGTTCGTTAAATTAACAGGTGGCTTGTTCATCGTATACATTTCATACACAATTGATTTACATAAAAATGATTGACATTGAATGAAAATAAAGAAGGTTGGTTTTTCAATAAATAAAACTGTGACATAAGAAAGAACTGGATTTTATAAAAATCATTTTGTTACGGTGTGTAATTTTAGGGCGATCCGATTTGCTTAGCACCAATTTTATCAAAATACTAAACATCTGTTTATATCATTTAGGGGCATGCGTATTTTATAACCTTCGTTTACAATTTTAATTTATAAAATTCTTTAACTACATATAAACGTAATTTCTTAACTAATAAATCTATTTACCAAGCTTCGGAAATCAGCAGTTAGTCGTCCAAAAGAAATACAGACATAACACCCAGTTATTTAGTGTACTCTCAGCCCAAAAGTAGTTGAATTTGCCATTAACCCTTTAGACGCATTTAGCCGGAAACGTCACTTTATTTATTCCACCATTTACGATTTGATAACAGATCTTATTAATGATTGTAGTCACAAAGTTACAATTGCACTATTACTGATTATATTACTGAGATTATCCAACAATGTAAAATTTATTTTCTAAAGATTTGTATCATTTGTTCAGAATGTGCAGATACCACATTATATGCACTTGAGTGTGAACTATTTGCTGTAGACAATTCGAACATTGGGTCAACTTTTCACATCAAAAAAAAATAATGGTCCGATACCTTAAAAGAGTAGTCCCGTGCCAATATCTTTTTAGGTCATTTAATGAAAAGGGCTGTATCCAAACAACAAATTAATGTTGGAAAAAAAAGTCAAAAGACAAAATAAAAACTTGTTTTGATTGCACGACAAAATTTAAACTTCCGTTTACATCTATATCTAACAAATAAAAACTTAACACAAATGTTGAAGATGTTTGGCTGAATAGAGAGTTGCATCTGTACGACTCAAGATTTTAACTGCCAATCTGGCAGATTCGAGTACATTAATTAGGTTTTTGAGATTTTCTACATCTACTAAATCCAACATTTGCTAGTAGTTAAACTCTAGCAAAGCCGGTTCGATGAATTGCAGATGTTTCGCATCGATTCATACTGATCGTATTCGCTAAAGTACTCCAACGAGTTTTGCAGACTGAAATAGAAAAGACAAATGTAATAACATAGTAATTTTGAAAATTAAAATTGTACCTGCCGGTTCTGAAAAACTGCATTTTTCAAAAATTGTCTGGTTCTTGATCGAATGTATTTACTTTACAAAACTATTTTCAATTTAGAAAGTCCAAAAAAATGTTTAATAGGCTGGGAAAATGTACGTTTCATCGACATACATGGTGGGTTATTATTATTATTATTATTATTATTTATTTATTTATTTAGCTTTTGAAGCTATTTAGTTTTCAATATTTGCTTTACATAATTATAATAAATTTAACAATTAATATTTAACTAAGAAAATTTAATCTACATTTTCTTTTATAAATTTGACTAACAACCTCTTAAATACATTTATATTAGGGCAAACTTTAACATCACTTGGAATTTTATTAAATAAGTCAATTCCCTTATAAAACAAAGAATTTTGATTTTCAGTTCTCTTAAAAAATGGTAACAAAAATTGATCTCTATTTCTTAAATTATAATCAGTTTTATCTTTCACATAAGAAATAAAATTTGTTAAATAACTAGGAACCAAATTATTTTTAACTCTATAAATAATTATTAATACATTGTATACTATTCTTTGATTTACACTCATAAAACATAATGTTTCCAACATATTTCGAATACTTGTTGTTTTTGGGACGTTTAGCAGGACTCGCATCGCTTTATTCTGAAGTTTTTGGAGGTACTCCTTATCTTCTCTACTGCATGTAAATAGCACTGATGGACAATACTCAAAATGAGGAGCAATTATTGCCTTATATATACTATTTTTGCTTAAATAGCTCAAATTTCTATGGCATCTCTTCAGTACACCAATCTTCTGATTTATTTTGCTTCCTATATAAGACACATGATCACTGAATTTCAACCTCTTATCAATTATTACCCCTAAATATTTGATAGTGTCTACCTGCTCAATGTTACTCTGATTAATTCTGATGTCACAATTATGATCTGCTTTACCAATAACCATACACTTTGTCTTGTTAACATTTAACTTTAATTTGTTTCCATTTAGCCATTTTTGTACTCGTTCCAAATCACCGTTAATATTATCAACAACTTCTTCAATGTTATTTCCACTATAATAAATCAAGGTGTCATCCGCAAATAAATTTATGTGACAATTTTTAAGACTTTTTACTATATCATTGATATAAACTATAAATAGTATGGCACCCAAAATGGATCCTTGAGGAACACCAAGCTCATTAGAATATCTATCAGATGTTTCATGCACTACTTTCGTTCTTTGACTCCTATGACTCAAATAACTTTTAAACCATTTCCATTCGTTATTTGTAATTCCTATCTCTGTTAACTTTTTCAACAATATTGTTCGATCAATTGTTTCGAATGCCCTTATAAGCATTGGAGATCTCGTTTTGCTGCTTAATAAGGTTGACAAAAATGTTAATCTTGAATTTTAACCACCCATGTGTTGTATCGCTTTATGGTGATAATCTCATTGGAGGAGTCTAGATACTATAGTTTTTGTTTCTGTTTTCAAATTTTTGGTTTTTTACTAAATAAAACTTTATAATTGAAAATTTAAAAAAAACATTTTTTTAGTTACGATTTAAATATTTCGCAAATACTTTTCATTCCAAATACTTCTACTCATGATTGTATATTTCAAATATAAAAATAACCGATAATTAATTTTAAAACAACAACCAAATTATTTTTTACGGCAAGTCTCGGCATAGTTGTGACAAAACAGTGTTCATTATTATATGGGAACATTGCATGTTGTACAGATTTTTCTGGTTTTCCATTTTCTTTTTGGTATTTGATTTTTGCATAGAACACAATCCCCTAAAAACTACCAGAACCCAACCTGGCGCATCCTTTAAAGGAATTCGTTTTTCCGTAAGTTGATAAGGAATTGGTTGTTTTCCTGGCGTACATTCTATCTACGATTTTGTAGAAAATCCTCTAACGCCATTTGGATTAGTTGATCGATTACAAATATATAGCATTGCCATTTGCCATTTGTTTGCCAATCTTTTATAAAAGTTTCTATAGGGTTTCCTAATAAGAGTGATATGATTTCTTTAAAAAAAACACACTAATTGTTAAGGAAATTGAATTTTTTTTTATTTAATGTGAAGTACAATCGATACAATTAAGTTCTGAATAAAACGTGATTCAAATGGCCTCCACGACTTCTTCTGCAGGAACGAATTCGATGAACCCAATTTTCGAGCACTTTTTACACTAAATCAAGTCGTATGTTATGAATAGTACGTTCAATATTGACTTGTAAAGCTTGAAGAGAGTTTGGTTTATTGCTAAAGACCAATGACTTCAAATAACCCCACAAGAAATAGTCTAATGGCATTCAATATCACAATTTCTTGAAATAATCGAATCTTCAAACTTTTCTCGCAATAATTCAATTGTTGTACGTGCTGTGTAGCACGTAGCCCCGTCTTGTTGGAACCAAATGTTGTCAAGATCGACTTCTTCCAATTTCGGCCATAAAAAGTTGGTTATCATCGATCTATACCGATCTCCATTGACAGTAACGGTGTTACCAGCTTCATTTCGAAAAAAAATACGGACCGATGATTCCACCAGACCAAAAACCACACCAAACTGTCAATTTAAGTGAATGTAATGGTTTTTCATGAATAATTTGTGAATTTTCTTCGCACCAGAATCGACAGTTTTGTTTATATTTACCGCACCACTCTGATGAAAGTGAGCCTCATCGGAGAAGATGATTTTCTTAAAAAAATCGTTATCGTTTTCAAGTTGTTCCAAGGCAAAATCAGCAAATTCACGACGTTTACAGTGGTCCAATGGCTTCAGTTCTTGAGTGAGAACAATTTTATACGGATGCAAACCCAAATCCTTTCTCAAAATCCGCCAGGTTGTGGTTTGAGAGAGTGGTTTTAGTGGCACAAGTTACCAAAATCGATTCAATGTCCTGCTGGCTTGATATAATGGGTCAGCATCTACTTTAGACGATTTCTTTCTCAAGAAATACCTCAAAATGTTCCTTCATGTTTTAGATAAATTCCAAAATTTAAATGTAAAAAATGGTATTTTTGTGCCATAAATTGTGAATTTCTTAAGATAATAGTTTTATAGTGGTGCCAAAATGTTTTTATAATTTCAAGTAGTTCAAGCAATATCCACGAAATTAAGAAGTGATAACGATTATAGCAACTGTGATTAAATAGTAGTTTTTAATAAGTTTTATTTCAATCAATTAAACTTTTAATTGTTGTATAAAAAGAAATTGTTATCCGTGTCATTGTCATATCATTTTAAGCACCATTTTCCATATAAACCTTTATGTTAACGGTCTGGTAAAATTGCTCCTTTTCTATTTAAAATATTTTCTTCACGCTGGGCCTAATGATTTTATTTAGCCTCTGTTGATATTTTCTACGTCGAATATAATTGTTTTTAACAAATTAGTAACGAACCTCAATGGTTTAAATATGGCAACAAGTTAAAGTAGCTCGATTTTCGTATTTTTTCAAGAGAACACAAATAAGTTAGAAGCAATTGTTTGCTTTTTAGATTTTGTTTCATTAAAAGAGATTAAACCGATTTAGGGTATTTTTGAAGCAATTTAGAAACTCAGGTCAAATTCAAGGTTAATAACCCATAAAAATGGGTCATCACTTTTTAGTTGTCTAATTGCACTTTTGCTAATTTAACGTTTTTCGCGGAAATAAGCCATTACTTTACGCCTTTTTTCTTTTATTCTGTAATTTAGAACTAAGCTTTTATGCAAGTAACTGTAGGATGGCGTATAATAAGAACAGACACATATGAATTAGACCAAAATATTTAGGGAAATTTACAGATTCTATTTTCGAAGAAATGTACATTTTATCTTAAGTCAACTTAAGCGTCTTACCCTTTTTGCCACAGATATGTAAATCCCAATATTCTAGTTAAGATTACGGTTCTTTAATGATTAAATATATATCATAATATAAGCACTGTATTATTCAAAATAAATCTTGTTTTATAAATAATACTACGGAATTTTATTTTACAACGTTCGATCCTAATGAGGAAATCATCATTGAAGATGTTGACCCTGATGCAGTATAAAAGGAATTAATGGAGTCTTGTGGATTAACAGAACAGGTTCTACAACATTTGTAAGAACATAACGTAAATCTCCAATTACTAAATGTATTGGAGTTGTCTGATTTAAACGATTTGTTCAAAGAACCTAAATTTTTTGGGAATAAAATGTTATTTCAAGTTGGCCGAAAAAAATGGGAAGCTTTAGGTGTTTCAAATTTTATTACACGTACGCAGTAAAATTTAATTCATTTTATTTGCAAAACATGGCCGGCTTAAACGGTGTCAATGAATGCCGATGTGAGAAATTTGATCGAAACTCATGTAGGAAGTACAATAGGAAAAGAGCAGTCTGCATCGCTTAGTTCATCTTCCATCAATTTAAATGTAAATAAGTATTAATTTTAGGTGTTTTAATAAACTAAATTGGTAAATGTCCCAATTAGCGTCAATGACCCAATTATCGGCAGTTTAACAAAAAATGAGAAAAAACGACCTCAGTGTGGCATTTAAGTGATTTTTCTTAAGTGTGTCATAAGGGTTAAACTAGAAAGAATCAGGAAACTTTCCAACACCGTAATAATTTACCATTATTATCGATCCTCGTGTGAGCGTTTTTTACTTTTAGTACTACTGTGTCATTTGAGGCGAAACGTTAGTTAAAGCCGAAATCGTGTTGTCGCGTTCATAAGCGTTTTAAATAAAATGTATAACTATTTTATATAAATATTACGTGTTATAGTATTCCTTAATTAATTTATTATTTAAAATATAACATTTATTGTGAAATTTGTGGTGAGTTTTTATAAAAATCTTTATAATTAAGTTAAGTAACAAAGCCGATAATAGGTTCAAGGTATTAACTTAGAGAATATTGTTCTTTTTTATGTTTATTACAAGTATTATAAGTAGGCAAATTATTTTTCAATTACCTTAATATAAAGTAACCGTTAGGCCAATTTTCCGCACGCCAAATTTATATAAAAACCTCGGGATTTGCATCTTATAATGTAACTTTTAACTTATCCAATTTAATCTGCCGATAATTAGAGTATAATGTGCCGATAATATGAAAACTTCATTTTAGCAAGAAAATATGAATATTATTATTAAATTACTATAAATTAAGAAAATAAATACATTTTTCGCGCATTTTTAATCGCGAACGACGAAAAGGAGTGCCTAACAGAGTTGGTTACAGTAGCCGCTAATTGGGAATTGGCTCCACCAATGGCTATCCATTAGATTGGGGTATCGGTGGTCTGAGGGTGGATGGATGACGTGCCAAAGGTTCTTTGAGTACATAGCTAACGTATTTTATCCTTGGCTCATTAAATCTAAAAAACAATTTCCCGTCTGCTTATTTATGGATGGACATAGCTCTCACCTGTCTCTCCCTCTTGCCGAATTTTGTAGAGATCATCAAATCATTTTAATTGCCTTACTTCCGAATGCGACCCATTTGCTCCAACCATTGGATGTTGCATGCTTTCATCCAGTTAAAAATGAATGGAGAAGTGTTCTACGAAATTGGGAAATTAAAAATAAAAATGTCAAGTTGAGCAGAGTAGAGTTTGCACCTCTTCTTAAAATTTGCTTAGATCAGGCTCTCAAGAAAGAAACAATCGCAAATGGATTCATCACATCAGGACTATACCCGTTCGATGCAAACGCGATTGATTATTCAAAGCTTATAGAAATTCCAAGACCAACGTCTTTCGATCAACCACAACAGCACAGGGGCACCGAGCAACCGAAAACCTTTTTAGAAGATTTCGAGAAACAAATCCCAAAGGAAAAACTACAGGGGTTTAAAAAATCTGGAAAACTATGGACGAGTGATGTTAAAGATGAAAATCTGTATTATTTTTGGGATGATATAAAAAACAAAATTGTCAATGTTTTACCAAACGTCGATGCGACCACTGCGTCGCTAGAGATTACATTGGATGATGAATTTTGGTCCGGTAACGAGAATTTATTGAATAGTACTATTGGAGATGAAGGCATTGTAATTTTACCAAGAGAGCTATTGACTCCGCATCCAAGATACCAGATGGGACTCAATCTGTTACGCAGGAAACTGTAAACATTCCATCACATATAATCGAGAAGAATTCACCAAAAAGGCGAAATGAAACTATTATTGGCAAAGCTGATGAACAGCCTTGTTGTTCGTATTTGTCATTATAAGAAGAATTCCCCACTCCCTTTAAAAATTCGTTTTATTATCCCGAAGCTCCAGAAAACAAAAAAAAAGTCACAAGAAAAAAATTAACGCCTGATGCACTTACTTCTAACAAATATTTTGAGCATTTACAGAAATTAGAAGTTGAGAAAGAAAAAAACGTTAGCGGAAAAATTGGCACGTGCGAATAAAAGGGAGGAGAAGAGAAACCTGAAAGAAACAGGTGAGAACCAAGCCAAAAAAAAGCGACCACAACAAACTTTAACTCTTCAGATTAATGGAAAAAGGGATGTCGTCCAAGAAATGAAAAGAAAATCTGTTCCTGGTGATTTTGTAATTGTTAATTACGAAGAAGAATATTTTCCTGGGAGGGTGATTCAAGCAAGTGCTGGCGAAGCATACGTAAAAACTATGCAAATGAGCGGCCAAAATTGGAAATGGCCTGAAAAAGAGGATGTAATTTGGTACAAAGATGAAGAAATTTGTACTTTCATTAATCCCCCATTTTTATTAAATATTCGGGGCATTTATGCAGTAGGGTAAAGTGGGGCAGATTCGCCACTTTTTAGTAAAATCTCGGTAGAAAAATTACTATTGATATTTTTTTAAATCAGTTAACGGTAATAAATACTTCCATATTTTCTGAACCAATTGTGAATGTAAGGATTTTTCCTTATTATTACAAAACATTTTTTTTTAATTTCTGCTGGAACTCCATAGAAAGATGAAAGTGCCCCGGCCCGGGGTACTTTCGCCAAATGAAGGGGCACTTTCGTCTACGTAACTATTTTAGTAGAATCATTAGTAATACACATTATAAATAAAATAATTTTTTTAAATAAATAAAATAAAAACATATTTATTCAATAAAATATTAAATTTAAACTTAAACGTATAGGAGGATGCTCTGGTGTTGGCAGCTTCATATAAGCATAATTTCTATAAATTAATGAAATGTCTTCTTTGCCTGGTTCAACAAATAGTTGACTTGTAGCATTTCTGCGCAAGAAGCTTTCGATGTAGGAGTTATTAGCTTCCACTTCGGTTATTTTACCCACGTTTATTTTATAAATGTGGCACGGTCGACAGTATTAAGGGCATTTATCAAAGACGAAACTGCCCCGTAACAACTTGGCGAATGTGCCCCAAGTAGCAAAAAAATATTAAATAAAGAAATTTAATTAATTATTTTTTATTGATTAATTCACACACTAACACTTTATAGATAATTAATTTATCTAACTATATTCAATGAAACACTCAACAAAACTAAAAAAATTCTTAATAAAAAATCTTACGTTATACATACCAAATATTACCCAATACTGGTGAAAAACACGATTATACGTGTATTCTAGTTGCGTTTTCAATGATGACTGTCAAAGTACAGAGAAACATTTGAAACAATAATGGCATGATTCAGTAATTTTTTCAGATTTTTTAAACGCTGTGAAGGTAGCTAAACATAGCTTGACGAAAGTGCCCCGATGACGAAACTACCCCACTTTACCCTACCCGAAATTGAAGGCCTTCGAAAGGCGTGAATTTTATTGAATTTAAATTATAAATTACTTATGTACTGAATTTGATATACTTGAGTACCTTTTATTGAATACAATTGTTTTTATTTGTGATTATATTTTAAGATAAGTAACTACTGTGAATTATTATTATTAGGATGGAAGTAAAATAAATTTGAAATAAAAGTTTTTGATTTTTAACTTTTGAAATTTTTAGATATTTTCTATATACAACTGAGTTTGAAGATAATAGGAACATCATCTGCCGGTAATTGGATCACAAATTAATTTTTTGTGCCGATAATAGGAACATAACCTTTAATAATAAACTTGTATAATTTTAAATATGTAATTATTACAAATATTAATGTAATTGCTACATTTTATTATTCTTTAGGTTTCTAGTTTTCTTTAGAAACAGAAAGTTTATTAAAATTAGTTTAAGTAAAAACAAGATCTTACTGCAAACTTTGCTGTCGCCTTAGCCTGCCGGTAATTAGGACATTTACCTTATAGACATTCCATCGAACTTCCAGGAAAATTAATAACCGATGAAGTTATAAAAATGTGTTAAGTGGCTCTGTAAGAGGGCAAATGATTCTCAAACAATATACAAAATATAAGATGTTGACTAGTGAATGCCAAATTAGCTGTACTCATATAATTATTGATTATGTTTTAAGTAAAAAACAAAAACTTAATACCCAGGATTTCGATGACATTTCCAGAGCCATCCAAAGATTATTTACTTTAGAAAACGTTGTAATTTAAACGTTTCTGCAAAATCTTGAAATTTCTATATACTTATTTTACAATCTAAATTTGTGCATTGGAAGCTTACTATCTTCAACGAAGTAGGAAATAAAACCCAAGTGGTAAATTATACGATAGATGTAGCATTCAAAATCAAAATTTTGAGAAAAAATGGTGCTGATAAAGAACAGCAAAAGTAATATTCAACGATGGGTAATAATTTATCATTATTTAATGCAAACACCTCAATGTTTATTTATATTTGAATTAAACAATTAAGTAAACATAATGTAATTCACAGAAAATTTCAATAAACGAAAAATATGGCTTCAAAACAATTTAGAACCATGGTAGAAAGTTTGCGCATATTGGCAAGAAACAGCAATCGGTCAACTAGATAAATTTCAAAATTCTCACGATAGAAAATACAACAGCATTTTCCCTCGCTTGGCCCAGATACAACGATTATCTTGGATATCAGCTAGTATGTATAAGAACACAAATATGGATGCCTAAATTATTCTACATAATCTATTGTTTGTAACAATATGTAGATAGATATCGATTTTGAAGTGAAGTATCCCGGAAAACGCGATTTTCGGCTTTAAAAATTCGAAGAATTTGGCCAAAAATGTATACCGTTTTGTGAGAGCTACGTAAAGAACAAGACCAATTTACAATACTTAAAAAATTTAAAAAAACTCGAGCCTTCAATTGATTAAAGTGTATACATTTTTATTTTAATGATTATTATTAAAAAACTCTTTAACAAAATGAATTAAATTATTTTTTATTCTACAGATTCAAAATATTTGATAATTACAAAGTTAATACATGCAGTTTTGCAGCCACAAAGATTAAGCCTTAAGTGTATAGGTCAACGATTACTGATGTCCAAAATGATTTTGCAATACATATTAACCCTCAAAGGGGGTCAAATTGACCCATTGCGATGAAAATTTAAGAAAAATCATAGAAAACGAATTACAATTAACTTCATGTTATTTGATATCTAACCTCAGTCTTTACTTGTCATGTCGAAATAATATTTAGAGTGGTTTTGATTGCCGAAGGAAGTGGGTAGTTATTTTTGAAAGTATCTGGATCATTTTGACCCACGTTAGTAACAAAGTTAAAATATTTAAGGTGAATTAGGGTCATTTTGACCCACGTTAGTAAATAATTAATAAATATTATCCATTATTATCCACCGAAAGTCCTCCATTACAATTCAAAAAACGCAAATTATTTTTGAAAACTTTGGCTTTAGCTCTTATGAAACCACATAAAAATTGAGGTAGTAAAACACAAAATAAAATACAAATATCAAATTTAGTTGCAACAAATTTGCGCAAAATTCGTCGTTTGAGCCTCTACCCAAAAAACATTGGATAAACGCGGTAGATGCCAACTCTGCCAACCGACTCAAGACCGCAAAACCAACACAACTGGCTCACAAGATGCAATAAACTTAAATGCAATGAAAGTTAAAGTTAAATCTCTGGAAGCCATTTTTAAGCCATAGGCACTGTTTGTGAAAATCTGAACATAGGTAATTCAGAAGTTTAGATTTTGCCATTTTTGAAAGGTATTTATTGGGGAAAAAATACTTTATACACCAAAAAATTATTAAGTAATATTTTTTCGCTCATAATTCCAGCTGCTCAACGATTCCAACCTTTTGAAGTTCTAACTGATAGGACGCGATGGAGAGCTTGAAATTTGCCTTTATATAATTTTTTTATGAAATATTTTACATTTTGTGATATATATTTTTATTTTCTACAGACTGAAACAAAACATTAAATATAATTTATTTTTTATGTATAATTATACCCAGTGTTTAATTTGGAAAAACAATTTTGGTGGAATATATTAACATTGTTAGTAACGTTGTAAGTTAAATTAACGTTAGTAATGGAGGGTTAAAAACATCAATGATTTATATGGAAATCTAATAAACTTCGATCAAGTTTTCTGCAAAATAAAAACAAGATTCCCCAAAATATAGTTATTAGTGGCACCATCGAAAAAATTAATGATTTTCTACTGGGATAGTATCTATCTACATACAGGGTGAGGAAAAACTATGGAAACCCCTAAAATTCTCGCGGAGTTCGGTCAAAAAAAAATGAGCAAGGTTTATTCTTAGGTAATTTTCTACAAGAAATCTAATGGTAAGCTTGTGGTTGTGACCTTTACCTTCATCTTCAAGGTCATTTGGAGGTCAAGGTCATTTTTTTTAATTAGAACCCTTATATAGAATTAAATTTTTTAATTTTTATTTCTTTTAAATTTTCGTAGCAAATCATAAGCATTATAACTAAAATATATTCCTTCAGACGACCTTGGGAGATCATGGAAAATACATATTCGGACGTACAATTAATCGCCCTTTTCGAATCCAATGTCAAAAACAGGAGTTTCCCTATAAAAAATGACCTGGAACTTAATATGACCTTGAAGATGAAGGTCAAGGTCAAAACCACGGACACCATTAAATTCCTTGTTAAAAATTACCTAAGAATAAACCTTGCTTATTTTTGTTTTTAACATACTCCGCGAGATTTTAGGGGTTTCCATACTTTTACCTCGCAATGTAAATTCCTTCAGATGTTCTTGGGAGGTCATGGAAAATACATACCTCTTTACAAGCTCTTTTCGATTCTGCCATCAAAAGTAGGGGTTCTAATTTAAAAAAATGCCCTTGACCTCCAAATGACCTTGAAGATGAAGGTAAAGGTCACAACCAAGCTTACCATTAGATTTTTTGTTGAAAATTACCTAAGAATAAACCTTGCCCATTTTTTTTTTGACCGAACTCCGCGAGATTTTTAGGGGTTTCCATAGTTTTTTCCTCACCCTGTATATAAAAATAAATCCCTATTTTCCTTGGTCACGCCATAACTTGAGAACGACTTTACCGATTTCATTCATCTTTTTTTTTTTAAAGTTTCCTAATACTTTGTAGAAGGTTCTTAAGGAATGAAAAATTAATAAAATTGCGAAGAAAATTGGAAAATTTCAGAAAACTTAACGACTAAATTAAAGTATTTGCACCATTAAGGATAATTAGGTACAAATTAAGTAGCCTGTGATTAACAATTTAGTATGTATGAAAGCGCAGCAACAAAAAGCAGCAAAAAGTTTTCTTATGTTTAATTTTTTTCCTGTGAATAGCATTAATTGTGTTATTTAAGTACAATATGTATAGTTAATGATCAAAGTGCTTAGACAATACAATAAAATTCACTGACATTGTTTGTATGAATTAAATTTATTTAATTTGATAATTGATGTTGGAGCGACCATGACCAACTGAAGACGCCTTAGGCTGCGGCCAGAGTGCGCGCGATAAGCGAGGCGAGGCGAGAAGCGAGGCGATTTCATGCGAGGCTGAAGCGAGTGATGTCCAAAGTAGATGCGATAGAAGCGGTTTTTCAAGTTTAATAAACGTTTTTTTTTATGAAAATATTTTGAATTTCTGTGCCTTGCATTTGTATTTTAATTATCATTCTTCGTCGATCTTTAATAAAAACATCGATATAGAAAGATTTTTTTTAATTTATAAAATATTAACTTCAAATATTTATTAATTTTTCATTTAATTATCTATTACAATCAATTAATAACATTATTGTTATTAATATTTATTATTATTAGTAAAACTTCTCAAAAAATTTCAAAATAATAAAAAAAATTAATGCACACTTATATAACACTATGCAAAATGTATATAATCTCGCGCGATAACGAGCGACAAAACTCAACATGTTCAGTTTTATCGCTTCTAGCTTTGAAACTCGCATTCACTCGCATCTCGCATCGCTTTAACTACGGACAGTTCTATTTAAATATATGTGTGCAGTTTTGTCGCAAGTAGTCGCTTCTCGCATCGCTTCTCGCCTCGCATCGCTTATCGCGCGCACTCTGGCCGCAACCTTAGCCCTTTGTTTCAATATAAAATAGTTAGAGTATGTAGATTGCGCGATAACAATTATTACCTTTGTATGTTAATTACTTATTTAGACTTAACAACCATGTTGAAATGTCCATTACCAGACACAGAACTGAAACAGAAGGAACACAGAATGAAGGCATATTCGAAATATTTGAACTGAGATTTGTACTAAAGAAAAAGAGTATCTTTTTGCAACTGTTGGCATTGTTTGCAACCAAATAGAAATGATAATACGAATGTTTGCAGTAAATCACTGTGCAACTTTTCTATTTTTTAGATAAGACTGAAATGTCGATGAAACGTCCACTGAATTTCATAAAACATAAGGCAGGCAAACCAAGGCGTAAACAGGATGCACCAGCTAACGCGTAGAAGATACAAAGTATTTATGATCGGGTATGCGAACAGTGTTATAACCTGATTCTGAATTAGAAATTCTCGATGAGGATGAGTGGCCAAACGATCCAGCATAAGTCCAAACCCATCAAAGCATGATCAGATGGCCAAATTACTTATTTTAATTTTGTTTTTCTCAATACTGGAGGATTACAATTCCCTCAAGATCAACACCATTTTCCGGACAAATTTAACATTGCAATTTTATTTCGATAAGAATGTAACAAAAACAAATTGTTACAACAGGAATGGGCATAATGAACCTACAATTTGATATATTTTACCTTGCACTTTAAATGTTAAATGGCTTTGCCCGCATGGAACTCAGTTTGTGACTATAAGAGTATCAGTAAAAAATCAATATAAAAATTTATCTAGATACGAAATAATGATACAACACAAAAGAACTTTCATAGGGCCAGCAAGGCGGACCGGGCTCAGCTAGTAAGGTAGAAATGCGGATCATTTAGAAAATGCTTAGACATAATTATTAAGTTAAAAGTTTTATTTTTAATCTTGAATATTCACAATAAGCAAAAATTTATAAATTGAACTCAACATTCTTGCTAAGGTTTCATCATTAACTTAAAATTAAATTCATATCCGACAAATGTGAGGTAAGGTCCTGTTCAGCCACAGCTGATCAGCACAGGGTTGACACGGATGTCAATCTGCAATGAATACAATCACAACATTTTTTCTCTGAAATAATTTGCATTATATAACTTAAAACAAAAATACTTAACTTGGAATTGTTAGCTTATTTATCGTGTTATGAATTTTATTCCTTTAAACAAGGTGATTGACAATAATTAACCAATTAATTAATTTACATTTTTATTTTTTGTCAGTCAGCTTGTTTTGTTTACTTATAAAAAGTAAAAATATTTGACAGCTCTGTTTTCTATTACATTGTAAAAGGGTCTCGAAAACTGTATTATCGACCTTAACTTCATTTACCCATGCGCAGGTGGCGATAATGATAGTTCCGAGACTTTTTTACTCTGGTTTTTTGGGTATTTAAGAAAAAGCCGTTTTGAATTTTGGTTAGTCGGTTCAAGTTTTTTGGGTTGTCAAAAACATAAAAAAAAATTAATATTTCTTTTTGGAAAAATATATTCCATCAAATTGTTCACTTAAAGTTTGTAAAATAAATAAAAATTTATATCGATTAAATTAAATAAAAAAAATTGGTTTTTGGTGAAAAATAAAAGGTTTATTAAACATACAAAAAAATAGTGTGTGGCTAAAAAACAGTACAGTTCACTACAAGAAATTGGTCGTGTGATCAATAATTTCGAGAGACTTTCGCGCAAGGTAAATGCGTCCACCATTGTTTGGACAATTCCATTGATGATATCATCCAGCAAATACTTCTGTGCCTCTCCATTTTTGGTCCTTCGAGCCGGATCTGCCGGTCAAGTAATTTATTTGGATTATAATTCAACCAATATTTACGGATTTCCACATTGGCAAATTTACAACACGGTGAAACCTCGTGTTTTCAAACGGATAAGTAGCCATTTTAATTATATAAAACTTTTGCTAATTTAATAAAATAAATACGTGGCTTATTATTACATTAAACATTTTAACATTTGGTTTACGATTTCTAAAAAAAAAATAAACACGGTTTTCAGACTATATATTTGGTGTTATAGTGATAATCTCGAAATTATAAATTTCAATAAGAGTGCATAGTGATATAGTGATATAACCTCAAAGATGGCCGACCTCGTCACTTTGAAACGACAACGTGCAGCCAACAAGGGCAAGTTGACCTTCCTCATAAACAGTTTCAAGAAGGATAGCGTTATGTCAATCGAGGAATGCAGGGCTAAACTTTGTCGAGTGGAGAAATTAATGGAGGAATTCACTATTATCGAGAATAACATGTTTGGACTGGATAAAGATTTACAAATCGACACAGATTACGAGGAAAATTATTACAAGGCCATTACTGAGTTAAATCAAAAAATTCGTAAGCTGGGACTAACCACTGGGAACATGAACTCAAGCATGGACTGCCCAGCTAATACAACGCAAGTAGGAGCGGAGATTAGGCTACCAAAATTAAACATACCGGTATTTTCGGGCGACTATACCGAGTGGCAATCATTTCATGATATGTATGTCGCATCAATACATGACTCAGCTTTATTGTCACCGGTACAAAAATTTCAGTACCTTAAAGGTCTACTTCGAGGTGAAGCAGCTAGCCTATTGCGACACTTCAGTATAACCGAATCCAACTATATCGAAGCCATCCAAAAATTACGACAGAGATATGATCGGAAACGACATACCATGAACGCTTTCATTCGGACATTTTTAGAACAACCAACTATTAGTCATGCAAGCAGTCAGAACATCAAACGATTGATGGATACTTCGGATGAGGTGTTACGAGGTTTGAAGGCAATGGGAACCAATGGTGAAGATCGAGATCCATGGCTGATCTATATAATGATTAACAAATTAGATGATGAATCTAAGAATTTATGGGCACAAGAGACAGCTGACAAGGATTTCCCGACTATTCAGGATTTGATGAGTTTTCTACTACGTCGAGGTGACGCACTAGACTCTGTTCGAATTTCGACTAAACGAAGTTCCTTTCCATCAAATAAGCCAACACCTGTTAAAACTCATGTAGCAGTACAAGGTCAACAATGTTCTGTTTGTCAAGCTGAGGGCCACATCATTTACCAATGCCCAGTATTTAATGGAATGGAGGTAGAAAAACGTCGAGAGGTGGTTAAGAGCCAAGGACGGTGCTTTAACTGCTTGAATGATTCACATCCAGTCTTCAAATGTTTATCCAAACGGCGATGCATAAAGTGCAAGGGACGACATCACACTCTCGTCCATTTAGACGAAATCAAGAAGCAATCGGAGAAGAAGGATGAATCAACAAAGAATGTCGAGAAAGCTGAAGTAACAAGCCACTTTGGGAGTAATGGAGATCAACACGTATTACCTACTGCATTAACCGAAGTAATCACTGCTTCTGGTCAAACAATTCAATGCCGTGCACTGCTTGATTCAGGCTCTCAAGTCAGTTTTATAACCGAATCTTGTTTTTATCGTTTAGGATTAGCACGGCAAAATGGTCGAATGTCAATTAAAGGTCTGGGACAAGTAGAAGCTGGTATTACCAAAGGAATGGCTCACATTTCCATTAAATCACCATCTGGACAAATTTTATCAGCCAAGGTATTCATTTTAAAACGAATAACCAAACTTCCCAATATCAACATCGACGAGTTCCAGTTTGCCAATTTCAAGCATTTACAACTAGCCGATCCAGAATTCTATCGAGCAAACGAAGTAGACTTATTGATTGGTGTTGATCAGTTCTTCGATATTTTGATCGTAGGGGAACTTCAGCATCTTCATGACAATCTCGTGTTACAAAACACAATATTTGGATGGGTGGTGGCAGGAGCCATTACTCATAAATCAACTAACGAAGATAACTCAATGTGGTGTGGTACAAACAGCATACTAGAATTCAATATCGATGAAACCCTCAAGCGATTCTGGGAGTTAGAAGCAATTCCGAACGTCGCACCAATTCTAACGCCAGAAGAGGAACTATGTGAGGAAAGTTTTAAGAGTTCGTACCGAAGAAATTCAGATGGTCGATGCCAAGTACGATTGCCGTTCAAAGACGATCCATCGAAATTAGGTTGTTCACTTAATATGGCTATCCAACGATTAAGAAGTATGGAACGTCGATTTAGTCGAGACCACGAATTCCAGAAACTGTACACTAAATTTATGAATGACTATCTCACCCTGGGCCATATGGAAGAAATACCAAATACGACGGCCAAAGATGATGGATTTTTTCTTCCCCATCACGGAGTCATTAAAGCAGAAAGTTCAACAACGAAGCTTCGCGTTGTATTCGACGGTTCGGCGAAAACTAGTTCTGGCGTGTCACTCAACGATTGTCTAGCGGTTGGCCCCACAGTGCAATCTACACTCTATGCAATACTTCTGAGATTCCGAGAACATCGAATAATCTTTTCGGCCGACATTGAGAAAATGTATAGGCAAATCCAAATCCATGAAGACGACGCCAAGTTTCAAAAAATTGTCTGGAGAAACACACCATCGGATCCCATAAGATATTTTAAATTGCTTACAGTCACATATGGGTTAGCATCAGCTCCATATTTAGCTACAAGAATCCTAAAGCAAGTTGCAGAAGACGTGTTTACATCACATCCTAAGATTGCTAACATTATCGAAAGGTCCATATACATAGATGATCTGATGACAGGAGGAGATACCATCGAAGATGCAAAAAATTTGAAAACATCAATACGAACCATTCTATCTAGCTACGGATTTACCCTTAGGAAATGGGTTTCCAATTCACCTGAAGTCATAAACGATATCCCGAGCGAAGATCAGGAACAACATATTAAAGCAATCGACGATACAATCAAGGACAAGGTAATAAAGATTTTAGGTTTGCAGTACGACCCCACAGACGATATATTTAAATTTCGAGTTGCATTACCTGAAAATCCAAAGGTTACTAAAAGAAGCATACTGTCGGAAGCAGGAAAGTTATTTGATCCTTTGGGTTGGATGGCGCCAGTCAGCATCAAAATTAAAATTTTCATCCAGCAACTTTGGATTTTAAACTTGCATTGGGACGATCCTCTGCCACAGGAGAAAGCGCTAGAATGGGATCAAATACGAACATCACTTCCAATGATAGAAGAAATATCAATTCCACGGTTTGTCCAAACAACTACCAAGTCAACGGTCGAATTGCACGGGTTTTGTGATGCTAGCCAGCTCGCTTACGCTGCAGTAATTTATTACAAGGTAACTTCGGAGACGGGAGAAATATATACAAGTTTGATGTCGGCAAAAACAAAGGTGGCTCCAATTAAGCAACAAAGTCTTCCACGATTGGAATTATGCGGTGCAGTTCTGTTGGTCAAGTTGATGAATGTAGTCAAAGAGGAAACCAACATTAATATAGAAAAGGTGGTTTTGTGGACAGACTCGACAATTGTGCTCGACTGGCTGAGTGATCATCCTAGGCGTTGGCCCACATTTATTGCTAATCGAACATCTGAGATATTGTCCTCATATGACCGAAAACTCTGGAGACATGTCCCAACCTCACAAAATCCCGCAGATATTGCTTCACGGGGCGTACATCCACAGGACGTCAAATTCAATCAATTATGGTGGACCGGACCTAAATGGTTACAACAGTCAACAGAATTATGGCCACCCCAACAAAGAAATTATGCTAATTTCGATCTAAATACAAACGTTGTTGCTCATGTATCAACCATGGAACCTACCATATTTGACTCCTTAATTGAAAGATGTTCGTCTTTCCATAAACTCCAGCGAATAGTATCATATTGTCTCAGATTCATTGCAGGTTCAAGACAGCAACGGGTAACGAAAACTACATCCAAGTTCATAACCAGAACCGAGTTATACGAAGCCTTGTTCCACATTTGCAAGTACGATCAAAGGAATCATTTTCGGCAGGAGATTCAAGATATAGAAAATTCTAAAACAATTAAACCATCTAGCAGCCTAAAATCATTAAGTCCATTTATTGATGAGTTTGGAGTTTTACGAGTCGGTGGAAGACTAGAAAATTGCGATGTATCATTTTCAACTAAGCATCCGATTATACTATCAGCGAAATCAGCAATAACAGCGCTAATTCTTGAAGAAATGCATAGACAACATAAGCACGCTGGGCCATCGTTATTACTTGCCCTATCGCGACAACAATATTGGATTCCCAATGCCAGAAATTTGATTCGTAAACTCATACACAGATGTGTTCCGTGCACTCGACATAAAGCTACATGTGGGACCCAACTAATGGGCAATCTGCCGAGTTACCGCTCAGAACTGGTTCGACCATTCCTGAAAGTTGGCGTTGATTTTGCAGGGCCATTACTTATCCACTTATCCAAAGGGCGAGGTCAGAAGACCTATAAAGCATACATATGTTTATTTGTATGCCTCGGTACAAAGGCCGTTCACATAGAACTTGTAAGCGACCTGAGCAGCGATGCATTCCTTGCTGCCCTCAAACGTTTCATCGCACGACGCGGATGCTGCCAAGATATATACAGCGACAACGGATCCAACTTTATTGGCGCAAATAATCAACTCATCACAAGTTTCCAGAATTGTATCAAAAATTCTAATGAGATCTCCCATTTTCTTTCTAGAACCGCTATTAATTGGCACTTCATTCCACCAAGCGCACCACATTTTGGTGGTATATGGGAATCGGCAATTAAGTCTACGAAGTTTCATTTGCGTCGAGTAATTGGAGATTCTATCCTAACAATGGAAGAAATGATCACATTATTAGCTGAAATTGAAAGCATTTTAAATTCTCGGCCACTTTGTGTCCTGTCAGCAGAAGAAATAGATGCCCTTACACCATCGCATTTTCTCATTGGGCATGCATCTACGAAATTGCCGGAATACGATATTAGCCAGCTAAAACCATCACATTTAACACGTTGGCAAATGGTGCAGTATATGAACCAACATTTTTGGAAACGTTGGTATTTAGAGTACATCACATCACTACAACAAAAGTCGAAATGGTTTAACCCAACAACGCCGTTGAACTTGAACGACATCGTAATCATCAAAGACGATAATTTGCCAGTTAGCAAATGGCTCTTGGGAAGAGTTATAGCACTTCATCCTGGATCCGACGGCTTCACAAGAGTAGTCACATTAAAAACCAAAACAGGAGAGCTGAAAAGACCAGTTACCAAATTGGTTATACTTCCTGTTGAACGGGATCGTTCAAAGCCGGCGGTATGTTCAGCCACAGCTGATCAGCACAGGGTTGACACGGATGTCAATCTGCAATGAATACAATCACAACATTTTTTCTCTGAAATAATTTGCATTATATAACTTAAAACAAAAATACTTAACTTGGAATTGTTAGCTTATTTATCGTGTTATGAATTTTATTCCTTTAAACAAGGTGATTGACAATAATTAACCAATTAATTAATTTACATTTTTATTTTTTGTCAGTCAGCTTGTTTTGTTTACTTATAAAAAGTAAAAATATTTGACAGCTCTGTTTTCTATTACATTGTAAAAGGGTCTCGAAAACTGTATTATCGACCTTAACTTCATTTACCCATGCGCAGGTGGCGATAATGATAGTTCCGAGACTTTTTTACTCTGGTTTTTTGGGTATTTAAGAAAAAGCCGTTTTGAATTTTGGTTAGTCGGTTCAAGTTTTTTGGGTTGTCAAAAACATAAAAAAAAATTAATATTTCTTTTTGGAAAAATATATTCCATCAAATTGTTCACTTAAAGTTTGTAAAATAAATAAAAATTTATATCGATTAAATTAAATAAAAAAAATTGGTTTTTGGTGAAAAATAAAAGGTTTATTAAACATACAAAAAAATAGTGTGTGGCTAAAAAACAGTACAGTTCACTACAAGAAATTGGTCGTGTGATCAATAATTTCGAGAGACTTTCGCGCAAGGTAAATGCGTCCACCATTGTTTGGACAATTCCATTGATGATATCATCCAGCAAATACTTCTGTGCCTCTCCAGGTCCAGTACGGACCGTTAGTACTTGCTTCATAACCATACTAAATTTATAAATATTCTCAAGATACTAGTCAATGATTCTATTATAATTTTTAATTGAGGTCTCGCCCGCCAAATGTGATGAAGCGTCCAGCACGGACCGCTTCTTCTGAACTATAAAAAATTGAAAAAAAATTCTCCGGAAGCTCGCTAAGGTTTCTACTTCAATTTTAAATTAAATTCACGTCCGACAAATATTTCGACAATTCTTTGTCTGATTTCCTTCCTGTAATTTCCGGCGTTCCTCAGGGTTCAGTGCTGGGTCCTCTATTGTTTTCTATGTAAGGGTTCTATTGATAGGAATATTTCTCTGATAAATGAAGACTTAAGTAATATCGCTAGTTGGTCGGTCTCTAATAGGCTCGTTTTAAATGCGAATAAATCTCAGTCGATCATAATTTATAAAAAATCGTTAGACACCTCGTCCTTTCCTGGTATTTTTCTGCAGGGTTCGCTAATTAGGTATTCAAATACTGTTAGAGATTTAGGCTTAGTTATTAATAAAACTCTTTCTTGGGGTGACCATTTAGTTAGTATTAGTAAGAGGGTCTTTGGTATGCTTAGTTGTTTGTATAAAGTAGTAGGATTTTCTGATAGTCAGTTTAGGAAAAAAATGTTTTTGTCTTATCTTCTTCCTCATTTTATTTATGGTGACGTAGTTTTATTCGGTATGCTTCAGGAAAATATGAACGTTCTCCAAAGATGTTTCAATGCATGTACTAGGTTTATTTTTGGTATTAGGAAATTCGATCATATTTCTGCCTACTCTAGCCTTGTTTTAGGATGTAGTTTATCTACCTTTTACGAATTTCGAGTTTGTCTTTTTATTTTTAAACTTCTCAAAGCTAAGAAGCCTTGTTATCTTTATAGGAAGTTACTTTTTAGCAGGTCTCATTCCTCAAACTTCCGCCTGATTCCGGCCAAAAATAGTTGTAGGTCGCTAAACAAATCCTTTTACGTTAGGGGAGTTTCTCTTTGGAATTCAATTCCATTGGAAATTAAGAGTTTAGGATCGGCCAAATTATTTAAGTCAAAATTTTTGGAGTGGCGTGATTGATGGGCAATACGTAGTTTTCTAAATTTATTTTTAATATTATTGTTATTGTTATTATTGTTAATTTTTAATGTTATTTCACCTCTTGCTGTACATTTTATTGTAAATGAGCTATTCAAAATAGAATGTGTATGCATGAGATGGAAATTGTTTGAAAAAATTTAAAAGGTTTTTCTGCCTAATGGAAGCAGCTTCATCATTTTATTTTTGTTCTTTTTTTCCGTTTACTCTGTTTCCATCTGTGCTTTTAATTTTAATACTAAATTATTGCTAAATTACAATAAATAAATAAATAAATAGGAAGGGTTCAGCACAGACCGTTAGTACTTACTTCATAACTGTACTAAATTTATAAATTATATTCATCTTTATTTTAAAATTACATTAATATCCGACAAACGTGAGGAAGAGTCCAGTAAGGACCGTTAGTACTGGCTTTCGAGCCATACCAAATTTATAAATTTTCTCAAAATATCAATGATTGAATTTATAATTGAGGTCATGCCCGACAAGTATGAGGAAGCGACCAACGCGAACCGTTAATACCTTCTTCCGAATTATACAAAATTTGTTAATTTTTCTCAGGAAGTTAGCTAAGGTTACTACTTCAATTTAAAATTAAATTTATGTCCGTTAGTACTCGATTCCTAAACATACAAAATTTATAAATTGTTCTCAAGATACTGGCGATGGTTTCAACTTTAATTTGAAATTTAGTTCATTTATGATAAATGTGAGAAAAGGTCCGCTCAACTGTTAGTAGTTTCACTTTATTGCTGCCTATCGAATAATACACTTTACTCTTTAACTTTTTAGTACAAGAGTGTCTTTGAGTTGTTTGTATTAAAAGTTTTGCCATTACGTTTATAGACATCTTCAGAAGGTTTTAGCTGGAATAATGCAAATATTTGGGAATTATTGAGATCGAATGAAATAAAGGTTATCTATTCGTTTTTCAATGGGTTTAGCGTTTTAAATTTGAATTGTTGGGTACAGAAACCATATCACAGACACCAATGCAGCAATTATTTTTTAGCAATTCTTAACTGCAGCTAGAAAGTAGCTTATCACATTATTAACTCTTAGGTACATTTGGGTGTTTTTTAGACCAGGGTTTTTCTAGTAGAAAAATCTCAATGATTTACTAATTCGTTTTATACAATTTTGAACTTTCCATAGTACTTTGGTTAGTTAGTTTGAAATAAAACTTTGTTAAACCCAATACCTTCGATGGTTGCGTTTCAGTTATGTTGGCGGTAAAAATGCACTTTTTATACACTTTTTTCTGCACCATTTTAACTTCTCTTCTAAACAATAATGCTATTTTTTTTTCTTATTGTCGCTATTGTGACTTGCTTATTGTACGGTAATTTTAGATTTCACTGTTTTAAAATAAAATATAGGTACTAAAATAAGATAAATAAACTAAAACAAACTTTCGTTTTCTCTAATTCTATCTCCTTATTTTCTTCTAACGCTGTCAAAAACATTAACAAAATGAGCTTTAATTAATTTGACTGCAGAATACGAGCCGAACTCAAGAGGAACATCAAATAAATAACTTACTGGTAGAATAGCTCCCTATAGATGTGGCCGCGTCTGCATTATTTCTATCTAATTTTAATTACGACAGTGTCTTTGTTTGGTTTTGGTTTTTGCTTATTCTTTGATGCTATGTCCGCGTTACTTTCATTTCTGATTAATCTATAGCTGTTTCTACTAATCGAACGTATATTGTGTACATAATTCTTAACTGTTTTTGTTAACCTTTCGGAAAAAATTCGTGCCAAATAGAAAAATGGAATGCTACTTTTCAAAAACTCGTTACCATATTCATTGTCTGAATGGAGCTCATGTTGTTTATAACCGTAGGGAAATTTGCTGTCATAAAAATAATAAAAATCGAGCATTATTACAATCATTCAAAAATCTAACACTTATGTTTGGCAAATAAAAAATTCAAATGCTATATAAGTAATCATATATAGTATTATAGTAAAGTGCAAAATTCTTCATCCTCGTGCATAATTTATGAATTATATTTATATATAATTCAATCTGATACATCGTCTTTTACTCTATTGTTATATTATCCATATATGTCTGTTTATAGATGTGTACCAACTGCTATAGTTTTTTTTAAAAAAAACTTTTAACTTTTTTAGACGAGAAGATAAAATCTAAAAAAATATTCTATCAAATGATACACCCGTAAGTTGTGAGTTCAGAATGAACATCAAACAGATCTTTCATAGATGTACTTGTACGAGAACGTTATCCTTTAAAATCCAATGAATTATTCATTCTCAATTATTTATTTTATTGAATTGAATCATTTATATGATTGTCAGGTTTCCATTATTGCGCTATTCTTATTATCAATGCTATTACATTGTATTATCACGAAAAATCATATTCCACCTTATAAGAGAACAAAAAAAAAACATTTTAAAACATCCCGAACATATTTTAGACATGTTGCTCTCAACACCATAATTGAATATCTGTATATAGTGTGTATGTCATTGTTGTAAGTTTATAGCAAGAACCAAAAAAATATTTATCGTCATCATGATAATTGATTCTGAAAATTCAGAACACTCGTTGTGTATGTAAATATAGCACACGCATATTTAGATATAAAGGCAATTATTCATAAAGCCATTATCAGACAATAATGATTTTTCAATTTATGCAGAAAAAAAAAATTAGTTTGGATGAGCAAACAAGTGATACATATGTACCCATATACATACATACTCCACTCGTATCGGTTCATAAAATATTTATATGCAAATTACCCTTTTTTATTTTGTGCATTTCTATTTCTATGTACATACATGTTTCACTCTACCAATTCCATTATTATGTTCAATTAGATCGTGTATTTCAATTTGCATAATAATCATAAAGATGAAGAAGATATAACATAAAAAACAAATCGTAAAAGAGTTGGCATTTTATTGGATTGAAAATCTAATAATTTTCAATTTTTTTGCTACCCCACCACCGTTTACCTGTTTTGTTGTTGCAAGCGAAACTGTTTTCTTTTTTTTTTGTATGATTTTACAATTGTGTATGCAATTTGAACCCTTTATGCATAAACATTTTGAATTAATTAACTGTGACATTCAGTTTATACCTCTACCAACATTTACTATATGGTATAGTTTGTACAACTATTATAATTGTACAATGGTTACATATTTATTGTATTGAGAAATATCGAGTACATTTACTTCTTCAATTCGTGTTACATGTTAAAATGTACATTTTGAAACAAGGTAGTAATTTAACCGTCACAAATAATGATGAAGAAATTTATGAGCTCGTTTTGTAATGTCATTAAGTTTTAGTTATACTTTCGTGATTTTTTCGATATTGTATAATTATAACATGAAAGCTTTGTCAAATCGTTCAAATTTATCAGGCATAAAATAGAAACGAAACACTAATTAAAATTCTAATTGCGACGTTGAAGAACGACCAAATATATTCAGTTTAAATTATTTGTGAGATAAGACTTTGAATCTTCAATCTTACTTTACACAAAACACATTCTGGATCATTTTAAGTTTAATATATCGATAAATGGTGAAGCAATTCGGTTGAATTTGATTTTAAATTGAGTAAATAGTATCCGTGCTGTTTTTCATCCTAGCAAGAAATATCGTCGGCGAATGTCTTACAATATTTGGTGCAAAAAATTGGTATGCCATTTGATAAATCCTATATCAAGTGCAAACTATTAACATTCGATAGAACCCAAAACCCATTTAACATTGACACCTTTTCGATTTTGATGAAGAAATTTTGTCAACGGATCTTCGAACAACATTTGATGGAAAAACTGTTGAATACTTATATATGGCCGATCTCGAAAACATACCATTTGATAATATCTAATTCAAGTGCATTCTATGGATATTCGGAAAAAATCACCAAGAGAAATATTACACAAATAACAGTCATTATGTGGGAACAGCATCTTAAAAGACATGCTCCATTTTTCCATGTTCAGTAGACATGTACAAAAATTTCGTCTTCTTCGCCGCGTTGAGGAAGTACGTAAACATAAAAAAGTGTATTTCCTCTGTGACGAGAAATAATACGAACGCGCACGAGTGATAGATCATCAAGAAAAATATAGTACTGAGACAAGTTCCTGCTAAAGATATATCTCTGCTGATTTTTATGTTATACTTATACTGTCATTAAAAATATGCCTCGCGTAATGGGATTTTGCTTGCTGAATCTGATAATGTCCAAGTGAAATAAAATATAAGTCAAGTTCTGTAAGAAAGGAAAACTCTTGTACCTGTGTCGCACCCTGCCGACGGATATCCACAAATTGACGATTCAACTTTTCTCCTCAACAGCTATATAGTAACTGTCCAAGTGGTAGATAATGTGCAACGCCTGAGCCTGACGTCTTGAAACATGTTTTAAGATGGCCATTTAAAAGTTTTACTATAAATCGACACTTGAGATTTATTTACATCAACGTCGCTTAACGTTGACAATTAATTCTGTGAGTTTCTGACCAGTTCGCAACTTGGTCAAAAACAACGCAAGAACAGTTTCTGGATGTTTACGTTCTTGAAAGATAAGTGGTGGTAAATTTTCCTATAAGTCGTGGCACTGATTCTTATTAATGCCCGTCCATTCCAGTACAGAATTGTCGATTGTGGCTTCAAATTAATCGCAGTAGTTCGTTCCAAAGAGTATCTATAAAATTTTGAACTTAATAGTAAAAGTAATATTTTATTATAATGTTAAGTAAGCCGAACCTTTCGAATAACAATCATATTTCAAATTTACAATAAGATAACAAAACAAAAATTAACATCATATAATAGAAATAAGAATATTTACAAACTATTTACATTATCGATGCTTACCGTGCGATTCTGACGTTAAGACTGTTAAGAGAATCACAGCTAAGAGAAATTTTAATAAGAGGTTTTTTTTTAAGAGAATCTCTTAATTGGTATTCTGTCGGTAGTACTCTTAAAATATCTCTTAAAAACTCTCCAAATATGTATATTGGAAAATATTTGGAGACCTGTCAATTTGATTTTTTACATTTTTGCGAAATACATTTTTGGCAATTGATAAAAAAATAAAAACAATTTTAGTAATTTTTATTTAAATACGTTTATTTTTTTAATAATCTGGAATATCTGGAAAATGTACACTAAATATAGGGACTCTAGGACAAGCGTAGAACAACACGCCGTTTCTAATAATAAAAAAATAAAATCACTGGAAAATAAAAAAAAATTATTTTAAGTTTATAATTAAAGTTTTATAAAAATTAATAATTTATAAGAATAAAATATTTTATAATTTTTTGTTTATCTAATTTTAAGTTATGCTTATTTTTAAAACAAACAATACATCAATATAATATTTATCGAGTACAACATTAAATGTTATTTTGAAATTTACTAGGTACGATTATTTATTCACTCAGATACAAACACAATTTATTAAATTGTTTCTCTTTAATATGACTACAAGAAACGTCAAAGTTGTGATGCTTATGACCACCTATTTCATATATCTTAGTTAAGAAATTTTTTAAGAGATTCTCATAACTAAACGAACGGACAGAATCTCAAAATAGTCTTAGGTAAGAGAAATCTCTTAACTAATGAAAATTCCTTAGTTAAGACCTCTGTGACTGTACGTCAGAATCGCACGGTTAGTTATCAATCTAGACAGATCCTTTTTAAATGAGCCTAGAGAGCTGATATCCTTTAGGTCCAAAGCAAGCTGTTCCAGGTGATAATTGCATTTAACAATGATAAATTATTCCTAACATTAGTTCTGTTAACAGGCAAGTTAATATTTTTTGTGCCCAGTGGCTGGAAAAATTTAATTTATCATCCAAAAACAATGGCATACCCGAATTGATTATACGAAAAGTAAAAACGGCAGTTCTATAGCAGTAAAATTAAAACAAGTCGCAAGAGACATGATCAAACTTTCTAAGATCATAAATATATCGAATACAATTATTAAATGTAACCTCAAGTATACGTCTTGAGGAACTATCACATTTCAATAAATTCTTAAGTTAACAGGGCAAAACTTTTTTATCAACCTAAGTGTGTACAAGCCATAATTAAGAAGGTCACATGATCGTTCCAAGTAAAATCAGAGTTTAATATGAGCCCTAAATTGGTTATTATTGGAACAAATGGGATGATATCACTATCCATATAAGGCACAGGCCTAATATTAAGAGAAGTATTTCTAGAAAGAAACAATGCTTTACTTTTACCTGGATCAATTGAAAATGAATTATTTTTGGCCCACAAAGAAATATTTCTAAGGTCAGAATTAAGTCGCATGACAATTTCATTCAATTCTGGTAAGTTACCACCAATATACAGATGCAAATCGTCAGCATAAAGTGAAAGCGACAATTTAGGATTCGCCATGTTAGATCATTTATATAAAAAGAAAAGAGCAAAAGACCCACTATGGGTCCCTCAGGCACTCCAGCAAGTATCCCACCAATACCAGAATGATCATCACCACACTTCACAAACTGCTTACGATTCCATAAATATGAATGTATCAACATAATAGGAAAATTGGAAAACTTATAATACCAAATGCCTTAGAAAAATCCGAGAGCACCAAAATAGCCATCGAATTTCTACTGTCTAACCTAGACGACAAATCATCAACTATATGTACAAGGGATGTAATTGTGCTACAGCCTGAATTGTACCCGGATTGATATTTAGAAAGAAAATCAAATTTATTATTGTGCTCCTGGATCTGCAATTGCATATCTTTTTCCAAGACCTTAGATAGAGCAGGCAAAATACTAAATGGACGTATATCACCAATACCAAACATAACATCCTTTTTAGGTAGTGGTGTGATAGAATCTATCTTCCATAAATCAGGGAACACACACTTTGTCAAACATAGATTTATGATGAATGTTATAAGAGGCAGGAACAGGTCAATAAATAATTTTAGTTCAATATATTGAAGTCTACCATATAATATGCTTTCGAATCTGGCCCGAAAATAAAGACCAACCCCACCCCAATAATTATTTATTTGATCAGATCGTAGCAGTTTATAATTATTAATTTGAAGCGACGTATTCCAAGTTATCAGAAGTATTAGGAACAAATCTTGGAAGATGTTTCCAACACATTGGAGCAACCGTTTGTATACCGAAATTAATCGGAATATCTCTAGTACGACAAATAGGTTTAGAGATTATGCGCTGTGAAGTTGTAACTTTAACTTTACTAGCATCCACAGATTTGCTTGGTTGATCCGGAGGACCATTGTGAGAAGCAAGTTTAGTTGATGCTGTAACAGGCATAAAAGCAGGATCTTATACCACTTCAACAAAAGTCGCACAAACACCGGAACTAATAGGACTGGAATATTATCGTCGCCATTATCTAAAGATGTATCTCCAGTTGTAGCCGTTGTTATGGAATTATTAAAATTTCTCTTAGATCTTGTAAGCATCATTGAAGCAAATTCCATATTAGTTTGTGTTGCTTTTTTTTTTAATTTTGCAGACGACGACTATTATGATGGTACTGGTTTTAGTAAACTGTCCACGTTTTTATTAATAGCGGCTAGGATATCCAATTCCGGAATTCGCAATTCCGGTATTCCGGAATACCAGCCTGGGAAACTTCTCTATAGTCACTATTCAAGCGACCCAGAAATGGTGGTCAATCTATGGAGGTGGTTAGTTACAAATTTAAAAATCTAAAGTCAGCCTAAAAATAAAAATTTCCTTCAATTGTACCAACAAATTATACGTAATATCTCACAGTGGCAAAAATTGGTCAATTTTGGGGAGCTGGTCAAAATATAGAGGAGCTACTTTTGGAAGTTTTGGAGAATTTTTCTTCTCCGTTCACCATGATATGACACCCAATAAACGGATTACGGAACAATAAATGCACGTTCCTGAAAATTACCTGATGCATTTAACATATTTAATTTAATTCCTCTTTAAAATACACCTGCCAAGTATGTGTTGTGTTGTTTCTTAGTTTATAAACTGAAAAAAGGTATTTAGAACATTATAACTATACAGTCCCGTATAAAGCAACAAAAAAACGAGTCCGAAAGGACTTTAATTTTGGGACGATGGTAGTGCCCTACAAGGCTAAAAGAGCGTACTTACCAGCGGAAATATTGCCAGCAAAATTCTATGGCACAAGCCTCGAAGCGTTAAGTTTAATATTCTCATTCATTCTATAAGGAGTGAGTAGAAAAATAAATGTTTAAACAAGCATTTAATTGTAACTGCGATTTAGTATCGTTAGTTAGTCTGGCGAGTTCTATCGCATCGCCTAAACTGCGAGATAAATGGTTTCAATACGGGTGAAGGGAATAAATTATGTGCCACTTCAACTAACCTAACGTAACTCACTGAATTTTTAGGCTTTATAGAATTCATAGAATTTACAGAATTAATCGAATTTATAAAATTTATAAAAATTAAAAATTTTAGAAACATTAAAATTTTTTGAATTTATAGAACTGAAACTGACAGACTTGAATAATTTATAAAACCCATATAGAATCTAGAACATTTAAAGTATTTAAAAAATTAGAATTTATAGGTTTTAAAAACATATTAGAATTGATAATATTTACAGTCTTAAAATTTATAAAATTTATTAGACTTTTAAAATTTATAGAATTTATCGAATTTAAAAAATTTAAAATAATTTAAGAATTTACGAGACTTGTAGATTGTAAAGAACTTACTGAATTTCAAAACTTTATGCATAGTATTTATAAACTTATTCATAGAATTTATTAAATTTATAAAATTATAGAAATTATTCAATTTATAGAATTATTAAAGTTTATAGGATTTATCGAAATTTTTGAATTTATAAAATTTTTAGAATTTATAAAAATTATGGAATTTTTAGAATAAGTAAAATTTGGGTGTATAGAATTTTTAGAACTGACAAACTTGAAACAATTCCTAGAACATAATTTGTTTATCAAATTCATAAAATTTATATTTTCTAAACATTAGAATTTATAACATTTATAGATTTTGTAGAATATAGAAAAATTGTAAAATTTATATAATTTATCGAATTTACAGAATTTATAAGAAAGAAAAAGATTTGTAGAATTTAAAGCACTTACTGAATTTTTAAACTTTATTCAGAAAATTTATAGAACTTATAAATTTTTAACGAAATTATTTAATTTACAGAATTGTTAACGTTTATAGGATTTTACAAAATTTTCGTATTTATAAATCAAATAAAATTCGAGTTCGTAGAATTTATAAACTAGACACACTTGAAACAATTAATAGAACACAAAGGATCTCCAAAATTTAAAGAATTCGTATTATTGATAAAATTTATAGAATTTATAAATTTTATAGAATTTGTAGATTTTATAGGATTTACAGAATTTATAGAATTTAAGAAACATATTGGATTTTTAGACTTTATAGAATTTATAGGATTTATAGAATTTACTGAATTTATAGAATTCAAAGAATTTATTAAATTTATAAAATTTAGAAAAATTAAATTTTTTTTTATAAAAATGTCAAATTTGAGTTGAAAAATGTATAGAACTGACAGACCTAAATAATATAAACCCATAGAATTTATAAAATTTAAAGAATTTAAAGGTTTTAAAAATATAAGTATTAGAATTTATAATATTTACAGACTTAAAATTTATAGAGTTTATTGAACTTTTAAGATTATAAGTTATCGTATTTACAAAATTTATAATAATTGAAGAATTTATGAGATTTTTAGAATGTAAAGGACTTACTGAATTTTAAAATTTTATGCATATGATTTATAGAATTATTCATAGAATTGATAGTATGTATAAGTTAATAGAAATTATTGAACTTACAAAATTGTTAAAGTTTATAGGATTTTTCGAAATTTTTTTATTTATAAAGCAAGTAAATTTGAGTTTGTAGAATTTATAAAACTAATACACTTGAAACAATTAATATTGATTTATTCCATTTTAACTTAAAATTTGAGACATCCCATTTTGAGCAGGAGCTCATTTATAATAACGTGTCATTGTACAAAAAGGAGTATACATCAAATTTCTGCAAATAAGCCAAGGCCACAGCAAGCAGCAATAACATTACTTCAAGCAATATTATGGTTTCTCTTGTCTCTCTAACCTTGTGAAATGGCGGTTAGTGAATTATCGGCCACATCTAGTGAACATCTGCTAATTTACAAATTTCTGAAAGCATCATTTCGGTTGAGATACATAACTTTGATTATTTTAATTTGATTTGGGAAAGTATTTAATTAATTTATTCTTTTTGGGAAAATTAAAACAAAGCACATTTACCTGTCTCGAAAGTCAAAGCCTAGAACACAAAGAATCTACAAAATTTAAAGAATTTGTATGAAACTGTTTAATTTTTATACATAATATGACGTTTGAAGAGAGAGAACAATTTATAGGATTTAGAGAATTTAAGAAACTTGTTGGATTTTTAGACTTTATAGAATTTGTAGAATTTACTGAATTTATTGATATAATTTATTGCGTTTAAGGAATTTAAAATTTTTAGAATTTATATACATAATTACTATAAATTCTATAAACTTTATAATTTCTATATTTTTTTTAATTTTTAAAATTGTGTGTACGTCTTTAGATTCTTGAAGGAGTTGGATCAAATTTTTGAAGGAGTTGGATCCAAAGGTCTAGGGGCCCCGGTACAAATTTACCTAAAATTAATTTTTTTTAAATTCTTTGACGGGAATGAGTTTAGGAAAGAGCTTTTATAAAAATAGTGACATGCTTGAATCCGAGGAGTCTGTCCGACATGACTAATACCATCATGACACGACTAATATCGCCGTCGATTATTTCAACAAACATTTTAATCATTTTTTGTAAATTAATAGCTACTTATTTGTTTATATCCCAATGCCCGTTATTCCCGATTACTTAGGTAAGTACAGTGAAATAAAATAAGTGTTGCTGACTATTTTTCATGTATGTACATATTAAATATTATTTCAATAGAATCTACATTCTTATTTAATATATGTATTCAGTTTAAAATTTGTCAATCTGTGATTATACTTTTTGTTTGTAGTTAACCCCCGAAGAAAAGATCTATTGGGCAGGTAATTCCGCTAGAGTTAGTACAGCATCCAAAGAAATACGATGCCACTACGACGATTTATTGGGCGAAATACACGTAGAAGAACAACGCTCACAACGAATACAAAGCAATCGCATAAATTTAGCACGATCATGAGCACTACAAACAGATGATGGGCGTAAACTACGTTTAAGTACCGCTCGGCTACGCTATCAAACGTTACGAGCCAACGAACAAAATGAGCAACGTGCAGCACGCCGGCAAACTAATCGAGTGCAAACTGCACAATCACGATCTAGAGAATCATTTGAACACCGGCAACAACAACGTGCAAGTGATCGTGCATGAGTTATTAAGAACAGAGAACAACAAATCGTTTCGTTTGAACGCATTGCATTTCAATACGATTCGGAAGTTGATTACCATTCACATCCATTCGTTGAAATTGGACCAATGAACAAAGTGTTTTCCTATCGCAAAGCAATGAAATACTCCAACGAAACGCCTGGCATGTGCTGTTTGAATGAGAAAGTTTCGTTGCCTCATTTCGAATTACCATCAGACTCATTAAAATCATTGCTGAAAGGTAATACAAACGACACTGTTTAATGTTTTACTACTCATAAAGGTGACACAGCCATGTCAACGTATAAAGTGCAAGGGCCGGTTTACCATCACGCTGGATCTTTATTGCCTGTTCCAGATGAACAGCACAAATATTTACAAATCTACTTTATGGGACAGTAATCGCAAGACGTGACATCGTCGCATCCCTACAAACATTCTTCCATAATACAAACGAATTGATCTTTGATTGTAATTAAAGCCGACAGAACACCATTCGGACAACATCACAGACATACATATGTACGAGGATCTGTTCATAACGTTCATTTAAACAAAAGTTAATAGAGACACGTTGCTGGATGTATTTTGATAGAATGGCAAAAACGTGGATTACCACATGCACACATTTTGATTTGGTTAATGCACAAAATAACACCAAATCAAATAGATCAAGTGATTGTAGCTGAAATACCCGATCAACAATTCGATCCAGACTTATTTGAAGTAGTCACCAAAAATATGATCCATGGACCATGCGGCATCGTTAATCCAACGTCTCCGTGCATGGTAGATGGAAAATACAGCAAAAAATACCCAAAAGAATTATTTAAAGAAACCATCACTGGCAACGATGGTTATCCACTCTATCGACATCGAGCAAATACACCACCAGCCACAACATTGACAGCATTCTTCACATTAAAACAAGAAGATGATTTCGCTAGGATCTTGCTATACTCAGAGGTGCCAACATACTGGAAAAACTGTACAAGGATGAACAATTTATATTCAACCGATTCATTGAGTATAGATTGTATACCGTTCATCCCAACAATGCAGAATGCTTTTACTTGCATGCTAGAAATTAAAATTAGTAGAAAATGATACACATTGGGATACATCACTAGCGGACGCATCACCCATTTGCCAACTACACCAAATCTGCACATTATTTTCCATCATTTTGACATTTTGCTTCCCGTCTAATCCGAAAGATTTGTGGGAAAAATACAAAGATCATATGAGTGAAGATATTTTACATCGAGTGCGCCAAGCCAGCAACAACGCAAGCATACAATTCTCACCGGAAATATGTATATAACGAAGCGCTAACTATGATTGAGGACAAATGTTTATCAATCGTCAACAAAACGCTCATTCAATTAGAAATGGTTGTGCAGAGAGCAACAATTCAATGTGAATGAGCTGCAGACATTAATTTAAATAAATCTGCTAAAACTGACAATACAACAACACAGCGCATATAACCGTATTATGAATGCAATTTCACAACAAAACGGCGTTTTGTTTTTCCTCGATGCACCCGGTGGAACAGGCAAACAATTCTCTTATCATTGATATTGAGGGCCATTCTTTTACAAAATAACATTGCATTGACGGTCGCATCTTCTGACATTGCAGCAACTCTTTTAGATGGAGGTAGAACAGTGCATTCTGCATTCAAATTGCCATTGAACATGCAATTTACTAAGACACCCACATGCAACATAAAAAAGAATTCAGGAATGGGAAAAGTTTTGCAAACATGTAAACTAATAGTATGGGATAATGGCCCACAAAAAATCGTTGGAAGCACTCAATCGGATGCTCCAAGATTTAAGAAGTAAACACAGAGCCATTCGGAGGTGCACTCATTTTGCTGGCTGGTGATTTTTGTCAGACGCTACCGGTTATACCACGTTCCACGCCAACCGATGAACTAAATGCATGTCTCAAATCATCAGTTGATTGCGTCATGAATCAAGACGAAGTCGTCAATTATCCGGTCGAATTCCTGAATTCACTTGATTTACCAGGATTGCCACATGCCACCACACGAATTGACATTGAAAATTGGTACAACCATCATTACGCTTCGATTCACCACGTGTAACGGAACAAGGCTTGCAGTCAAAAAATTGATGAATAACATTATCGAAGCAACAATATTGAATGGCAAATTCAAAGGAGAACATGTCTTATTACCGCGAATACCAATGATACCGGCCGATATGCCATTCGAATTTAAAAGATTGGAATTTCTAGTGCGACTCGCATTTGCAATAACCATTAATAAAGCACAAGGACAGTTGCTTCAAGTTTGTGGATTAAATCTACAAAATCCGTGCTTCTCACATGGGCAGCTATGCGTGGCCTGTTCACGCGTCCGAAAACCCGCCAACTTATTTACGTATGCACCAAATGGAAAGCTGTTAATAGGGCTAAAGTTGTTTATAATATATTTTTAATTTAACGTGTGAAAATCGGTGCCGTTAGAGTGGAACAAAATTGATAAACACCGAAATGGTTTTCGTTGTAGATTTATTTCTAAACCATTCCTAAGAAGCAAAACCGAATTCTTAGGAAACAATTAGCAAATATTTTACGAGCTTTTTTAATACATGAAATTTTTACTAACTGTAAAATTGTATTCGTGCGTATGTTACACAAACACCATTCAATTTTGAAAGTGAAAGATCGTCCAGGTTTAAATTCACCTACTTATATTCAATATTTAAATTACTATACCATCTCGGGTATCTTATCCGGAAATAAAACAAAGAATCAAATATAGACACAGTGGTCCATTTTTGATGGGTGGAAACATTGGAGCTAAGGGGGTTAGATATGACGAAAATCAAATCATTCATTATACTGGAGCAGTATACTGCGGCTGGAACTTTGTTAATTTTATGTCGAATTTTGCTTTACGATCTAAATTAACGATCTATTAATTTACGATCTAAACGGCTAAATTAAGTAAATAAATTATTCTGGATATGGTAATAATAATAGGGATTAACACTTAATCTCATGCGTTTATTGTCTGATATATTAGACTAAATTTTACAGATAATAAATAAAATACAAATCCATAGCCTGGAAGATTCCTCGCAGATGTCTTCAAATGTCTAGATAAATTGTTTATCTGAATTACCTAAAAATAAAAAAAATAAAAATAAAACTGAATTAGTATTTAGGTTTAATTAAGGTTTGTGTAAAATTTTAAACTTGGCTAAAATAAATTTAATCTAAGGAGAATTGGGAAAGGGTGCTTGGAACCTCAATTTTCCAAGTTTTTCAAGGTTTCGATTAAAATTTCAAATTTTAAAGATTTTAAGAACAGCTAAAAATGACGACATAACATCGTTAAAGCATATACTTAAGTCAATGGCCAAAATATTTCTGTGCTGTACCGTTAAAATTAAGAAATTTCCATAAAATTTAATTGCCAATTAATTCTAAATCAAGTGCATGATTAAATTCTTTGTTACATTTTTTTCTATTTCCAATTTCAATTTAGCTGTAGAGAAATGAATCAACCAATTGTTGAAATTCCTCAGAAACATAATAATAAAAAAATGTATCATTATTGGTGTATTGTTAATCGGTACAAAGAAATTCTTTTTTTTTTGTTGTTATCAATGCACGCAGCATCGTTCAATCATTTTAAATTAATCAATCATGAAGCTATACATCATTAATATCATCATTTTTAAGCATGAAGCAAAATCTACAGTACTGTAAATTGTTCAAATTCCCACACAGACATTAAAATGTCGTGTATTATACAATATAGCAGTATACCTAGACAAGAAGTGTAATTGTGAATCACATTTTTGATTTTCTAAATATTAATTTATTGCGTGTAGGCTTCAAATCAAACAATCTCAGTGGTAATTTACGCACATAAATCATTTCTCTCGTAAATCAATCATACTTATGTGCAGAGTGTTTATACGTATCGCGTTTGTATATATTTACATAATCCTCCTTCTTTTCGTACAACATGAAGTTGTGGACACAAAATAAAAACCTTGATGCTATGCAAAGTCGCATTCTTGCATATAAAATTATTCATCTCAATTTGAGAATATGCTTGAATCTTAAACACGGTTTCATTAAACTAATAACCGGTTTGTAATATTCAAGGTTTTAATATAATTTTAATACTTTCATTCAATGAAATAAATATAAATTCTTAAGCCTAAAGACTGACATTAATCGACTGTGATTCTTTTTCTGATATAACGCGAGAGACGTATCCAAAAAGGCATAAAGTTCAAATATGACCTAAATAAAATAAAAAAATTGATTGTCATTGGCGTTTCGAAATGATTTTAGCTTTTTTTTTTTTATTAGCACTGTCATTCGAATCATTAAACGAAAAGTTGAAAACGAATGGAAAATAAAATTTATAAATTGGTAAAATTTAATGTTGTTTTGTGTCAAAGGTAATCCATTAATTTTGGTGATTTATCAAAATATTTGTGTTAATGCAAACAGACAAATGTTGTAAATCGTGAATTTAGTTCCGTTCCTGTATCGTTCTGTTTATTTTAGAATTGTGTTATTTACATTTTTTTTTTATAATAAAGTTTGTGAGTTTTTTGGCATGAGCGCAAATTTATGGGAAACATTTTTAAAAATAACCCCACATAGGGTTAGAACCTTTCCTTAAGGTGGCTTACTTATTAGTTTAAATCCACTTTGTTAATACACAAAAATCGAAATATTTTAGACAATAATCCTAATGGTTTTGCGACCAAAATTCTCCGTGAATCCAAATTGCCTATCGATGAAATTTAGATAATTTGGATTTAACTTAAAATGTTAAAATTTCTCTTGTTGAAAATATTTTTTGATTTTAAAATTTGGAGGTGTGGCCACCACATAAAGTAACATTTAGTTCGTTATGTATTACTCCATGTTTATTCTGGATGATGTAGGTAGTTTTTCTCATATTTTGAAAATGTTAAATAAATATTTGTTACTACAAATTCATTAAGGTTAAATGTTGATGACAACAGTAGATTTCAATGAGAATTATAATTGTAATTCTACAGTGGAACAATTTGCGGTTTAGTGAATTCGTTTAAATAAGTTATTACAACTAAGAAAAATTCTGAAATCTTATCGAAGTTTTTAATTGTCTGAGTTTCAGTTCACCCGTAATATTCTGTAATTTAAAACATTTGATTTCTTGATCCTCTCATCAATGTGTGAAGTTCTTTGGCCGTAAGGTCACGTTGTTCATGTCGTTTTACATGAGGTCTGTTTTAATAACATTTTTAAAGTTTGAGCGTACCACTGGTTAGATTAGGGTCATGGTTAATCTTAAGAGTACACTAAATAAACGAATATGTTACATCTTTTGAATATTTAAACCAAAAACGGAAAGACAACTAAGTTTTTCTACTGATAGCCACGTCTCCTAATTCTACCTTAATAAATCTGTTTAATTTAATTCTTATACTCAATTCTGCAAATTAATTTTGTAAATTTAAAAGTTTGAGCTTTAAAAATTTAAAAACTTTAAAATTTACAAGAATTTCTTAAACTAAAAACAATCTTAAGTTACCACGAATCTAAATTTGAAAATTTTTGGAGAAATTAACAAATTTAAAGAATTTTGAAAATGAAACTCAGGCAACTTCTAAACAAACTAAAAATTCAAAGAGTATTTCTGGACATGCAAAATTCAGCCAATGTAAGAAAAAAACATTTTCAAATTTTAAATAGAAAAATTTTATGTTTAAGATTAATACGATTTGTAGAATTTTTCAAATTTTGAATTTGTTTTAATAATTTCAAAGATCTAATGGAAAAGTTTTGAAGCGATATTTTCCGTCAAATTTAAAAGATTTGGTCAAATGTTCAGAATTTAAAAAAATTTTATAAAAATAAATTTCCATTTAAGGATTTGTTTTAAATTTTTTATTGAATTTCAAGAAATTGATTTTTTTTTTTTTTTAGATTGAAAAAGTTAAGAAATTTAAGAAATTAAGTCGTCTTATACAGTTGAAGCACTTAAAAAATTTAGAAATTTCAATGAACAAGGTACCAAGAATTATTATTTTACAATTGTCAAATCCTTAGAAATTTTTAGAGTTATTACTAAATATAGGTAGTTAATTTTATTCGTATAGATTCAAAGAAATTCATGAAACATTTAATTCTCATATTTAAACAGTTTAAATATTTTATTTAAAACTCTTGAAATTCTATAAACTTTTAAAAGTTTTAAAATACATTTAATTACCACTTTTTAAATTCTTTGAATTTTGAAAATTTTCCAAATTTTGTAATTTTTTAATATTTTTAAATTATTTAAATTCTTCTAATATCTTAAACTTTTTTAATTCTTTGAATTCTAAAAATTTTTGAAATAATTTAAGTTCTTAAATTTAAAATCTAAAAATTAAATATTCTTAAAATATTTCGAAATTTTTACTTTAATTTGAATTAATTATATATTAATTTTAATTCATGTAATCTCTAACAGTTTTTAGAATATTGACTTCAAAACAATTAAAATATTGTATTTAAACTATTTAAGCTATTTAAATTCTATAAATTTATTAAATTTTTTAAATTATTAATTTTTGAATTTCTTAATAGTTTCTTAAAATATTTTGGTAAATTCCAAATTTCTTCAAATTTTGTATGTATAATTTATTTGCCCTAGCTAGTGACTACATCATATGTTACGCATTTGCTTATAATCCAACACAAAAATGGATGAAATTAAAATAAAAACAAAGATAAGCTCAGCTGTGTGACCATTTTTACATATAACAATAGAAATTAGTATTAATATGTGGAAAGTATGACGTCAATGACTTAAGATATACTGAAAACAAACGAGTAAAATTTCACCGCTAGATTTTTATAAAATAATACTGTAAAATATTTTTGAACTTAATGACCTACAGTTGTGCTATTATAATTAAGCCATTTTTGCTTTGTTGAGGGGGAAATCACAATTACGGATCCGGAACGTGACTTTTGCTGGGCAGCATTTTTCAAGGCCTGGTGCATTTTGTAATTTGGTAGTTTGGAGGGATGAGAGTGGATCATATGCGGTTTTCTGCTATGGTGTCGTTTTCAGTGCCCCAAGGATAATCTAAAAGTGTAGACGGCGTATTTAGAACGGAATCGACTAGAGGGCGCCGAGAATCTGTGGGGAAGTGTTAAATGGTAGGTCCCACTAAGAAAAAGACAAACAGAGAATATTTATGGGCCAAAATTCTGGAGGTTTGGAAGAATTGTACAACGCCAGCCCAAAATGCCTATCCTACAAATAATAGAGGCAGGAGATGAAGTATAGTCTTGAAGCAAAAGGGTTTCCCAACCAAATGAAGAATTTTTTCTAAATTATTTAGTTTTATAAGGAAGTAGTTTAATTAAAATGCCAGTCAAAACCACTACTAATATTTTTTATTTTTGTTTGTTTGACAAATTATAATTGTCAACGTATGAATTATAGCATCCTTTGATTATATACCTATGAATTAATTAAAATAAACAAAAAAAAAACTGAAATAAAAACCTTATAGATCAAAATATGTGTTTTACTAATTGTGGCTTAATTATATTATCACCACTGTACCAGCTTTAGGGATTAACGAAAATTGAATTATATAATTATGTTGATGAGGAGCTTGTCATAACGTTGTAATTTAATGGTGCTCCCGGCCGAAAAATACCCCACCTTGGTGCATTGGAATAATTTAAATTTAAATTAGCGATTGCACAAGTAGAAAAATCGCCGCTTGTATCAGTACAGAATCAGCTCCTCCCTCAAAAATCTACACTTCGCTAAGTGCCACTGTCAATATTCTTCTATTTTTTTTTTTAAATTGTAAAATCGTTGAAAATGTAATCTAATTAATTCTTTAAATTTGTAAAAAATTTTAAATTCGATAAATTTTTTTAAATTATTAATTCTTTTCATCTTATAATTTTATGTTCTTAAAGATTTTTAGTTTCTTTAAATTCTTGAAATATCTAAAATTTCTCAAATCTAGTACCTAAATTCTTGCAAATTTTCTTCTTAAAATTTTCAAACTGAAGTTCTGTATTTAAACAACCAAAATACGGGAATTTTGAAATTGGACGATTTTTTTTTTTTTTTTTTTTAATCTTTCAAATATTGCCATATTCGTGAAATTATTAAATTATTATTAAGTTTTGAAAATTAATTAAATTATTTATTCTCCATCAGCCTACTACAGTCAGCTTTTGCTGGTAAGCTTACCTGTGAGTCCATTTTTATATTACACAATAGCAACATGCACCAATAGGTACAAAGTATGACGTCGATACCAATTCTGATACGTTTGAATCTTAGTAATTATGACTTAAAATATTCTAAAGATATCACGTAAAATTTCACAGTTTGGATTTTTGTAAGTTCTGTAAATTAATTCTGGCTTTAGTGACTTACCACAACGAGTCAGATAATCGGGGCGCTATGGACTAATTTAGATCTTAATTAACGATTGATCAACAAAACATGAGTTAGCTAAATAAAAATTACAACGTGACCATACTAAAATTTGAATTAGTCCATCTTTCAAATATGTAGACGATACCAAATGCCACCGTCAAGTTGTAAAATCATTGTAAGAATCTTAAAAATTTCTAGAATGAAAAAAATTCTTTTAACTTCAAAATTTTTCAAAGTAACGCACAGATTCAAAAAATTTTTTGAAATATTAAACGCTCCTATATGAACATTTGGAATATTAAAAACTGGAGAAATTTTATAAATTTAAAAACAAAATTAAATTTTTAAATTTTTTAGACTTTTTAAATTAAGTTCTTGATGTTCCTGAAAATTAAGCATTTGACGCTTGTGAACTAAGTAAAACTGTTAAAATGTTTTAAATAATTCAATTTCGTGAAATTGTTGTATTCGTGAAATTCTTTAAGTTTTCAAAATTACTTAAATGTTTTTCTCAAGTTTAAAAATTATAATTAATATTTTGATAATTTCCAAATTTCTCCAATTTTCTAAATATAATAAATTTACTCTAGACTGACTGTAGTATGCATTTACTTGCAATTCAATACAAAAATGCGTACCACTAACACCATATAAATCGTATTGTTAAAGGGAATCATTTTTCTAGTACAAATGATCTGTACAGTGACCTAGCAGTACAATTAATATATTCGGATCGAAATTTTTAATGCCCTTTTGATCACATTTATACATAAATGCTCCTTTTACAGTGCACTTTTAACAATGAATCACTAAGTCATGTTGCAACGATACGAGTCCGATAGTTATGAAGTTCGCCGTAACTATATGTTTAACGAGATGTTTCAACTGATACCCAAATTAATATTTGCTAACAAGAAAAGCGGTTATGTTTGCTGACATTAGCAAAAATACTAAATTATAATTCATGGCCTTAGCCCACCGAATAACCTCAGAAGGATCAGTTACGCAAACAAGGTCTCAAGCGACCCGCATCCATAAAAACCTTTACTCTTAAAAACGCTAACAAACAAATAAATACCTACATCCAAAATAACGCCGAGCATCCGCTAATGTAGCCGAATCTATAAGTAAGGATCGGCTGTTTTCCAAGGCTTACTTAGCTTTACTGTGTAGATGTTCTAGGCAGGTGGAAAATGCTATTAGATAATTGAATGTCTAACCTCCGCAGTTCATTTTCGAGACTGATGCCAGACTGGTAATTGGTGAATTTAATGCTAGAGCTATTCAAAATTAAACCTACTACCTGTGTAAACCACTGGTCGATATTCCACACACAAAATTGAAACTGAGCACAATTTTAGAGTGGCTATATTAATTTTTATTTTAACCATGACCATTTATTAATTTCAAAACGGATAAAGAAATTAATAGTTGGCTAGCAAGTTTCAACGCTATCACTGACAACGCACAGAACGTTTCAACCTCGAAGATCTAAAAAATAATTATACAAAATTAAATTTCTAATCGTGTCAGCAATAGTACCGTAAAATCCAATTATCAGTGTGACGAAGTGAATACTGTTAGGCAGCTTTTGGAAACATTGGTTATCTATGCTGCTCAGCGGACTTCCGATGTAGTAAAAACCAATCAGAAAATGGTTGAGTTCATGAGGAGGCTCGGCTCGCTAACAAGCTACAAAATGTAGCCGTCAGAAAAGCGCAAAACCCTTTTACAATCGCACGGGAAAACAAAGCGGTCCTTACTAGGAGATCAGCTAAATGAATTTATGGACGGAAAAAAAGAAAGCAATAGGTTTGTTGAAATTTTCCTTAAAAAGGCATTCAATCAGATCATGGCGCGCACAGCTGAAGAGCAACACAATTTGTTGGCTAAATTTACCAGTACACTATTGTCCTCACTAAACCAGAGTGTTTTGAATCAGTCTTCCAAAGAACCGCACTTCATCGCAAGGTTACCCCGATTACACGTACCGACATTTGATGGCGACTATAAGGAATTTCAAAGTTTTAAAGATCTGTTTACCGCATCAGTATCTAATAATACATATCTTCCACCTGCATGGTCAAAAATTTGTCAGAGATATGACAAAAAGCGGATTGCGGTAAGTAATTTTGTAAAGACATTCTTTGAAATTCCAGTTGTGAAAGAAAAATCTGCCAAGAAATTACGAAACCTTCACAACACAGCAGATCAAGTCATTCGCTGACGGCATTGGGGAAACAAGCCGAATCTCGTGATATTTGGTTACTACACATATTGTTGTCAAAAACCGATCCGGATACGCAACAAGCTTGGGCTCTTTCTACTGCTGGCAAAGACTACTCATCTTTCGAAGATTTCCTTAAGTTTATTGAAAATCGATGTGATGGTTTGGAACCATTTGAACTCCACAAATCAAATCAAAATAAGTTACCAACAGATATATCACACAACATTGTTTCACGTGACCAGAAATATTGCAACATTCAAATAAAACCATGTCCATTATGCGATCAACCGCACAGATTATTCTAATGTGATCGCTTTCTAAAGCTTGAGCCAACAAACAAACGAGACGAAGTACTAAAACTAAACCCATGCCTCAATTGTTTGTCTACTTCACAGCGCATTAACCGATGTCAAGCACGACGATCGTGTATAAAATGTGGTCGCAAATACCACAGCATGCTACACGATGGCGTCACATCCAATGCAAGTAGCATCTCACTTTCAGCCGTTGTAGTCGAAGAAGCTAAGTCTGAAGCTGAAAAATCAAGTAACAAGGTTATCGCATCAAATGTAACAAGTGTACCACATTCAAATGCTGGCATCAAGTTAGACCAGACCGAGCAAATCTCCAATTTAAATTTAAGTAGCACCATTTCTAATTTAGCATGCACGGGTTATGCGATATTACCGACAGCAGTAGTCAATGCGCGTGATCGATTTGGGCGTTTACATAAATGTAATGTGTTTATTTAGCCGTAGCGGAAGAATCAAACTTAGATGTCACACTCAAAAGGTTTTGGGGGCAAGAAGAAATTATCCCAGAGAATACATTGAACGAAGATGAACTTATATGTGAGGAGATTTTAAGAAAACGACGAAACATGATGATTCAGGAAAGTTCATCGTGCAACTTCTATTTCGAACCAATGTTCCATTGCTAGGCGATACCTTTTTAGCAGCAAAATGTAAACTACTTGTTCAACCCACATTGTGGACAGTTCTCCTACGTTTCAGAAGGTATCCCATATCGGATCGGATCGGATCGGATCGGATCGGATCGGATCGGATCGGATCGGATCGGATCGGATCGGATCGGATCGGATCGGATCGGATCGGATCGGATCGGATCGGATCGGATCGGATCGGATCGGATCGGATCGGATCGGATCGGATCGGATCGGATCGGATCGGATCGGATCGGATCGGATCGGATCGGATCGGATCGGATCGGATCGGATCGGATCGGATCGGATCGGATCGGATCGGATCGGATCGGATCGGATCGGATCGGATCGGATCGGATCGGATCGGATCGGATCGGATCGGATCGAATAGGATCGGATCGGATCGGATCGAATAGGATAGGATAGGATAGGATAGGATAGGATAGGATAGGATAGGATAGGATAGGATAGGATAGGATAGGATAGGATAGGATAGGATAGGATAGGATAGGATAGGATAGGATAGGATAGGATAGGATAGGATAGGATAGGATAGGATAGGATAGGATAGGATAGGATAGGATAGGATAGGATAGGATAGGATAGGATAGGATAGGATAGGATAGGATAGGATAGGATAGGATAGGATAGGATAGGATAGGATAGGATAGGATAGGATAGGATAGGATAGGATAGGATAGGATAGGATAGGATAGGATAGGATAGGATAGGATAGGATAGGATAGGATAGGATAGGATAGGATAGGATAGGATAGGATAGGATAGGATAGGATAGGATAGGATAGGATAGGATAGGATAGGATAGGATAGGATAGGATAGGATAGGATAGGATAGGATAGGATAGGATAGGATAGGATAGGATAGGATAGGATAGGATAGGATAGGATAGGATAGGATAGGATAGGATAGGATAGGATAGGATAGGATAGGATAGGATAGGATAGGATAGGATAGGATAGGATAGGATAGGATAGGATAGGATAGGATAGGATAGGATAGGATAGGATAGGATAGGATAGGATAGGATAGGATAGGATAGGATAGGATAGGATAGGATAGGATAGGATAGGATAGGATAGGATAGGATAGGATAGGATAGGATAGGATAGGATAGGATAGGATAGGATAGGATAGGATAGGATAGGATAGGATAGGATAGGATAGGATAGGATAGGATAGGATAGGATAGGATAGGATAGGATAGGATAGGATAGGATAGGATAGGATAGGATAGGATAGGATAGGATAGGATAGGATAGGATAGGATAGGATAGGATAGGATAGGATAGGATAGGATAGGAAGTAGGACAATATTAATGTATTAATAACCATTTTGATTGATTTATTGTCTTATGTTTTATTTGGTATTATATTTTAGAACTTTTACTCTACTCCTAAAATTTTATAAATACAATTCTGTGCTTGATTTTAAAATTAATGCAACATATATTACGTCGGCGAGAAAGAAATGCAGAATGAGTAAGTCCATTTTTGTTAAGTTTAAGTTTTCTATGTACCTACAACGAACGAAAGAGGCTAAAATTCTGTATCTTCGCACACTTATAAAATACAATAAAACGAAATTTTAACAGTAAAAATGAGAAAAAAGAAATGTGGGTGAGTGTAAAAACAATACGCAGAATGTGTAATTCCTTAGTTTACCATATAAATCAAACGGGTTCGGACGCGCTAAACTTTCAATATTAATAACATTTAAATTAGGTAAGTGATTAATTGAAAATACGTATTAAACAATTTCCGATTTAAATTACAAGGCTTGTGATTAATAAATGTGATGTTTTGTAGTTTATTGGCAAAACTGTTAATACTGGACTTAATCAAATTTCAATGTTTCATATTTTGAACTTACATATTTTGCTCGCTTAAAGCCAATATTAATTTTGTTGAATTCACGTAAGAGAAATGGGTTAGTCCAAAATATAAAAAATGTACAAAATAATCATCAGCCTATAATGGCAAGCTTGCATAATGCGGGCAAACTCAAATTTATATAAAATATAATAAAATTCGCCCAGATCGGGCTAATTCGGTTATTAATTTGTGCTTAATAATACTGTGGCAGATAATTTATTTTAAATTAAAATAATTAATCTCCACATTAATTTTAATTAAAATTACAAAGTACAAAACAGCGATTTACAACCAACCATGAAAATCGCTTATCTGACCGAAGTAATTCTGATGTCAATTTGTGCGTAAAGAAACTGTGGCAGATAACTTATTGTTAATTAAAATAATTAATTTCCACATAAATTTTAATTAAAATTTAGATTTACAAAGTGGCGATTTACAATGCTAGAGAGCACTATAAAGGGGGAATGCCTGATCTGATAGGTCGAATGTCAGTGTGGACTCTGATATAAAATATATTTGACCTAGACTGCGTATTCATCACACTAGCCTCGGCGACTTTGGAGGCACTAGTCTGCGGAACTCACATTCACCAGGCACATCTCCGCTGAGACCATGCGCTTCATATCGTACTTCTCATACCATCGTCCATTACTTAATCGTTTGCAAACAATCACTGTATTCTCATTTCTTGATGCTAATAATAAAGAAATTTATTTTAACAAACCCATACATCGTGCCATTTCTCGCACCTCTTATAAACGTTATCACGGAAAATACCTACGGCCGTGTAGAAGACACAGCCTACCCCGAATTTTTTTTATTATGTGTATAGAGGTTAAGCAGGTGAATTTTTTTATAAAATTTAACACTAGATATACCAACCGGTCAAAATAACCGGTTTACAAATTTTCTCCTAAATTTTCTCCGTTAATTTAAATTCTAATGTTTGATGTAGTATTATAACAAATATTATTTATATATATCCGATAATTATTGTAAATATTTCTATTTATTAGTATTATTTTTCCTGAGATAGCGATGTGGTATACCTAAATATACCAACAAAATTTCAAATTTTTACTGAATTTTTAAAAATATTCAGATTTTCAATCATTTTAAAAGTTAAATTTTAAGTTAAGAAAATTCTGGAAACTATTATGGTTAACATTTAGACACAAATTTATATTGTAAAATTCAGGAACGTTGTGAGATTACATATTTGAAGAATTTAAAAAAATGCTAGAATTTTCAAATTTTCAAAATATTTATGAATTGCAAACCAACAAATAATTTTGACAAATTTTCAGAAGTTCATGAAATTTAGCATTTATTTTGAGAATTTCAGTAGCGCTGCAAAATTAAATATTTCATAATTTGATTAAATTCGCAAAATTTAACGAGTTACTAAAGAATTACTTTAAGCAGGTATAAAAGCCCTAAGAAAATTAAGAATTTCAATAATTTTAACAATTTCTAGAAATTTAATAATTTTAGAACTTCCCACGCAAAATAGAATCGCCACTATGGGGCGATAAGCTGAAGGCCAAAAGTATAATGGCCAAAATTTGAATAGATAAAAGCCAAATTCTGTCGGAATTTACGTATGTTATGAATTAATAAAATTCATACACAATAAATTTCGGTTGACAAACAGCATAAATTCATATACGAATATGATTATTGTTATAAAGTTTTTTTGTATGTTATGTAGACAATACTTTTGTGTGTAGATGTTAAAGATGATTGATATTCCTATGTATGTAAATCTCAATAATATTTTTCCTATTCCAATTTGTACGAGAACCAAATTTGTCAATCCTTTTTTTGTTGTTAAAAATGTATTGTATCCTGATTGAATATTGTTGTTAGTTAATATATGTATGTATGTATACTATAGATGTATAGCATGTATCTCATACATAATATTATGTTGAATGATAATCTATGAAATCGATAATTTTTTTGATATGTGTTCAACATGTTTATTGTCTTTTGACCATTCTGTACATACACAGAAGAGATCAGAGCCTGTGTGTGGCTTAAAATATAAATTTAACAGCAATATTCCCATATATGCAATTATTGTACTTTTATTTTTTGGAGAAGATTAATTTTTATTTTTATATTGGTAAATTGAGATTTTGGTTATTTGATTTGGGTTATAATAAAATAAAATATCTGTTGTGTATTTATTTATTTTATTTTTTGATTAATCAATTGTGAACCTCATGTAAATATAGAAGGAGGTTGATATATTTACGAATTTACAATTTTGAAGTCAAATATTTAAATTACATATTATTTCAATCACGTAACATTATACAATCTACGGTATGTTAATGAACATGAGACGAGTAAAATGTTGGGCGGGTTTGGATGAGTCCAACAAAATTTGTCTATACACATATATATGTACAGAATTTTATTTTTTTTTTCAATGCAATTTATGCGGTCATACATGTAACCTAATATGAATAAAAGATTACCAACATTTTTTATTTTTTGGTTTTTATATTTTTGTACTAAAATATTCATGAATTAATTATTATTTGAATTCAATATGTACGTTTGGTGTATTGTATGCTGAATAAAAAAAAAATATTAATAATCTCTTACCAATTTTGGTACAATACCAATTGAATGCAATTTTATGGATGATATCATTTGTATTTTAAATTAATAAGTGCTTTATGCCTCTTTAAACTAATTTGACAGAGGGGTTTTAATCCAAATTGAAGCTTTCAGATTTCAGAAGCTTCGTCGTCCAAATCGCACTACAAATGAATAAAAGGTCTATAGTAATTCTATACGATGTTAACAACCTACATTCCTAAAATACTATTTCATTTCTGAAGTTCACATTTCGCCTTTCGACATCATACGTTAAAGGCGTCTGGCACCTGTGATTTATCATATTATAGGAATCTGCTATTTGTAGAAACTATTAATTTTAGCTCCAAAGCGAAAATAGTTGCCCACTGGCCAATACCACGATATATAAAAACCGGGCACCATAAACAGCACAATGCAAAAAAATAATTCGATACAAAATTTAACTTTATGAAAATTTTAATTTAAAAAGAAATTACTTTCACCTGTTCACTTCTCGTCTTTTAGCACAATTAAATCATCTTCATATTTGTATAATACTGTTTAAATGTAATTTAATTCAATTCAACGAAAATTTTCCGTAAAACTTTTCTTTATTTTTTGCTAAATTTACAATATTTAATTTTATTATACGAAGAGGTCTATATCAATCATCATTAAAAATCATTTTTGCAGCATATACATTCGTACCAAACTTTTTTTTTTGTTTTTTAATTTTATTTCCAAAACACCAAGACTTTTTTTTTTTTTATTAAATAGTTTTTTATGTGCTACTTGCTGCAATTCAGAAATATTAAGAGAAAAACTTTTTTTATCCCAGATCCATATATAACCATATACAGTAGAAGTAAAAACGGTTAAATGTAGGAAATGGGGAAGAAGAAAACGGTTGTAAATTTTGTATAGTACTATAGTACGTATAGAAAAAATTGGGAAAATTATGGTAATGTGATTTTAACACGCCAACACTTTGGAAATTGCACTATTTGGTAATAGAAATATTTGTCTTTTGGTGATGATAAAATAAAATAAATAAAAAAGTTGATCGTGCTGTTATTTTACTAGTTACACTTTCGTTGGACTTAGTGCTGAGATTAAAGAAATGGATGTTATCGCATGTATATACAACTAGGTATGTGTGGAATTTTCTTTTTCTGTTTTTTTTTTAACATATTTTATTACTTGAACTTATTTTTAAAAGAATTGTGTTTTAAATATTTATGGAGAAAACAAGAATTGTTTTTTGGATCAAGTCTATAAATATTGGACTTACATGCTATATTGGTTTATATCTTACTGCTATATGGTGGTAAATATTAAAAGAAAATGTTTAATTGGCTTAATGGTTTATCACTTGCATTAAAATATATTTGCATTAGGTAAAATCGCTGGCATTAGCATAGAAAATTTCGCCTAAATCAAATGTTATTTGGCAAAATTGTAGTTAAAACCGGCAATTAGTTGATCTGTTTGGTTGTCTTCCAAATGACAGACACAGCTTCAAACCAATATTGAAGGGATATAAACTTTTGAGTTGCTACACTGCCAGAATTTTCAGTTTTGTTCCAATCTATTGACTGGCTATGGAATACATAGGCTTTTTGCCTTGTATTGCAGCTAATGCCATATATGCAGAACACTTGAGGGCAAGTTACTATTGACTAAACCATTATTAAAAATTGGAACGACCAACTTCAAATAATAAAGCTGAGCGTTGGAGACCAGCATTATTAATTGAGCGGGTAAGTTAGGCCATAAACAACAAGCCCGAGATCCTGTGAAAGGCTTTACAAATATCGAGAGTGGTATGTTTCACCTCTTTATATGTAATTATTATTTGTCTGTTTGCTGAAGGCCGGATTTGCGATAAGATGGGACGCATTTTTTCATAGCAGTTAAAATTATAAACTAAATTTTAAAATTTTGCATAAATTCGTTTAAACCAGTTACAGTACAATTATAGTGCCATAAGGTTACTAAAATACAATGATCCGGAGATCTGATGGTTTGAAGTCAGATCGAAGCAGTGAAGAAAGTCGATCAGAAATTGTGTTAGACAATTCCCAGCATGATTTAAAGATTGAGTTCAGCAACAATTTCAGCCATATAGTTGGTTTTCTTGTCCATATTGAATTCGATAAAACTTTGGTAAGTAAAAGCGATATTGACGTTGCAATGATAGATCTCCAGTGTTATCCTCGGGAAGTGGAGCACATGTATAGTATAGCACATATCATACTTTGGTATAATTTAAGCCTAAAAAGTTTCTGTGTAAATGTGGTCACTACTTGTAGTCTTTTCATGTTGAAGTCAACTTACATGGATGTTAGTTAGCTAGTTTGGGTTTGTTGGTGGTCTACCAAACGCGTCCGATTTATCGCATAACTAAGAAGCACGTCGTAATACGTATGTCATTACTGTTTTCTTTATTGTTTTGCGAGATTTTATAAGTGCTACAAACCAGAACTTGGAGTGTACCTAGGAAAAGCTTGATCCTTATTTTACTTTGTTTCTATGGGGAGCGCCAGACTCAATCGCAAATTAATGATTACAAGTTATTATTCTCTGAAGTGCGGTTTGGTCTTATGGATTTGCTTGAACCAAAATCATATGTATTACCAAATTGAGGTTTGATTTTTAATCACCAAACTGCAGCAAGCCGTTTTCGCTCGTGGAGCCACGACTAAGCTTTTGCATTAAAGATTTCCATCAAACAAAAGCACCCGTCTTCGAAATATTTTCTAATGTAAAACAAATCTCGATGTCTTCATCAGATTTCAACAATAAGTTAACTGTTGTTGAAAGTAAACTTAGCAACTTGGATTTTCAACTTTCTGCTGACATTGATTCTATTAGGAAAGAATATGAACTTATCGTTAATGGCATCCCTAGAGCGGATGCTGAAGATCTACAGAGAATATTTGCTGACCTTTCTACGAATTTTGGTTACGTACAGCATATGAATCACGTTAGTGACCATAAGCTGTTGCTGTTACCGGAGGTCGAAATTTTTCGATTAAAAGCCACGAACAATGGCACTGCTGCTATTTTACTCAGGTTTGAATCCACTTTTAAAAAAAAATTGTACTTTCATAGATACGTTAAAGTTTGCAAAACTCTGAAATTGCGTAACATTTCTGGTTTTGAGGGTAATGGCCGTATTTTCATTCAACACAATTTACCTGTAGGTTATTATAAGGTACATAAGCTGGCTATAGTATTGAAGGAGGAGAAGAAAATTATTAATACCAAAATTATTAATGGTCGAGTAGCAGTTAAAATCAGGGATGATCAACAATATGCATTTTACTCCTCGGCAGCTAGTTTAGAAGCAGCGGTTTTCTCATAATGCTCAAGTATGTATATTCTAATAATTTTATGTTTTCTTGGTTGGGAAAACATAATTGGACATACATTTTAAATTCTTCGAACGAATATTGTATTATTGTTTTATATAATTAAGAATAGTGCTTAAATTTTCTTAAATACTGCATTTGTCTAACTTAACTAACATAGTTATTGTTATTATTATTATTATTATTATTAATTATTATTATTATTATTTTTTTTTTTTTTGGTTTATAATTTTTGATTTGGTTGCATTTCATTTGAACTTAACAACGTAACAACTAAATTTGATTTTTCTTTTTTCTTTTTAAGTTATTTTTGCTTTATTGAATTGGTTTCCTATAACATAATGGCGATTGATATGAGAAATATAGTGGTGGCTTTAATTTTGCATATTTGAACCCTGGTAGTCTAGTTTCTAATTTTGCAGAATTTACCTGTATTGTTAAAGATGTGCCTTTGCATTTAATTGTTATTTCCGAGACGTGGCTTAAAGAAAGACACTCTGATATTCAGGTAAATTTAGATGGCTATAACATCATTCGGAAGGATCGAATTGATAACCTCAATAGACGTGGCGGACGAGTAGCCCTTTACATTAAAAAAAACTTGAGCTACAAATTAATCAAGAAAAGTACTCTTGACTCTTCGTTTGATTTCATTTTCATTGAAATATGTAGTCTAAATGAGAAAATTTTAGTTGGTGTTGTTTATCGACCTCCGTGTATTAAATTTGTATGCAAACTGAGGAAGTTTTTGACAGACTCAGCTGGAAAATATAGCGGTATTCTTATTCTAGGTGATTTCAATCTGGATGTCAATTCTAATAAAAAATATGTACGAACGTTCAGGGATTTTACTCTTTCGCTGAGCCTAGAAATTGCATCATATTACCCCACTGATTATGTGGATAAAAGTATGACTTGTCTGGATCTGTTGATATTGAATAATCGACCTAAATTGAATTTTTTTACTCAAATTTCAGTTCCTGGGCTATTCACTACTCATGATATGATTTTTGGCTCGTACAATTTTGATATAAATATTTATGACAAAGACTCTTTTAGATATTGCCGATCACTGCATAACGTAGATCAAAATGCTTTGCTTACTGAAGCCAACTCGCTTGATTGGGGAGTAATTTCCCTCATCCCGGATATAAATGATCAATTGAATCATTTCAATGCACTAGTGTCTCATCTTCTCAATAAGCATGCACCCCTACGAAAAGTTTGTTTGAAGTCACCGCGCTATTCTTTCTCATTAAATCACTCTATACTGCACCATCGGAATATTAGAAATTTTCTTCATGAAACTTGGAGAACAAATAAAAATCCTGTTTCATTTAGTCATTATAAGAAGTACGGAAATAAGGTTAATGAGATGATTAAAGCAGCAAAACTCCAGTATTTTAAAAGTAATATTTTTAATTTGGACCTACCCAATAGAATTTTATGGAAGAATTTCCAAAAATATGGTCTTTCAAAAAACAAATGAACTGCCGTGCCGGATATTTCAGTTACGGAGTTTTCAAATCATTTTGCAAATTGCTCCCAAGTAGCTGTGCACCATCAATTTCTTATGAATTCTGATAATTCATCAACTGATAATCATTGATTTTATTTTAGAAATACTTCCAGTATGGAAGTATGTAATGCAATTGATAATATTCATTCTGAAGCACAAGGTTCTGATGGTATCCCTATACGCTTCATTCGACTTTTACTACCGTCAATAAGCACTGTTTTAACAAATATAATTAACACTGCTTTGACAAAATCTGTTTTTCCGACGGGATGGAGGATTGCACATATAACCCCTGTTGGGAAGGTGCCTAAGCCAGAAGCTATACAAGAATTTCGACCAATCAGTATACTTCCTTGCTTATCTAAGGTAATTGAAAAAATTATGAAGTTTCAGATGATGAATCATATTTCTAGCTTGGGCTTAATTGATGATCTACAATCCGGGTTTCGAGAAAGACATAGTACAACTTCTGCATTAATTAAAATTATAGATGATTTGAATTTATCTGTTGCAGAAAGCAAAGTGCCTTTGCTTGTGCTTCTAGATTTTTCTAAAGCTTTTGACAGCGTTAGCTCTAACTTTAATTTTTCTAGTTCTGCGGTTAAGCTTTTAGCTTCATACCTATCCGATAGGTATCAAATTGTCAAATTGAATGAAAAGTTTTCCAATAAGACTTTGTTGACTTCTGAAGTTCATCAGGGTTCAATCTTGGGCCCCTTATTATTTATGAAGTTTATTAACGATATCAGAAACAGTTTAGCTCCTGTAAAGTTTCATATTTTTGCGGATGATTTGCAAATCTATGACTCAGCAGTAGCTAGTGATATGGATGCTTGCGTGCGGATAATGAATGATGCACTTGAAAGAATTTTAATTTGGAGCAACAACAATCATATTAAAATCAACACCTTAAAATCTAAAGCAATGTTCATAACAAGTAATAAAGTAATATTATCCAACCTTCGGCGTTATAATATCAAAATTGGCTATGCAAATATTGAGATTGTGGATACGGTTAGGAACTTGGGATTATTGATGAATAACAAACTTAGTTGGGATGAGCATATAACCCAATTATGCGGTAGAATATATGCTACGTTAAGGACACTATGGCCCCATGAAAGTTATACGCCACGGGACGCTAAGCTGAAACTAATACGGTCATTAGTTATTCCACATATAACTTATTGTGCCCCTATTTATTCCGGTTGCTCTAAGTCCTCATTCAGAACTGATTCAATTTCAGGTTATGCTCGTCTAATATTCACACCCCAATTTATATCATTATTTGCAGTTTACAACAGTTATTTTCCTATATAAAATAATTTATTATAGAAATCCCACGTATCTCTTTAATTTGATTAAGTTTTTTAGATCGACTCGTACATCTAATATCAGCCTTCCCACAAATTGCAAAACTAAAGCACGTGAGTCGTCTTTTTTTGTGCGGGGTATTAAACTCTGGAACTCATTAAATCCTAATTTACAATCAATGAAAAGTGTAAATAATTTTAAAAAAGATTGCTTCACTTATTTCTCATCTATAAATTGATACTAGTCTCATTTTGAAATACTGGTTCCTTTGTAATTATTTAATGTTCAGATGTTCTAATTCTAATTTTAATCAAGTAAGTGTAATGAATATTTTTGTTTTAGTATACATAAGAAGATTTTCTTGTATTTTTAGAAAATTGTAAAAAGGAAAATTGTAACCACCAGATTGTGGACAGGACTTGATGAAAAGCGCTTCCACTTCCAGCCTTAAACTAAACCTTTTCAAAAAAACGTAAACACGTCTAGCATTCGTACTTTTCTTAATTTATGTACAAATTACATATTTGTATACAAAATTCGCATATTTTTAAAATGTGCGGCAAATTTCGAATTTATATTTGAATTTTCCTTTGATCGACGAAGGTTCCAGAATGTCCCTAGAATGAACTAGAATGTTCCAGACAGAATGTTCTAGAATGTTCCAAAATGCACTAGAATATCCCAGAATGTTGGAGAATATTTTAGAATATTCCAAAAGGTTATAGAATCTGCCAGGAGCTTCGAGAATTTTCCAGAATGTTCCGGGACTTCTGGTGTCGGAATATTCGAGAATGTTCTAGAATCTTCTAAACGGTTCTATAGCATCCAAGGGACATCCAGTTCTGAAACGTTCGAGAACGTTCTAGAATGTTCTTGACGGAAGTCCAGAATCTTTTGGAATTGTGTATCAGTTCTACAGTGCCAAGAAATTCAGTATAGAAACACCAGGAATGTATTGCACGAATGGACATATTCGATTAGCACCTTTAAAAGGGCCTTGTTTACGCATCTTAAACTATAATTGTAAATACATTTAAATTGTAAGAAGAATGGTATATCCTACTGTAAATTATTAAATTTTAATTTCATGCTAGTGGTACACCTATTTTGAGTATGACTGTATTTTGGTCAACTTTTCTTTTCGATATTTTATTCATTGAGTTTCTAAAATTTGTATAAGCAACAAGAAATAATAAAAATCTCTTTTTGAAATTTATTGGCTTAAATTTCGCGATATTTTTGAAGAGTTAGTTCATAAGAGGAATATTGATAACTCTATAAAGTTTCATTATTTAATTTCACATGTTAGTAGAGTGCAACTCATTAAAGGCTTTAAAGGTTCCAGTTGAGAGCTGGAATTTACTTTTAATTCATCACATTCCAAAAAAGTTGGATAATTCAAGTTGTACAGACGTAATCAAAGGTTCTGATGATAGAAATTTGATATATTTGAGAATTTTATTAAAACCCTTCAAAACCGTGTTCGAGTTCTATCAGCTCTCAAGCCTTTTTTAACATCAAATACAGCATCAAACTTTAATTCAAATATATATCGAAATCGTAGAAATCCATCAACATTAGTTTCTAGTATGCATTCTTGCATTTATTGCCGTGGTAATCATTATCGGTTGAAGTTTGTGCTCAGTTTTGTGATACCAAACTTACCCCAAAAATGAGATTCCAATTGTTCAAATGGTCCGTCATCATCACATAATGTTCGAAATTGTATCAATACTGGCTGTAAGAAATTTCGATTTCAATCGCCAACCATAATCATCACATCAAACTAAATTAGAGAGCTCATCCAAGTCTATTGATATTAGTAAACAAGTCTAATGATATTAGTAATTAGTACCTCATCAACATTGAATATGAATTCGCAAGTAATGTAAGGTACTTCAAATGAAACCGATCAACATGAAGGCTCTTGGAATAGTTCAAATAGTTCAGAAAACATATTGTCATCTAGTAACCAAATAATACTGGGGACGGCGGTAGTAAAAGCAGCTACTAGCAATGGTGCTCTTATCTTCGTAAGGGTTCTACTTGAAACTTACCTTTACACCCTACGTCGAAACAAGTATCTAGGATGGAAAGTAAAATTACTTCACTCAGTTCCAAGGTATATTTATCAATAACTTCGCGAATTTCCGAACATAAATATAAAATGTTATGTAATACCCAAAATTACTGGCGATTTACCAATTCATCACCTTCCTACATAAAACTAGCGGATCCTCACTTCAACATTCCTGATCGCATTAATATTTTGATTGGGGCTGAATTCTACCACAAATTATTCACTGGTAAATCAATTAAATTAATAGAGGACCTTCCAATGTTTTATGATAGTGTATTCGGCTACATTATTAGTGCTAAGGTAAATAATAAAACTTCGTCGAACCTCTCAGTCCAGTACGCAAATTCATTATGTTCTGTTGAACTATTATAGAATCGCATATAAAAAGTTCTGGGAATTGGAAACCGTTGTTTCTAAGACAAACTATTCAACCGAGGAAATCTTCATCGCATTTGGTGGTGAAATTCCCAATTCGAACAAGTAAGATGTTACAAACTTCGCACCATAACCTATGGGCAGCAAGTGCGGCTTACCTCGCAACCAGGACGTTAAATCAATTGGCAACCGATGAAACATCTTTTCCTGAAGCATCCAAAGTGCTGAGGGATGACTTCTATGTCGATGATGTACTAACTGGAGCTGACAACATCCACTGAAGCTGTGAGATTAAAAGGAGTTTAATAAGTTTACTAAAACTGAGTAGCTTCGATCTCAGAATGTTTTCTTCCAACATTCCTGAACTAGCAGACGACGACCCAACAAACCATCAGTCATTAATACTAGGAATTTTATGGAACACGGAAACAGACAATCTCGAAATGTCATTTGAAACGTTGCAGTTAAATGCAGGTATTATTACAAAAAGGAAAATTTTGTCCGAAATATATCAGCTATTTGATCATACTTATTTCGTTTTCATACTAATTGTAGAATCACAGACAAGAAGCAACGAATAATCGGTTCAACAAGAATTTGCAGACAATATCAGATCTCACCAAAATAACAATTTACTAAGTAACAAAAGTTCACTAGAGTCACTTACACCTTTTTTAGACGCTGATGGACTTATTCGTGTTGGATGCAGATTAAAAAACGCAGATGTGATGCTCGATCAGAAATTCCCGATTTTACTTCCAGCGCAACGCGGTTTCACTGTGTTTCTAGTACGCGATACCCATACGGTATTATTACCTGCTGGCCCTCAAGCACTCCTATTTAATTTAAAATTAACATATTGGATTATTTCGGGTAGAAATTTATGCAGACTAATTTGTAATAATTGTGTTCGTCGTGTTCATATTCGACCAAAATTTATTAATCAAATTATGGGTGATTTGCATAGAGACCGAGTGCAATGCGCCAGACCATTTTCAATTGTTGGCATTGGGATTTGCGGTCCTTTCTACATTATATATTCAGTTAGATCAAAGGTAAAAATTAAAATATTCATTTGTTTATTTATTTGTTTATCTGTCAAGGCAGTTTATCTAGAAATTGTTCCCGGCCTAACAACTCAAGCGTAAGCTAATAAATAAATTAATAGTGTGTTGCATTTTATTTCACTGATTGGCCAAACACGATTCTTCGACACGGAAATGGTGGGTTGATTATATAATAAATCTTCATTAAACCCATCCATTTACAGGCTTCAACCAGAATTATTTCATTGCATGACTGGAGAAGCTCCTAAATCAACAAATTATCTACAAAATATGAGAGCGTACAATACTTGGTTTCAAATAACATCATTTGGTACTACTACCATAAGCAGAGAAAAAAAACAATTCAATCAATTCAAGCCTATCATAAAGTGGGATCATTATGTAATTATTGCCAAACGAATCTCATAAATTTTTGCAAGTGTATTTCATTGGCGACTAACAAATGAAAGTTACACAACCATAAGTGGCTCAAGACGGAAAATTATTGAAGATCTGCAGAGAATTATGTATACTAAGTACAATCAAGTGGTTTAAGTATTCAAAACAGCTCTGGATCGAATAGTAGCTAAAAATTGTTCCTATACATGTGACGTTCCAACACTTTGGACTTGGTAAACCACATTTGGCTATTATGAGATGTTATAGTGGATTTAGGAACAAACTAAGTTTGACTTATATAGGCCAAAAAGCTAATCTATAGAATAAAATTTTCGATACATAAGGGAATTTTAGGGAGGGATAAACATTGGCTGCAGATAACATCGGGTACTGGTTCAATCAATGTTGTTGAATATTGTGGTTGTCTTGGCAAATCATGTGAATTTTAGAGAAGACTGGAGTCAAATTAAATTTCTGCAAAGAAAATCGCAACTACCCAAGGGCTTCAAAATATGTTGCCATCTGAACATTCGATGTCGATATTCTGCGTTTTTTTATTAGACATTTGGCATTTAAAATCCAAAATTATATTTGTAAATTTTACCTAATGAAGGATTAAACAGTACTATATGAGCACGGTGTATTTTGCTGCATCCCGTTAGTAATTTTAGATGAATAACTTAGCTATTCAAGTTTCGATCAATCGTGGAAAGCACAAATTGGAGAATTTTAAACTAAATGTCCACCGCAATGGAAAGGGGTATCGTTTAACTATTCAAACATGCTTAAAACTAGCGCAATGTGAAGTAAAATATACGGTACAGAGAGTGAATCTAAATTAATTTCTTGATAATGTGCCATTCTCTTGCTAAAAATACTTCTTTCACCTCCTAAAAACCTTCGAACGTTGCTTGAAAATATTGTGCGTACAAGTTCTCAACCGATACGGATGTTTAAGTAACCCCGGAGGAAAATAAGAACTTGCAAAGTGGAAAAATAGTTGTGAAAATTTGTGAATGTGTCAGGTTCTTGGAAATTCTGCCATTTGAATAGTTGTAATAATAATTAATTTGCGAAGAGGAGAAATTGTTAAGAGTTTGGCTGTTCTCATTAGGCTATAGCGACTGAATTGCCAAACTTATTACCCCGATTTATTCCTATATATAGGAATTAACCATATACTTATAGACATTGCCCCTGTGGCCGTAGGTATCCAAACGCGCCCTACATGGAGACGGTCTTCTAAATGCCAATGATTATATATCGTATAGACGTTGCGCTGATGTGCAGGCTTCGGCCAGAGGTGAACGCATAGGCAATCGATTCATCGTTCTATACAACCGTTATTTATTACTAAAGTGCAACGCACACGTAAATGTAGAAGTCGCTAGATCTCTTCTATTTGTAAAGTACATTTTCAAACAAATATTTAAGGGATTCGATTGTGCGAATATTACCGTCACTTCAGGTCAGCCGGAATTACGTATAAATGAAGATTCTAATTTTATTGATTGCCGTTATGTGAGCGCTCTGGAATCAATTTGACATTTAAAAGAATCAAAACTTTTGAATTCAAAAACTTTTGATTCAAAAGTCATGAGGCTCCCGGTTCACCTGCCAAACCAACAACAAATTATCTTCGAGGCAGATCACGAAGAAGGTGGATTGCTCGCAGCTCAAACGAACAATACTAAATTGATGTCTTGGTTTGAATTGAACACAACCGATCAAGAAGCTCGACAATATCTCTACAAGGATATTCCATATAATTATGTTTATGTGCATGGTAAATGAAATAAGCGGCAAAGATGCGCCAGAAAAATTGTTGAGTGTCAAAAACGGAGAGCGTTTCTACTTCGAGTTCTACATAATTCTTCTTGTGCCTGGTGAAATCAACTTCGAATCGCTACGAACAGTAAATGAAGTAGTTTATCAAAATATGAAGGCAGAAGCAATATCGCGAGGACTGCTTGAATCAGACGACGAATGTAAGCATTGTTTAACTTATGGTGGTACTTACGTTATGCCTAAACAAGTACGTGAAATTTTCACATACATCTGCATATTTTATAAACCTGCTCAGCCTATCAAACGTTGGCAAGATCATTGAGACAATTTAACACTTGACTATATGTGTTATGTCAATGGGGCCCCAAACCAACGCATTTATCAAGATAATGGTAGCAGTATAGAACATGCATGAAAAGCAGTATTTGTTTTTTTATGGTCCAGGTGGCGCAGGAAAGACCCTCCTTTCCACAACACTGATGGCCTACTTCAGAGGCAAAGGAAAAATCGTTTTTCCATTCGCAACAACGGGAATTCCTGCCACATTACTTAAAGGAGGACGTACTGTCCATAGTGGATTCAAATTATCCGTGCTTCTGCTCGATACGTCTCGATACAGAAACTGTTCTGATTGTTTAATTAATGAAACTACAATGCTGCCTAAACATGGACTTCGCTGCATCGATCAATTGCTTTGTGAAGTGGTGGAATCTGACATCTCGTGGGGCGGAAAGTTTTAGTTGTCGGTGGCGACTTTTTCAGACATTGCCAGTATAGTGCCAAGAGGAGCGCGCATAGAAATCATTAAATGTTGTATTAAATCTAGCCCATTATGGAGACTGTTCGATCAATTGATTTTTATTGATTTTCAGCGAAGAACAGGCTGAGCACAACCAATGGCTATTGGATGTGGGATTTGGAAGTTTATCACAAACACCAGAAATTTTTGAAGAAGACGTCATTCAAATAACAAGTGGAATGATCACAACCCATGAATTAATAATCAGCATTTTTGGCAACATTCAGCAAATATCCGTTTCAGATTTATCAAAAACAGTCATCATGAGCTAAATCAACAAATGCTCAAACGCTCGAAATGAATCAAAAAAATGATTGACATCAGCCGGTGAAGCGCACATATACCCCAGCGCTGATTCCATTGTGACTAAAGATGACACTATTAATTTCACTACTGAATTCCTGAACGATCAAACTCATATTCTGAAAAAAAGTGTAATTATCATGCTTCTGAGAAACCTCAACCCGAAGAAGGAATTGTGTAATGGCACCCGATTAATCATCGAAGAACCCGCTCGGAATTTTGTAAAAGCCAACAAAATTTCGAAGTTCAATACAGGAGTAAGTTTACTGATCCCTCGAATTGATCTGGCACCATCGGAAACTACACTTCCATTTATCTTGTGTCGCCGGCAATTTCCTGTCATTCCGGCCTATGTGATCACCATTAACAAGTGGCAAGGCCAGTCCTTTGATCGCGTTGGAATTCATTTAAAGAAAGCCATGTTCGCGCATGGCCAAATTTACGTTGCTCTCTCAAGATCACGAATTGCATTTATTTTTAAAATCAGCTCGTATACCAAGAGTGTTCATCATTAGGGTTCCTGTAGAAAAAATTAAAGGTTTTATACACAAATTCCGTCTTAGGACGAGTTAACTACCCCTAGTAATTTAATGTTTGATTATTAATTCACTTTTGCAAAATAAATTTTCTTTGCTTAATTATGATTTGGCACTTTACGTAGTCCTATGCGAAACCCAACGGCTCAAAAAGGAATGAATGTATCTGAGCATACGTATCACTTTTAAGAATCGTGACATAAACTAAACCAAAATATTCTTAGCAGGCACATTGTGATGTGTATGTGATGACTTATTGCAGACAAATTTGTTGCTTTTAAAGAGAAGTTGTGAAAGCTAGTGAAATTCCCAATAATCGGTTACATACAAATCACGTTCAATAATTAATCCCTGAAAGACGAAATTAAATCCAAAATGAAGGTGGTGTAACTCATTACAATTAACGAAGATCATCACAACGAAACAATAAAGTATCATTTAACAGAACAAATCAAGCAAAATAAACATCAATGCCTTTAAAAATTCTGTTCCAGTCTAACAAACAGTCATATCTCGTTAAAACAAAAATTTAAAACCATTAGCGAGCACATGCTACTTAATGACCTAACCGTATAACCATAAACAAACAACATTACTGCCGTATTTTTTTACAGGAAACCATTCCCAATATTCCGAATTATAGTTATTAACCGGTTTTAATTAATTCACCAATCACTATGCAATCAATATTCATAAATTGAATATCAATTTTTTTCTTCGATGATAATCCAAATTTGGTGGTACACAATAATTGGCGTCATTTGAATATTTAATTCATCGTGAGAGTCATATACCCAATAATTGTTGTTAAAAGTTTTGAAGTAATCAGTTACTTAATACGGAAAGGAAACTAAATCCATTACGATAATCACGAATTTAATTAATTTTGTTTAAGCGATGTAATTCAAAACTTTGTAATTTATTTAAAAAAAAATTTGTTAAAACAAATCTATCATTACTGTTTATGTTTTGGTTGGCGGATAAAAAAAACTATTTTATAGTCACTCACCTTTACAATAATTTTCTTGTGCTTCGTTTATTCCACTATTGTTTATCTTAAATTACTTTGCTTATGCACTCGTATATATGTAGCTATAGTTGTTGTTGTTGATGTATATAAGAGAAGTAACAAAGTAACAGCGATAGTTATCCAATTAAACTAGAATATAAGAATAAAAAAAAACACTTTGCCAGAACACAATTTTTTTTTATCACATCACGCTATTAATTTTTTGTTGTTATCGCATTTTAATTTATTCACAAATAGAGATAATCACTAATCATATACAAATACGTATATGTATAAATAAAACGAAAACTATTACGACACACGATATTATCGCGAACTAGATTAAAACATTAAATTTTCACAGAACCTTTGACAATTTTTTGATTCGATTGCATTCACATTAAAATAATAAACACGAATTTATTTTAATTCACCTTATAAAACACCAAACCTAATGTAATATTGTAAACAAACTTAATTTTAATAAAAAAAAAATAAAACACGAACAAGCTAAAACGAAATCCAGTTTGAGACTGAAAATCATGCGCTCTTTCGTCAGTTTTCATGATGTTTATTTTGTGTTTAGTGATCGTTTTCTGTATGTATGCCGCGAACATTTTTTTATGATGACTAATATGGGAGAAATAAAACGGTGATATGTTTCATTTTTATAGTGTTTTATCGCGTTGGATTAGAGGTTTTTTTGTATCAAATATTTGGTGCAACATTATTCTATGAAATCGATAATGCCTGAGGGAATTGAAACATTATAAAAACTATAAGCTTGTGATTGTCGTGAATGCTGAAAAATACGTCAAATCACAAATTTTTGGAAGTCGTGTTGAAATTTTTTATTTTTTATGTTTTCAATTGGTAGTACTAGTTAAAAAAAACATTTTGTAGAAAATAATTTTTTGTTGTTGTTTAAAATACAGGGTGTCAAATTTTGAGAAAAATGATGAACATGATGTTATGTTTATGGCTATAAAAGGAGGGCTCGTTTTAAAGGACAGTTGATACGGATTAATAAAAAAATATAAAAATGGTAAGTTGTTTAATTTCTTCATTTTCAAATTTCCCGCCAAAATTTTATTTTTAAACTTTCTCAATGATCGTCCAATTTTTTTTTTTTTTTTTTTTAAATTTTACGTCCTTTAATTCTATTGAACTTACTAAAACCTTGAGCTAGTAAAATTTTTCGTTTTCGTGCATAATACGTTTAAGTATGAACTACCTATTTTGAAAATTTCAAAAATGGAATGGACAGTAAAATAATTTATTACAAAATTAGTATAGAAATTTAAAGATATTTATACGGTTAAAATTTACATGTTATATAATCTTCACTATTTGAATATGTTTTGAATTTTAAGTAGCCTTCTGTTGAAGGTATAACTGCATGAAAATCGCGAGCCACTTTTATTGTTTTCAAGTTCTCTAATCTACTGCCTAGTTCGATTTGTTTCAATTTATATTCAGTATCTGAACAAAATTCAAAAACCATATCAGTTTTCACCGTTTTAGTTCCTCCGCATTGTTTATGTCACCATCATATTTTTTGGTGAGACTGGCTCTGGATGCCATTCACTTAACAGTACCTCCTACTCCATCGCATGGTCCCTTTTCGTGAGCAGTTGCGTGAAAATGCCACTCATAATCAACTCCAAAATCCTCTTTGTGTCTAGCTATATTCATGAAATTTTTTTTAATTTTTATAATGTGCACCATCTGTGACGTAATAAATTTTAGATAAATCCGGAATTTTTGTTTTCAAAAACTGCAATAATTTTTCTATGAACAAGTGAACTGCTACAGCGTCATGATGAAGACAATCTGATATTATAATGAAGCTGTAATGCTGCAATATCCCTCCCACAGTTTTGTAAATTACAAATGGATGAATAGTCGCTTGTTTGTTGTTCCAATGAAAACCATGTGCTGCATTTTGCATTATAAACGCATAATTTTCTGTAAAATTACAAGAAACAAGTACCTCGGTTGGCTCCAGAGTTAACTTTTTATTTTTTATGAAATCGGATTGTGTTAGTGATATAAAGCAATGAGGAATCAAATTTTTCAGCTTAATTATGAAGTAATCCAGAAATACGTCTAATGTTGCATCGGTCAGTTGAAACCCACTGACTAAACGATAATTCAGCATCCAGACAATCATTGTCCAAAAATGCGTTTTTCACATATTCGTGAAAATGATCCAATCCTGAATAGTTCTCGCATTGCTGAAGATAACATGTTGACCTTGAATCTTTACATAGTATTAATGAAATGCAGTCCTGGTATCGCGAAATTTTTCCATTGGTGACAGTTTCCATCCTAGTTCCATGAATAAATAATTTGACATTTTGATGTATTATACAAACGCAAACTGTATGCGTTCCGCTGCTTCCTGGTTGAACACAGTTTTTAGGACGTAGCAGAGAAAATTTAGAAAAACCAATTTTTTTTTCATCATCCTTAAATTTCAACTTGTAGCCCTCATAGCACTCCTTTAATGTGCACATCATTAGACGTTTCTAAACTTTAACTTTATCAATAGTTACATAAACAATGCTTTTCCCAGGCATTATACGACTAACATCATCATCGTTATAATATTTTAGGACTGAATGCCTGAGTTTATCACTGATCCGTTTTCCAACTTTGGGTGCTGGAAGGCTCAGTGACCCATTCTTGTTTTGAATATTTTTAGCTATCCGTACCATATATTGGGTTGTGTTGAATTCTTCCTTGATTTGTTGTATAGTTAGAGATTTCGGCAGGGTAGACAGCAGCTGTATTTTATCACAATTTTTCTCCATATGTCGGAATTTGATTTTTAGTTGATCCATGAATTCATCATAAAGATGTACCTTATAATGATTTTCCTCTGAAGGAGCCAAAAGAGGTTCTATTTCAGATACCAAATAAGTTGAGGATGTCGGTAATGTGGTAGTTAAATTTAATAATTTTTTCTGCTCATTATATTGCCTGGATTCCAACTTACTTGGATATATAGGGGACATGCCAATGACTGGTAATATCTTATTAAGTTTTTCACGAACGAGAGGACTGTTTATTTGGCATTCCTCACTTTCACTCATACTCGAAATATTCTCGTCATTGACTGTTGATGATGTCTCCGGAGTAACAGGTGAATTTAATGAATTATTAACCGGTGATACCTCGTTTTCAACTTTTTGATGTTTATTAGTGACCTGGTGATGTACAAATCGATAAATTTTCAGTTACATGAATCGAGCGCGGCAAACGAATTTTAATATAATCATTAACATTTCTTAAATTTTTAGAACATTTCAACTTAGGAAACGGCTTTCAAATTTATTATTTTTAAGTTTATTAAAATTTATGATTAACTTAGATTGCCAGTTGTTTCTCCAGGAACCTGATTCAACTATCATTATAATTTAGATGGATCATTTTGTTTATTTTTAGGTGCCAGTGGGTTCAATTTTTAATTTTTAATTAATGTTGAAGTAAATTAGGATTTGGGTTTCATCGTAAAGGAAACGTACTAGTTAATAAAATAGTATTTAGTAATAAAATAATTGGTTACTTTGTTATAACGTATGATGTTACTTATATTACTAGCAAAAAAGTTTTACATGAATACAGAATTACGTGTTTAAAAAACTAATTTTAGTTAAGAGTTCGGACTTAATTCTTTAGAAACTAATTACCATCTTATCATTTTAACTTTGGTTACTGGAAACATTAGCGCCCATTACAGATCAAATTTGTATAATCTTAGTGGCAAGTTTGCGGAAATTATACATTTCTAATAATAATATACGCTAAATTGCTGTGAGAAACTGTTTCGTTTGCAAGATGGAAGATCATTTGTTAATAAATTGCAACCGATTCAAAAGGATGTCCGTGTTAAGGTTGTAATTAATGTTGATGAATTTGTAATTATTCTTGCCTTCGTACTTCTTCTGCTGTGGATTTTTGATCAACAATAAGTTTTTAATTATTTTTGTACTTTAGTGCTCATGAGGCTATTTTCCACGGAGAATTATATTGCGCAAAATGAAAGAAATCCATTTAATTTGTTATCACATTTATGATTAAATACTTCGATTTTATTTTATTTAATTTTCATTTACGTGACATTTATTTAATTCAATTAATTTTATTTAACGATTACATTAATAATTATAAGAAGAGGAGAAATTGTTAAGAGTTTGCAATTCAGTTTCGATCTGCGAGCATGTGAAAAATAAATCATCTTTCAGTACATCTCATCAGGCTATAGCGACTGAACTGCTAATTTATTACACTGATTTTTTCCTATACAGGGTGTTCGGCACATGGACCGACACAATTTTTTGGGGGATTGGTTGGGTCATTAGCTAGTTTTCACCCATACGACCCTACGTCCTAAGTGACACGGTTACTGAGATATGATTTTTTTTCGTTTTTTATTTAAATTACCTGAAATCTCGCCTTTAAATCGTCATATTTTTTTTGTTTGTGATTGTAATAGCACGAAATAACTTTTATTGTATTCTGCAATGTATTTTGAGTCTAAATAAATCATTATTTGTTACAATTGGCTTCAAGAAAAAGAATTACATGAGCTTCTAAAGTCTTGAAAATGTGTAAATGTATGAAAAGTTTCAACTTCTAAATTCAATATAAAAAAAAATAAACATTATTTTGAACATAGGCTTGCTTTAAAAAGTTGTATAGTTTATACCCTTTCCAACGGTATGCTACATGTTGGAGAAATTATTTATAGTATGGTCAAAATAAGAGATAGAAGTTGTCAGGGTCAAGAAAATTCTTTTTATCTTTATTTTGTTTTTATGAAATATGAGTTATAATATTTGTTCGAATTGTTCTCCTCTACTCCGTATGCATGCACGATACCTTTTCCTTATTTTAAATGTTGTTGTGCGAAGTCGTATTTCTCTTTTCATTATTTCAAATGCATCTGTAATTCGCTTCATTAAAATTTCTCGTGAGGGCACCTCTGTTGCATAAACCAATTCCTTTGCACGTCCTCAGGCGTAAAAATCGAAGGGTGTCAGGTCTCTTTGTTACTAAAATTAGGCATTGTAACCACAACAGCGAAGACAAACGCAACAAAAACCATTCTAATAACAGTTTAAAACAGACTAAACGAGAAGAACAAAATATTTAACAAAAACAAGATTTAAATAAAACAAAAGAATAAATGTAATAAATAGGTTCCTACGGTCCCTAACTTTTGCAAATCGATTTACCCGAACTTTTATTATCAGTTTTGGAAGAAGGTGTGCCGATCGTCTTTCAAAATGATGGCTGTCTGGCACACTATCATTGAATGGTACCTGAGTACTTAGACAATTATTTTCCGAACTCATGGATTGGGAGATTGGGGCCTATTTCTTGGCACGCACGGTCCCCAGATCTGACACCCCCCGATTTGTACGTCTGGGGACGAGAAAAAGGATTGGTTTATGCAACAGAGGTGCCCTCATGAGAAATTTTAATGGAGCGAATTACAGATGCATTTGAAATAATGAAAAGAGAAATACGACTTCGCACAACAACATTTAAAATAAGGAAAAGGTGTCGTGCATGCATACGGAGTAGAGGAGAACAATTCGAACAAATATTATAACTCATATTTCATAAAAACAAAATAAAGATAAAAAGAATTTTCTTGACCCTGACAACTTCTATCTCTTATTTTGACCATACTATAAATAATTTCTCCAACATGTAGCATACCGTTGGAAAGGGTATAAACTATACAACTTTTTAAAGCAAGCCTATGTTCAAAATAATGTTTATTTTTTTTTATATTGAATTTAGAAGTTGAAACTTTTCATACATTTACACATTTTCAAGACTTTAGAAGCTCATGTAATTCTTTTTCTTGAAGCCAATTGTAACAAACAATGATTTATTTAGACTCAAAATACATTGCAGAATACAATAAAAGTTATTTCGTGCTATTACAATCACAAACAAAAAAAATATGACGATTTAAAGGCGAGATTTCAGGTAATTTAAATAAAAAACGAAAAAAAATCATATCTCAGTAACCGTGTCACTTAGGACGTAGGGTCGTATGGGTGAAAACTAGCTAATGACCCAACCAATCCCCCAAAAAATTGTGTCGGTCCATGTGCCGAACACCCTGTATATAGGAATCAACCGTGCACTTGTAGTATTAGCGAATTTTTACATTCCCCTTTCTAAACTTTTAACAATTTCAATGTTATTGTATTTAACGCATACATGCGGTTACTATGATCAAACTTTAAATTATTTTGGTATATTCCAAATTGATTTTTATAAGAAGAGGAGAAATTGTTAAGAGTTTGCAATTCAGTTTCGATCTGCGAGCATGTGAAAAATAAATCATCTTTCAGTACATCTCATCAGGCTATAGCGACTGAACTGCTAATTTATTACACTGATTTTTTCCTATATATAGGAATCAACCGTGCACTTGTAGTATTAGCGAATTTTTACATTCCCCTTTCTAAACTTTTAACAATTTCAATGTTATTGTATTTAACGCATACATGCGGTTACTATGATCAAACTTTAAATTATTTTGGTATATTCCAAATTGATTTTTATAAGAAGAGGAGAAATTGTTAAGAGTTTGCAATTCAGTTTCGATCTGCGAAATCGCAGATCGAAACTGAATTGCAAACTCTTAACAATTTCTCCTCTTCTTATAAAAATCAATTTGGAATATACCAAAATAATTTAAAGTTTGATCATAGTAACCGCATGTATGCGTTAAATACATTCAGCGTGTTCAGACGTATATTTTATACTCTGTGTATTTTCCTCGTTCCTTACCTCTTTGCCTACAAACTAATTTTGGAGTGGGGATATTTGTGTGGATTTTTTCCTCAACAATTTTTATTGCGGCACGACTTGTTACACACTAATACATTGAAAAAGTAATATAAAAATTTGTATGGTCGGATTTTTTTTTTTTGTTTTCGCTATTCATTTGAAATATGACCGTTGTGGAATGAAGAAACAAATTATGTTTTCGATTTTGTTTCAGGATTTTCCGTCTTTTTATAGTTTTAAACATTTTTTAGGTTTGAGTACATAGCTATTTAATTATTATTAATACAGACTGTTTTTTATCCAATAGCCAAAATGGGGACGACTAAACAAAATTGTTTGCTAAAAATGTTTGATTTTTGATTTTTTGTTGTTGAGTACATTTCTTCTCAAAGCACCATAATGAAATGAAAATAATTTTACACATACATAGATAAATTGCAATTGGTGTCGAGAGTTTGAGATTTTACGTGTGAACGCGAAATGTGTGTAATTATGTCATGTAGAAAATATACGTCTGGACACACGGAATAACATTGAAATTGTTAAAAGTTTAGAAAGGGGAATGTAAAAATTCGCTAATACTACAAGTGCACGGTTGATTCCTATATATAGGAAAAAATCAGTGTAATAAATTAGCAGTTCAGTCGCTATAGCCTGATGAGATGTACTGAAAGATGATTTATTTTTCACATGCTCGCAGATCGAAACTGAATTGCAAACTCTTAACAATTTCTCCTCTTCTTATAAAAATCAATTTGGAATATACCAAAATAATTTAAAGTTTGATCATAGTAACCGCATGTATGCGTTAAATACAATAACATTGAAATTGTTAAAAGTTTAGAAAGGGGAATGTAAAAATTCGCTAATACTACAAGTGCACGGTTGATTCCTATATATAGGAAAAAATCAGTGTAATAAATTAGCAGTTCAGTCGCTATAGCCTGATGAGATGTACTGAAAGATGATTTATTTTTCACATGCTCGCAGATCGAAACTGAATTGCAAACTCTTAACAATTTCTCCTCTTCTTATAAAAATCAATTTGGAATATACCAAAATAATTTAAAGTTTGATCATAGTAACCGCATGTATGCGTTAAATACAATAACATTGAAATTGTTAAAAGTTTAGAAAGGGGAATGTAAAAATTCGCTAATACTACAAGTGCACGGTTGATTCCTATATATAGGAAAAAATCAGTGTAATAAATTAGCAGTTCAGTCGCTATAGCCTGATGAGATGTACTGAAAGATGATTTATTTTTCACATGCTCGCAGATCGAAACTGAATTGCAAACTCTTAACAATTTCTCCTCTTCTTATAAAAATCAATTTGGAATATACCAAAATAATTTAAAGTTTGATCATAGTAACCGCATGTATGCGTTAAATACAATAACATTGAAATTGTTAAAAGTTTAGAAAGGGGAATGTAAAAATTCGCTAATACTACAAGTGCACGGTTGATTCCTATATATAGGAAAAAATCAGTGTAATAAATTAGCAGTTCAGTCGCTATAGCCTGATGAGATGTACTGAAAGATGATTTATTTTTCACATGCTCGCAGATCGAAACTGAATTGCAAACTCTTAACAATTTCTCCTCTTCTTATAAAAATCAATTTGGAATATACCAAAATAATTTAAAGTTTGATCATAGTAACCGCATGTATGCGTTAAATACAATAACATTGAAATTGTTAAAAGTTTAGAAAGGGGAATGTAAAAATTCGCTAATACTACAAGTGCACGGTTGATTCCTATATATAGGAAAAAATCAGTGTAATAAATTAGCAGTTCAGTCGCTATAGCCTGATGAGATGTACTGAAAGATGATTTATTTTTCACATGCTCGCAGATCGAAACTGAATTGCAAACTCTTAACAATTTCTCCTCTTCTTATAAAAATCAATTTGGAATATACCAAAATAATTTAAAGTTTGATCATTAATAATTATAATTTTTTTTTTTAATTTCTTTTATGGACGCACTAGTCCTTACAATGCGTCTATTCTCTATCCTTATTATGCAATAACTAACTCTAACTGAAGATGACGGAAGTCCACATAGATTTTTTTCACTCACTCATAGCCCACGCTGTGTACAATCCTAAAATGAATAAACTCAGTGTGTTGCCAGAGTAGGAAAACCATTTGAAACAAAAATACTACTCAATAGTCCGTATAGAGGTTTTAATGGTGTAAATTCGTCATATCCATTGTACTATTGCAAGAGTAAAGGAAAAGGTATTAAATGTTATAAAAAACATTTGATTTTCTATATATTAACTTCGAAGCTCGTTTCGGCTACAAAAACAAAAATATGTACCTAAAATATGATCTAAAATTGCAAAAAAATGTGGTCAAATTGTGAAAAGAAAGGCAAAACAATAACTTAACCAATACTTGGCTTTCTTATACATAAGAAAAGAAATTTTTCAGGATTGTTTTAAAAAACTTAGTACGGAAGCCTCAATAAAGTAAAAAAAGGGTCTAGGAGTTCTCCTGTAAAGTTGGACAAACTACTTCCCTAGGTTATAAAGAGCTAGAAAGGTAACCTAAAAAATATTCGTTATCCACTTAAAATTTATACTCGTAAACGGCATCTACAAACACCTTTATGGTTGGGACCAAAAGATTCGCGCTATTAAAATGAGGTAGAGTAGCATTAGCAATTTTGATCCATTCATATTTTAAAGAATTCCGTTACATACCTGACGTGGATTACACTACCCTGCAAAATTTTAAAAAATTGGTGCCACTTGACAATGAATAGTTGTTTCCAAAGTAATTTTTCACGCTGAATCCGAATCTGGGCTCAGAATTGCTCTATCACGTCAGGTTTATGAGATAGTCTAACCTAAAAGTGCAAAAAACACTGCTTTTGACATATTTGAGGTTATCTAGCACCACAATTCAAAAGTTCATGTGTGGGATCTTATAGTACAAGTGTTCTTCTTTGAAATGCCTTTTAGTTTGCAGAAATATGTTTTTTTTCCGCCGGGATATCGCATTTCCAAAATGGCATGTTCGTGAATTTGTCGGTATACTGGTTGGTAATACACTACTTTTTATACCTGCGGTATATATGCACTATTAGGTTAGAATATCTCATAAATCTGACGTGATAGAGCAATTCTGAGCCCAGATTCGGATTCAGCGTAAAAAATTACTTCGGAAACAAATATTCATTGTCAAGTGGCAACAAAATTTTTAAATTTTTGCAGGGTAGTGTTTTTAGACAGAAAAATTCACGAATATGCAAATTTGAAAATGCGATATCTCGGCGAAAAAAAATAATATTTGAGCAAATTCCACGGCATTTGAAAGAGGAAGACTTGTTCAATCAGATCCCATACATGGCTTTTATAAAAAAGTAAAAACTGCATTGCTACATAACCTCAAACATGTCAAAAAAACAGTGTATTTTGCAGTTTTAGGTTAGAATATCTCAAAAACCTGACGTGAAAGAGCAATTCTGAGCCCGGATTCAGATCCAGCGTGAAAAATTACTTCGGAAACAACTATTCATTGTCCAGGGGCAAAATTTTGCAGGGTAGTTTTATTGATTATCCATCTGACGTGGATTATTTATTTTTGATACGTCAACGAATAAAAATAACAACATAAAATTTAAGCTTGAGATATTGAAATTTCACGTGTAGTTTGCTCTTAATTTTTGGTCCAACTTAGCGGAGCTTAAGCAAAACAGTTTTAACCTGTATTCAAAATATTTTTTGGCTAAATGGGTTTGCTTTATCAGATTTTAAGTTATGTAAATCTTATTACGTATTTTTTGAAGCAGCAAAAGGAAATGGTTTAAGCCATCATTGGCCTCTGTATAAGTTGAATAGCCTTTAGAAAAAATAAAGATAACTGTAAGTACAAATTTAATGTTTTGGACATTTTTACAAGTGTTAAATATGTCTACACGTAAGCGTATGTCTCTGTTATAATTAGCCTTGGCTTGTAATGGCCGTGGTTCTTGAGGAGCATGTGACCTACATCTAGATTATGCGGAGTTGAGCTCATTTTCAGATCGAGATCATTTTTCATAAGTTTGATGAACCGTTTGTTATGAACCATTCGACGTTAGAACTGTCGAGTAGCTATTGGTTGAAGCCATCAATGAAAGGACGGGCATCATGTGTAGTTTTTCACTCTTTGGTGATTTAGAACATGCTAGCTAAATTTTTCCCATATGAGACATTATGTGGAGCACGGGTAGCGATATTTTTGTGACGAACCATAAATCTATAGAATTTATATTAATATTCTATTTTATTAAATTAATTTATAATTTAATGAATTTTTAATTAATGTATTCTATTATTTTTGTACACTACCATCATTTTATATATTTAACCGAGCACGCATGTGCTCAACACCAATTCCGAGAAGCGACCGAAAAACGAGAAGAATTTTTATTTTACTTTGTGTTGTCTCTTATAATGGAAGAGACAGCATTCATTGGTTGTGTATTTGCGTCTGTTCCCAAATGATGATAACGTTGAGCAGCGTGAAACGTTGTTGGTATTTGAGTGAGCTCAGACGCTAATGTATGTAGTTGATACATTGTGACGGAGAACGCGTGAGTGAGCCGCTACAACTCATTTTTGGATCAGGAAGATCGCAAACATCTCACACGTTACCAAGCCCAGTGTTAATGCAACTTTCTTAAACTTCTTAAGGTTCTTCGGTCGCTGGTAAATCAATTTTTATATAAAATTAAAGTCTCTGCGGGCCAGGCATTCGCTTTCAAGCTGGACTTGAACATATAATCAGAATGCATAGGATTATAGATACTCTTTTTACATTGAATTTTCATTCTACCAACAATTAGTGGAAGGACTAGATGCTCGACTTAATGTTTAAAAATAAAAACGAGTCTTAACCATTGAAAAATCGAAATACTTCTAATAAAAATCGCATTTTGTTGATTTTGAACGATCATTCAACAAATCAGGATCAATATTTGGCACATCGCCATCGTTAAAATTTGAGAGTTAGGGAACGAGAATCGGTCAATAAGGTCCTTTTTTAGCTGGATTTGTCAGTAACGAGCCGTCATAGCATTTCGCTAAATTATATTTTACCCCATATAACTTCTTCGCCATTGGTTTTTACTTTTCAACACATACCTACATTTAGTTTTGAAAGTCTCAGCAACGGCAATCATATTAATTTTGCTCAATTTCTATTACCTCAAAAGTACAAGTTGAACCGTCTCACAAACTGAACGAGGATGGAGAATTTGCCATTAATATTTTTCCTTTCTTTCGATGATCGAATCATCCATCTCTCTCTCCATATAGAAGTTCCAAATATTTATTTAAAAGTACTAGGAAAAACATGCAGACCTTCATAACTGACTGTAATTGAAGAGGTACGAATGATATATATTTATCTCCATGACTACCCGAAATTAAGGAATAATGGAGGGGAATAAGGAAAAGGCGAATAATCGTTATTATTATATTTGATTCTATATCGTTCACCAATCTATCTATTTCCGTTGCTGATGAAGTAGAAGAGGAATCATTCAAATTAGCAGGATTAAAATTAGTGTTTTTGTTACTATCTGCAGCTTCATCCGAACTATTTGGCACTTTATGTTGAAAATTTGGTTCTAAGTGTTTTAGTATTTGTGCTAAAGTTTCTGCTAAAGTAATGTAAGATGCTGTTGCTAAAAACATTTCGTTTTAGCTTGACATTTTATCTTAATATAAACGATGTAATTTTGGTGCTGTAACACGAAAACTTTTGTTTAACATCGCGTTAATTTTTGTAATACCTTCGTCAATTATAACCAGTGGCGGCTGCTGATTTAAATTTTCACGCTTCCAATTTTAACTTATAAATAACTTATATTGAAATTCTAGGCATACAAATGGTTTTGCAAATAAAAAAAAATGCAGGTGCCAAAATGGATTTACTAAATAATCGATGTATTAGTAATTCTGTAAGATCACGTAACGCAAACCCTTACAAATTTCACGAAAACTTCAAAGAAATTTGGAATTTTACAGTAATCTTTAAAAATCAAGAAATCAAGTTTCAAACCGCTAGGTATTCAAATCAGGATAATCTGGGTTAAGTGAAAATTTTCAAAATCTCGAAGTTCGACAATCTCATCGCTTTATAAAAGATTATGTAACTCAGTGCTTTGCTTAATCAGCTAAACTCGAGTTGTACCGAAAAAAATATAAAATCTTGAATAAAGGCTATGACATACATGTAGTGCACAACAATTAATCAATTTCAAATAAGCGTCAAAACCTCGAAAAACTGCAGAAAAATTCGAACAATCTCGTATTAGAGAAGTATCTTAGAATTTTAGCAAAATCTCGATTTTTCAAAAAATTACAAATATTTCCGAAAATGTCCTAGTCTTAAACCGTCATTAATCATTTAAAAATTTGAATTCGAGGTCTCATTTAGCTTAGTGGTACGCTAAATTTAATAAATTAGACTTTGAGAGAATACCATTTGGATTTTATTGTTTTTTGTCAGTTCATAGTTTGCAAGCGTACATTCAGTATCGTTTAATTATCCAGAGTGTAAACCAGGATGATTCAAATGCGGCCGTTTTGGTAATTAAGAAAGTCATTTAAGTCGAAATGTGATTTGTAAAGCATTTTCAATTTTCAAGAAAAAAGAGTCGATTATAGATTTTTAAAACATGTTCACTCCATATTAGTGGAATAAATCGTCTCTTGGCCGACGTTTAATTCGCTATGTTCAAATGTGGGAATTAAAATTTTCAAAACGGCAATTTTGTATTATTTTGTCAGGAGAAGAAAAATGAATGTGAAGTAAACTAATGGTAAACTAAACAACAACCATAAAACGCACGTCTGTTAATTTGTTTAAACCAAAATTTAGTCGTCAAAAACAAAATAACAAAAAATTCCCGTTTTCAACTTTTTAAATCCCGTCTTAAAGAATGATGATTCCTGTTGGTATCGTATTGTAATGGCAAACGAGCCATTTTGTAATCAGCCAAAACCAACAAAAATGTCTATACAAGCCGTCTAGTTCGCTCTTTACACAAATCCTATCAAAAAAATTTACGCTACATTTGCTTATGGATTGTTTTTTTTCATATAATATTTAAAGAACAAAAACAGATTTGTGTTAGGGTACTTTTTTATATCTAAAGTGTTTGTACTATATGGCTTGTGCAGATATTTTTGTTAGTTTCGACTCAGCATAGTAAAAATATACACTAATGCACCTCCATGATTTCAATGTTTACAAAATTGTGTACAGCTTTATGCGGCTTGAATAGTTTATGAGATACGCTAGATAAATTCAGACACATGTTATACTTTCTTACACGACAATTTTAAATGACTGAATACCCCAGCATTTCAAAATTAATAAATATATCTTTTAGAAGGCGCCTGAATAGTGCCTGAAGTGAAATAATGTGCTGTATATTTCAGCGAATTATTATCAGCCATGTGAATTTAAAATAAACAGCTATTTTGAAACGAAGAATTTTATAATCAGATATACCTACATATCATTATCTGGTAATTAGATGTTGTTATAATTGTTATAACAACGAAGACACATTTCAAAACTCGAATGTTCTTAGAAACTCATTACAGTTCAATAATTCAATATTGAATATCATTTGCATTATGAAATGTTATTGAGATATTGCATGTGTAGCTACTAAATGTATTTCTAAGAAGAAACTTATTTGGAAAAATAATTCGGGTTGCAAAAAACCGCGACTTTACACTTTTTGGTAAAATTGTCTAATCAATGTACTATTATTTAATATCAATTTAAATATTTAAAAATAATAATAACAGAGTATAAGATTGATCACCAGTTACCACCACACGGAAAGTAACCAACAGAGAAAACCACTATCTTGAATTCCGAACTAAACGAATAGCTGAGTAAAACTATAACATGATAATTTAAATATTCTCCAGTAAAACTTTTTATATCACGATAGTAGCATAATAGTATACCGATACTCTCATAAATTAAATGTCTTGTTTGACAAAAGTAAGACCGTAGTTTATCTCACTTTTTAATTTATTTGATTTGTTTTTGATTATTTTTTTATTATGCTACCGTGTTAGATAAGATTCTAACGCACTGTATTCAATAATAAGCCAAAGTAAAACGTTGGGCGAGATTTTAATTATTTGAAAATTTAGTACCCTAACCGTGTGATATGTTACAGTACAACATGATTAGATGACATGGGAATATAAGTGTTTACTGTATTTTACTCTTGTGGAAAAATGCACAAGGAACAACTATAGGAATGTACGTAAACCTTGAGTTCCAATATTTTAGATTAATAAACCCTGCATTTTTATTTTTTTATCTTTTTGATTTGTCGAAATTTAATATAATATTATGTGGATTTGCCTGTCTTAAGTATGGAATGTGTGCGACGCTCGTAGACAGTACAAGGTCAAATGCAATAACATGATATTATACACCTTATTGATCTGCCAAATTATTATTTGTTTCAGCTTTCACGTTATCTATAAACATAATACCAATACTGTATTTATTGTAAGTGTTCCGGAATTATATTATGAAGGCGATGTAATGTTGGTGAAATTATGTAAAACTTGTGTTCGCCGTTAAGGCTATATTTAAAATTGTATCGAACCCAATTTGTTCAAATTGAGGCAAGTTTATGCCGTATAACATAACGCAAAATATTTCTTATTTTTAATTATTTAACAAAGGCTGGATAACACATGGCAACTAATTAAATTGGCGGAATGTAATTTTTCAAACAACATAATCTTACCCGCAAATAGTATAAGTTTGTCTCAATGAGTGTACCGTTGTTGTTGGTTGAGGAAGAAATTGATTATTATGAGCCCGTTGTAAAGTGAGTATTTTTTTGTTTTTTTTAATGCATCTGAGTGCAAGGTCGGCCACAAGTAGTGCCCACCAGATAGCCAAATAACGACCAAAATAATGTGACACGAAGAATCTAAAGAGCGCAGCAAGAAATGTGCAAAGAAAGCCCAGAAATGGGTAGTTTTATAACAATGACGTACAACCCAAAATGGAAGTGGATTACGAAGAAGCTGGAACCTTATGGTAAAAGGCAGAACATCGACCAAACTTGGTTGCGCGTGTTTTTAATTTGAAGTTAAAAAGCCTGCTATCCGATGATAAGGACAAAGTTTTGGTTGGGCGGGTAATTGCCAAAATTCATGTTATCTAGTTTCATAAGCGGGGGCTGCCTCACGCTCACATTTTGGTTATTTTCGACCCCAACGAAAAGTTCAAAACAGCGCAGGACATTGACAATATCGTGAAAGCTGAAATTCTTGATCGAAATAAATCACCGAGACTGTATCAAGTAGTAACACGGCACATGATACACAATCCATACGGGGAAGCTCACCAAAATCCGAACAGCCGAAGGGTTTAAAGGGATTCCCAAAGCCATTTCAAAATGCGACCTTAGGATGTGGGCACCACAAATATACTTAAATTTCTGTACACTTTGTGTGGGGCCAAATAAAAACTCGATGAAAAGTTCGAAAAATGGGATTCAATAAGGTATTTGCAAGAATGTATACAGTGAGTCTCAAGGATCCTGAAAGATATTACCTTAGACTACTATTCTTCATAAAAGAGGGGCAACTTGCTACGAAGACTTGAGGACATAATCACAGAAGACGAAATTGTTGTTTGTTTAACTTTTAAGGAAGCTGCTAAAGCAAAAGAATTGTTGCTGGATGATTCAGTGTGGCAGGATACACTCAAGTATTTTTCAAGTATTTGTATTCATTTGTGCATTAGAAGAGTCCTCGTATACAAGATTGTTATGGGACAGTAACAAATTGGCTCTGATTGAATATTACCGTCACCGGTTACACGGTAGAGAAGAAGAGTGCGAGGACCATGAATGCGAGCAGCATGCTTTAAGGGATGTAAAAGACACGTTTGTACTTTTTACACTAACTGCCGTGAGCACTTGTTGAAACACACTTACTATACACATTTTTTAAATTTTTTAAAAAAACACTTGATAAATATTTCGCAAAATTTCAAAAGGTTTCAAAAGAGTGATTTTTTAAACCTTTTGAAATTTTGCGAAATATTTAGCGAGTGTTTTTTAAAAAATTTAAAAAATGTGTGTTGTAAGACATGTTTGTGTTATTATCATTCGACTGGAAGGACTTCAACATGCCTGAAGTAAAACACAACTTGCCCAACTTTGATACAATGGCACCAAATCCCCAGGAACACCATCAACGAGCTCAAGAAATGCTTACAGCGTTGAATACTCAACAATGCCCTGCCATTCGCAAACTCTGTTTTTTAGAGCGACCAGGAGGAAGTGGAAAGACTTACCTCTACACTATACCATCCATTACTTTCTTGGGAAACGAGAGATAATCTTACCGGCAGCATCGACCCGAATTGCAGCCAATCTGCTATTGGGAGGAAGAACTTATCATTAATTGTGCACGCTTCCTATTCCAATTTTGAAGAACAGTGTGTCGAATATGAAGACAAATTCAAATGAGGCAGACTGTATAAGACGAGCTAAGCTGTTCATCATTGACGAATGCATAATTGCATCATGTTATGCTATCAACACGGTGGCCAGATTATTTAAGGAAATAATGTAAAACGGTTTACCTTTTGGTGGAAAAGCAATTCTGTTTGGAGAAGATTTTAAAAAATGCCTAACTATTGTTCCTCATGCAACGCGTACGGCAATCGTGAAAAAATGTATTCAGCAGTGCAAGTCTTGGATTCATTTTGAAAAACTTAGCTTAAAAGACAAGATGCGATGTAAGTACATACTACATAGATAATGGCTGCTACATTTAGGCGATGGGCAGCTTCCGAGAGCAGATAGTTTAGTAGAGGACATTGTCAAAATTCCCTCACATATTATTTGTACCGGATCTTTGATAGAAGAAATATTTGGAACAAATATGTTATACGTTCAGGTACGATTGGGTAAACTTCGAAACCAGCTATACTACAGCCCTAAAAACGTGGACGTGGAGAAATTAAATAATGAAATCATTAGTATGCTCAATGGGGAGAACCAAGTCTACTTGAGCGATGACTCGTTTGTGGAGAAGGATATACGAGAAACAATTATACAGAGGAATTTTTAAACAGCATTAGTTTGTCTGGAATGCCTGCACACCGACTCATTTTCAAAAAGGGACACCAGCGTGATGCTTCTGAGGAATATCAATAAAAAACGTGGGCTTTGTAATTAAACCTGTCTAATTATTAGAGACATGAAGAGAGAATTACGTTTATGTGTTCGTTGGCTTTGTTGCTCGAATGTTCTCATGGTCAAATTGCATTGAGTTTGCTTCTTAGTTTCCGCTGGAATAAATTCTATGTTGGAGGTGTGACACGTTATCTTAATAGGATCTTGCGAATATTATCGTAACTGGACCCAATTCACCTTCCATTGCTTTTAATTCATTATTGAACGTTTGAACATATCGTTCCGCTTGTGGTTGTTTGTACCTGGATTTCAAGGTGCAAAAATTTATGAATCCTTTTCAATTTATGAAATTACTCCTTGTATTGCCCTACGGATCTGCGTAGTTAATATGAATACGTTCGAAGTTCTATGCTTCCCAATTGTGTATTTCTTCTTTTCTGGATTCCTTATGACTGATTTTACATGAATTGCAACTTTTGACGAATGATGTAATATCGATGTCGATATTTCTATAAAAGATGCATCACTGAGCAAGAATTTTCATCTTGAAAATGCCGTGATGTGTATGGTGCAGTTTTTTCAGGACTGCCTCTAGAGGATTTTCCGGAATTACAATTCTCTACACCCTCGACAAATTATTTCGCGTTGAAGATTGTATTCATCGTCACTTATTTCACCATTGAGATGGGATTGTTTGAGTTTTGGTAGAACTGGATGTTGTTGGTCTATTACACGATATTGAACACTCAATCACTGACTCGCTGCATATTGCTACTATTGTAAACAAACCCATTTGACAATAATGATAAAGATTTATTTTTCATAATTTTCGATCAATTACAACTACGGTGATCCACATTTAAACCTTTTTCATAATTAAATATGAGGCAAGAACGTACTAACCTAGCGAATTATATTCACTAAATCAAAAACTAAAGGAAAACTCTAATTTCTGTTTGTTTTAGAATCATGTTCGCTGTTATCAACTATCGCTATTATCAAAAATATAAGTTATAGAGTCAACCCTGTTCAAAGTAATTTTCTATCTGGTTTTTGAATTAAATAAAAAAAATGTATCTTCACCGTATTGAGCCTAAGTTTTTAACTGCGAAAAAGTTTCTGGTTGGTTTATCGTGGCCACACAGCCTCATTCAATTTGACTTTTAAGTTAAACCAGAAAAAAAAAATTTGGCCAAAGATCACCTCTGAGAAACTCCACATAATATTTCGAGTTGTTTCAATTTAGCGCCGCATTGTTGTACATATTGCAACCTGGATTTTAAGTAGCTCTCTATCATTCTCAAAGCATTATCATTTATCACATATTCCTATTGTTTAATTTTTTTTTGTGGTGTTGAAGTTACAATTTTCCAAACTAATTTCATTGCTCTAGCATTATTATAATAAATTAAAAGGTAAACAAATATAAGAACCGATCATAAAATTGTAATATACGGTATTTTGACTTAATCTAACTAATTCCGTCTTCAGATTTTAACTCTTCATTTACGGATAAATAATTTATGTAGTTTACTGTTTTAGTTTGAGTGTCATTCAGTTTTGTGTCATACAAAAGCTTTGTACTAAACCAAAACTGAAACTAGTCTTAGAATAAGATACATTAAGTAACGTTTTATTTTTTTCAGTTATTTCCGATTTCTTTAAATCCAATTCAGTCGATAAAAAATTATCATTGCTCCAAACCAAAAACTCTTGACATGAAATTTTTATTTGAAAATAATTCCGATAGATGTGATTGTTGAAATAATTTATTTATACCATTTGATAATTAATAATCAACATTTCGGCGAATTTAACATTTCGATTATATATTATTTTACAAATCGTACGTAAGCAGCAGAACTACAGAAATGTTTCTTATAATTATCTTTTGTAATCTTCTCCAGTATATAATCGAAAAACAAATCATACATCAAATTGTCTGATTTAGTATATGATATAAACTGTTGTTGTTGAATTATTTAAATCGGTTTCTCAATTGCTTTTCCACTTATCTATTATCTGTATAACATGTGCAACAAAAAAAGCAAAAACAATCTAAATCGTAGATACACAAAGAGATTACAAAAATAAAGTTGTTTTGAATTCAATTTAAGTATTCTAAAGGTAAAGTTGAATTGGTTTACAATGCGAAGTACATATTATTCGCTGCGGTATTACAGATGTAGTAAGAAATAATGATTGATTATGTTAGAGGTTCAATATTCCGTCTTGATCGAAAAAACAAAAAAACGCGATTTTTCGAAATTTTGGTCACTTGAACAGCAGTTAAAGTTTTTCTGTGTGTCACCTTAACCTTCGTGATAAAGTGGCACACACAAACGAAAATTATTAAACCTGTAAATGTAGCTGAAGCGACCTGTAAATGTAGTTGATTTTCCATCTTCTCTTCAAATACCATAAATTTAGCACACGAATGAAATTCTCACCGTGAAGACTGAGAGGCGAACAACTACTACTAAAACTACTTAGCTATGTCTAAAAAGATTTTTCTGTTTCTGTGTCGTTGAACGTTGGCAAACAATTATTTTTATGTGAAATTCATCGCTAATAAATAAACTATTTTACGTAGTTACTCTTTCCAAAATAATGTTTCGTTGTACTATTTCTCTAGAACTCACTCTGCTCTGAATTGTCTTGTGTGAAGTTTAATTTTACGCAGCGATTATTTCGCCCCGTTAGAATTTCGTTGATGCATCTATCATCTTTAGGGTTGAAGCTAATTCATTGAGGCAGCACATAATTATCTTAAATCAAAAAATATTCAGTTTAAGCGGTTAATTTCAACGTTACTCTTAATGACTTTCTGCGTGTAGTTGTTGTGATTGATTGTTGAGTTATCTCAATTTTTGATATTTAACGCCATATTTTTTGCCCAAAATATCCTCATTTGTTAATTTAATTTTAATCCGAAGTAGTGTCATCGAAATTACGTCAGAATAATAGAGAACCGTTTTACATAGCACAGCAAGTTGCAAACCAGCCCAGCTCCAAATAATAAATGGATTTTAGTTGTAATGTAAATAAATCCAATTGCATACAGGGCATTCAGTACTATTGGCACAGAGTACAACAAATCAGATGTATACATATATATTATGTACTCTACTCCAAAAAATTAAAGGAACCAAATATGTTTTCAATTTTTTTAGTGCTCTTTGAAGAGCTGTACCTTTGTGAACAACGGTCCTTTTGAGATGAAAAGAAAAGCATTTTAAAGCTTCAAATCTCTAGTTTTGAGATTTTTGAGCAGACAATTCTTGTGAGATACGCTGCTGATATCAAGCAATCATACGAAATAGCACGAGAAAAAAATTTGCAAATTTATTTTTTTATTTTAAGGATTCATGAGCTCGGAAATTGGTTTTTAAGATAAACCAATTCATAGCTTGTTAATTAAGGTTCAATATAGTTTCTTTTTGGTCTCTCTCAATTTTTGTGTGGACTCAAATTATATTTTTGAGTCGCCACATGATCTTGGTTCATAAATTTTTAAATTACTAGGGATGTCGTAAATCATTTTAATTTTTGTAAATACCTTTTATAAGCCGATTACGGTGAAATGTAAGCATATTTTAATAGTATCAATGCAGAACAGAGACATTTGCAGAACAAATTATATTCTAGTTTCTTGTTTCAGGGATGGGTATTGATTTGGTAGATAACATGCTTCGTGTATCTTCAGAAGATGATTCAGATATTGAAGAATGGTTGATTTCAATTCTTGATAATGCGTCAGCATTAGAATTCAAAATTCCTTTTTTGTATTGAATTCTGTAATCGAATTGTTATAATTTCAATCTCCATCTTACTAATTTAGAGTTTGGTTCTTTTAAAGAAAATAACTAGGTTAAAGGTTTATGATCCCTGAGGATTAGAAATTTTCGGCAGAAAAGATATGTTCCGTTTGTGATAAAGTTCTGCTTGCATAGCAAATTAGTAAGTCTTTTTCTTTGGGACCTTGTGATAGAACTGCGCCTATTGCGTAGTTACTTGCATCCGTGGTTAATGTAAATTCTTGTGTAAAATTTGGGTATTGTAATATACGTAGGTTCTTGTGTTAAAATTTGTTTTGCTTTTTCAAAGCTATATGTATGTAAGCTATATTCCTGAGTGTTTATGTCAATTTTTTCTCCTTTTCTTAAGAACTTAGTCATAGGCTTTATTGTTAGTGTTGCAAATTTTGGTATAAATTTTCTGCAATATCCTAAAAGTCCTAAAAAACTTTTAATTTGTTTTTCGGTTTGAGGTAATGAACATTTTTTTATTGCTTCAATTTTATCGGGATTAGGTTTAACTCCTTCCGGTGTAATCACATGTCCTAAAAAGGATACTTCCCTATGTAAAAATTCTGATTTATCTAACTGAATTTTTAGGTTAGCTCTTTCTAGTTTTTTTAAAACTTTACCAAGGCTTTCAATATATTCTTGTAGGCTTGTAGAGAATATGATTATGTCATCCATATAACATAAACATGTTTTCCCCTGTAGTTCGCCTAAAACGTTGTCCATAAACCGTTGGAAGGTACTAGGAGCGTTTTTAAGGCCAAAATGTATTCGTAAAAATTCGTAATGACTGAATTCAACCGAAAATGCTGTTTTTTCTTAGTCTTTGGGGTTCACTTCGATTTAGTGAAATCCTGCTGCGAGGTCTAATGTCGTAAAATATTGACATTTGCCTAATTTATCTAGAATATCTGTGATGTTTGGTATGGGGTACTTATCGTCTATCGTTTTCTCGTTGAGTTTACGATAATCTATAACCATCCTGAATTTTATTTTCCCTGAGGCGTCTGCCTTCTTAGGTACAATCCAAACGGGGTTACTCCAAGGTGAATACGATTTTTTTATTATTCCTTGAATGATCATTTTAGATACTTGTTCCTTTACCTCTTTTTTTATGTATAAAGGGGTAGCGATAGGTTTTGGTAAACATTGGTTTGTTATCCGATAATTCAATATTATGTTTAATTTTATTTGTGAAAGAGAGATCTTGACCCTCCCTCTGAAATATATGCTCATATGATCGGCATAATTTTTTTATTCCTTTCTCTTCCTCGTAATTGAGATGTTGGGTCCTAATTAGTTCATCTATACTTTCTATGGATGATTTAGTAGAATGGCAAAAAATTATTTCGTGTATTATTACTCGTCTAATTTTCTGGGAATAATTTATTACTTCTGTAATAATGTAATTATCTTTACTATGGTAAATACCTTCTTGTATGAGTAATCACCATTAGCAGTTGTATGAGTAGTCACCATTGTTCTTGTATGAGTAGTCACCATTTTTTGTTATTACCGGTATTTGAATTGTGGTTTTACTCCTAGGTTGAAACACAGGTATGTTGCTTGGACATAGAGTTGAATTTGTATTTAATTGGAAGTTCAGCATGTTTTGTAATTAATAGAGATTTAGATAAACAAAGATCTGCTTTTATTTGATGTATTATATCGATTCCGATTAATCCATCAAAGTATGTGTGAAATTTGAATATGAGACGGCTGGTCATTTTCGAGTTCCATTATGGGTAATGTAACTTCTTCGTTTAACAAGGTGCTGTTAAATAAAGGTGTTATTTTTACTGGAGATATTTTTATTTTTTATTCCTTTAGTCAATTAACATTTTTGCTTTTTTATGGTTTATTGTGATTGTGATAAAAGGTAATTGAATGCCTTTTAGATCAAAGCCACAATTAAGTAATCCTAAGTATCCAGCGTTGGGTGTGGTACTTGGCAAAAATCCTATTCCTCTTCTATTTCGACAATAGGATTTTCCTCATTAGTTAATTCCTGATAGGTTTCATAGTTTTTGTATTGTTCTTGAAACTCGCCTATTTCGTCTTCATTTATTTCAGTGTTATGTATTTCTTTAGCTTGCCATCTGGGAGGTCCAGTAGGTTGTTACGCATTATTTCTGGGTAACGTTTGACCGTGGGTTGGTTGTGTGTATTTGTTCAAATTGGATGTCGTATCCATTGGCATGGGCTTATCCATAATTTGTTTTGGCGGGGGTGCAAAGGGTCTATCATTATAATAAATATTTGGTCCCTGTCTTTGTGCATTATTGAATGTAGGTTTCTGTGGTAGTGGTAAAATTGGTTTCATGTTAATTGGGTTTGTAGGGTTCGTGGGATACCGTTGACTGCCACCTCTTGCCACTCCGCCGGAACATTTTATAGCTGGCACATCAGACGATTTAAAAAATGTTTTTCCACAAGATATGCAAATTAAATTGTTGCTTCCATTCCAAGTGACTTCAAAATATCCGTTTATAAATTACAGTGAAAAGTACGTTATTCTATTTCATTGAATATCGTGTTTTAATTTACAGTTCTTTTAGTACTCTGTGTGGCGTGTTTGATGTGCTGTTGTGACCTTCATAAGGTCACCGTGTGTGAGTTAAAAACGGTATATCAACATGTTTTAGTATTTTTGCTTTGCTTTCTTTCCGGTCATTATCTCACATTGAGTGAGTAAATTTCCTTTCTTTGATCATAGGTGATGATGAGGTGTATCTCATGAGGGGTCGGTCCTTTCAATATCTTTCTGATTGGGCCCTTCATTCCTCCAGGACAGGCTGTGCTAGGGTGCGGTAACCGCTGCGGCCGTAACGGCAATTCTGGTAGGCAGCCTGATGATAAGGGGGTACTGATGTTAGACATGAAGGGGATCGCCGGTGGGTTGAAGCGAGCGCTCCAGCGGATCACACCTGGTCTATTATTTCTTTAGCTACTAAGGACGTGGCCTTTCTCTGTTTAAATCATACGATTATTCAATCATGAGATTACGTTTGGAAAACCCCACGGCGCTCCGTGAACTCTAGCGAGCTACACAGACCACACCAAACCTCTGATCTCACGAATGTGAAGTTTTCGATAAATAACAAAATATTTATATGTATTACTGCGCTGATATATAGCAGGTAAAAAACTTTTTATTAGTAAAACATCAAAGGAAACTTCTGGAACATTAATTAATGCACGCATTAATTTAGAGATACAAAGTTTTAAGAAATGTTAGTACGAGTTAATTTAATTTGTTATTGTAAATGAAATATTCATGATCTTTTGATAGATTTCTGAATTCAGCGTTGGATAGTAATGAAGAATGGGCAGCTCACAGAGATTTCTCTGGGATGTGTCTGTGGCAAGTAGATAGATTAAGGAGTGTTCTTTGAAATCAAAATATTTCGATTAAAAAACTACGGGCAATTGTCATTTGTTATTGGGTATGAATAGCTCACATTTCTGTAATAAAAACGGATTTCAGTGGTTCACTTTATTGAACATTGGCCAGCTCACAGAGATTTCCCTGGGATGTGTCTGTGGCAAGTAGATAGACTAAGAAGTGTTCTTTGAAATCAAAATATTTCGATTAAAAAACTACGGGCAATTGTCATTTGTTATTGGGTATGAATAGCTCACATTTCTGTAATAAAAATGGATTTCAGTGGTTCACTTTATTGAACATTGGCCAGCTCACAGAGATTTCTCTGGGATGTGTCTGTGGCAAGTAGATAGACTAAGAAGTGTTCTTTGAAATCAAAATATTGTCATTTGTTATTGGGTATGAATAGCTCACATTTCTGTAATAAAAACGGATTTCCGTGGTTCACTTTATTGAACATTGGCCAGCTCACAGAGATTTCTCTGGGATGTGTCTGTGGCAAGTAGATAGACTAAGAAGTGTTCTTTGAAATCAAAATATTTCGATTAAAATACTACGGGCAATTGTCATTTGTTATTGGGTATGAATAGCTCACATTTCTGTAATTAAAACGGATTTCAGTGGTTCACTTTATTGAACATTGGCCAGCTCACAGAGATTTCTCTGGGATGTGTCTGTGGCAAGTAGATAGACTAAGAAGTGTTCTTTGAAATCAAAATATTTCGATTAAAATACTACGGGCAATTGTCATTTGTTATTGGGTATGAATAGCTCACATTTCTGTAATAAAAACGGATTTCAGTGGTTCACTGTATTGAAGATTGGCCAGCTCACAGATATTTCTCTGGGATGTGTGTGGCAAGTAGATAGACTAAGAAGTGTTCTTTGAAATCAAAATATTGTCATTTGTTATTGGGTATGAATAGCTCACATTTCTGTAATAAAAACGGATTTCCGTGGTTCACTTTATTGAACATTGGCCAGCTCACAGAGATTTCTCTGGGATGTGTCTGTGGCAAGAAGATAGACTAAGGAGTGTTCTTTGAAATCAAAATATTTCGATTAAAATACTACGGGCAATTGTCATTTGTTATTGGGTATGAATAGCTCACATTTCTGTAATTAAAACGGATTTCAGTGGTTCACTGTATTGAAGATTGGCCAGTTCACAGATATTTCTCTGGGATGTGTCTGTGGCAAGTAGATAGACTAAGGAGTGTTCTTTGAAATCAAAATATTTCGATTAAAAAACTACGGGCAATTGTCATTTGTTATTGGGTATGAATAGCTCACATTTCTGTAATAAAAACGGATTTCCGTGGTTCACTTTATTGAACATTGGCCAGCTCACAGAGATTTCTCTGGGATGTGTCTGTGGCAAGTAGATAGACTAAGAAGTGTTCTTTGAAATCAAAATATTTCGATTAAAAAACTACGGGCAATTGTCATTTGTTATTGGGTATGAATAGCTCACATTTCTGTAATAAAAACGGATTTCAGTGGTTCACTGTATTGAAGATTGGCCAGCTCACAGATATTTCTCTGGGATGTGTGTGGCAAGTAGATAGACTAAGAAGTGTTCTTTGAAATCAAAATATTGTCATTTGTTATTGGGTATGAATAGCTCACATTTCTGTAATAAAAACGGATTTCAGTGGTTCACTTTATTGAACATTGGCCAGCTCACAGAGATTTCTCTGGGATGTGTCTGTGGCAAGTAGATAGACTAAGGAGTGTTCTTTGAAATCAAAATATTTCGACTAAAAAAACTACGGGCAATTGTCATTTGTTGTTGAGTATGAATAGTTCACATCGACTATAATATCGACTAACAATATAACGTCTGAAACGTATGACTTGCGACTTGCGAACAAATATAATTTGTGACGTATTTAACGGTATAAACTGCGTTGAAAAATTTGAAAATTCAACTGAACTGAATGCCGAATGTCAAATTACATATTTGATAAATAAAATGATACCCCAACCTATGGCATTTTACCAGAAATGCACTGAGGAAAATGTGGTACGCCTTCGTAATTCACTCAGCTGATACTTACCTTTTGACATTTTTACTGTCAATGAAAATAGTTTACGCAACTTTCAAAGATCTCTGTCATTCGGATCATTAACATATTCCAGTTGTGGGGAAAATTTAACAGTGGAGAAAATCATAAGCAATTATGGCATAGCAATAGCAGACGTTCAGTCGTACAATAACGAAACCTATAACATTAAAATTTGCGATATTGAAAGCAATATTAAATTGAACAATGAAGATTTTCTGTTAAAAGCTATAATAAATCATAATACCTCGCCAAAATACTACTCTGCAGTTATAAAAAGGCCCAATAATGATTGGGAAATTTATGACGATCTAACAAGATTCCCTGTGTCAAAAACTGACCAGCTTCTAGTAAATCCTGCAATTTTATTTTATTGCAAGAAATAAATAACCATACAACAACAAACCATAAAAAAATTCTTTATAAGTAAGCATTTACCTAGCAAATCGAGTAATATTTTTAAAAATCACTTTGAAGTTTTCGGATATCACAGAATGTGAGCTTTTCGAACTCAATAACAAATGACAATTACCCGTAGTTTTTTAATCCAAATATTTTTGATTTGAAAACATCTTTAGCGAGGGTAGGTCAAAAACTACACGTAAAGAAAAATCGGGGTGGGCTGTGTCGTCTACACGGCCATATGAGTTTTTCGTGATAACGTTTATAAGATGTTGAGATTAATTATTTTAATTTAATATAAAGTATCCGCCACAATTTTTTTACACACAAATTTAGATTAGAATTGCTCCTATCATATGACGAGTTCTCTCGTTACAGTGCTCCCAATCATTGAAAATCGTTATTTTGTAGAATTGAATTTTATGCAATTAAAACTTTTGTGGATACTAATTATTTTAATTTAAAATAAATTAATCACCACTGTTTCTTCAACACTCCTTAGTCTATCTACTTGCCACATACACATCCCAGAGAAATCTCTGTGAGCTGGCCAATGTTCAATACAGTGAACCACTGAAATCCGTTTAAATTTATTACACAAATGTGTACTATTCATACCCAATAACAAATGGCAATTGCCCGTAGTTTTTTAATCTAACTATTTTGATTTCAAAGAAAACACTCCTTAATCTATCTACGTGCCACAGACACATCCCAGAGAAATCTCTGTGAGCTGGCCAATCTTCAATACAGTGAACTATAGAAATCCGTTTAATATGTACAAAATTATTTAATTACAAAATTGTCCGTTCACACTTTCTGAATATTTTGTGAATTTGTTTTACTTTTCCTACAATTTTTGAAATTGAAATTTCCCAGGTGGCAATTTTTGGAACGATTTTACCAAATTTTACTGCCATCACTGCCACCTATAATGTGTATTGACTATTTGTGTAATAAGCTTTTATTTTAATTTGACCAGAATGGTGAATTTATGAAATTTTTTTCAAAATTTTGGATTAAATGGATCAATTATTACAAGAAAATGAGAAATCATAATTAAGAATTTGTAACGTTTTCATTTAAAAATTTTTCTTAAGTGATTTCCCGTATGTTTTGTGTGTTTTACTATGAAAGCTTTGGTTTTCCTCGTTTCTTGCTTTGCATAATCTAGGTTACTTTGCTGAAACCCATTTCCGTGGGTTTGTGGCTCTTTTTGCTGTTTCCACAATAAAAATAATGTAATATGTCGAATTAAAAAATTCGATTGACACTATCTACTCTGATCTTCTCTACTGATTATTATATTATTGTAATTTAATTTTTTTTATTTGTTATTTTATGTGTTTGAGATAGTGTCCTAATTTAAAATTTTCCTACATTGCTTTTACCGACTGTTAATGTACCGACATCAATACATTCATATTTTTTTGTTAATTTAACAAATTTTGTATACATACACAATTTTGTTAATTTTCGTTTTTGTCGAAAACTTCATACGCGCCTAAAAATTTTGAATTCATTTAGTTAACAAATTTTCTTCTAAATCTAAATATCTGTCAGAACCTAAAAACATTTTTATTTCTATGGAGATAGATTACGTATAGTTACTCGGTAGTCAGGAATTGTTGTTCCTATCTTTAGAAAATATTTAATAGCAAGAGGAACGATTTCTTCTTTCTCTAAAAATTAGACCACAAAAATTTCCAATTAATGTACCGTTTTGCAAATGAGACAAAATGGTTTATTTTAAGCTTAATCCAAGCTATCCACTCTTGACTTTAATATTCGAGCGCTTGATGAATCTCATGGGACCCAATAACCGTACTCTCCCTCCCCTTCCAGCGGCTGCTAGTACTGCGGTTACCTATACAGTCACGCCATTACCTATGGCGATTAAATTGCATTAGAATTCTAATAAGCCTAAAGTAATTTCATTCTGCAGAAAAAGTTTAGTTCTTTTCGCGAGTAATTTGAATTGCAACAAGCATATATTGACTATATTGTCTTATACCATTCGGAAAGTTACTAAAATAGGGAATTCAGGAATACGTGATTTGAAATTTTCAAACATTTTTCAGCCTTTTGAGAGATATCTATACCAATGTGGAATCCAAGAATAGGTTCTCTTATCTTAATAACAATTAAATCAGAAACTCATTAAATCCCACTTTCAATAAAACTAATTTTTAGCATGATTGACCTAAAAGATGGGTATATACTGCCTAGTGCCTAGTTAAATAAATCACCGAGTCATCAAAACCTTGTAAATTTAGCACGCCGTTCCGTTGCTAAAGTCTTGACAGCTTGCAATTTTTGGATTGAAAGTTCACCGATTTCTGGTTCCAAAATGTAATGAATTTCATTTTGCTGATATTAGAGAATTTTCTGTCGTCATGGATGGAGGTGCAATATGAAATTTAATCGCAATAAAGGGAATTCGGAAGAATAAGAATCATGTGTAGAAACTAATTATTGTATAAATAATTATACAATTATTGAAAAACATCTTTAGTGTGTGTGTGGGTAGAAATTCACACAAAACGTTTAAATGGCATAAAACAGCCCTTGCGCTTTAATCATACAGTCTAAAGATTATTTTATATAGAAAAATTTTGCAAACCGGCATATGCCATTGAGCTAAACCATCTTCCCTACGGCGTTCTGCGCTTATTAAAAATTAAAACAGATTATTCTTAAATATTTTACTAAATCCATAAAACTGTCTGACCATACCAAAAAATATATTTTAGATTGAATATATTTTACAGTTTGTATAACATATCCCAAAAATAAAAAAAAATTATAAAATTCTGTGTACACACAAGAAGTGATAAGTTATCACCAGAATTCAGACAAGTGTACATATAACAGGAAATAAAATAAAAAGAAATAATCCTTACATAACTAGAAAAAAAAGTTTGTTTTTTTACAGCTTGAACGCTTTTTTGTGCACACACTACACACACACACACACCCATTCAAACATATAGGGGCTGTATCACATATCCTTGAATTATTTCTTATTATTTTATGTTAGGCACACAGAAAAAAGGATATTGATCTTATTTGTGATAATTAAATATCTTTACTGTAGGATTTAAGTATCAAAGCCAAATAGAAAAGGATTTAACAATTTTATCCTTTTTATCGTATACGAATTCGGGTAAAATAAAAAAAAAATTAATTGTTGAAAATTTATCTGATAATGTATGCACTGTCCAAAAAATACTAAATTTTCCGGTTTATAGATCTTTACAATCGGTTTTTTAGTACACTCAATTTCACTATCTATCATTCAAAATAATTAAATCTGTTTTTATACATGCAGTCAGCAGTATATCAAATTTGCATAAAAACCAAATATTGTTTCCAGTTCACCTACAAAACTAATTGAATTCATTAATTTGCATATCAAAACCAAACAACAACAACCCGATTTATGTATGTAAATAAAGGAGAGTACAGCAATAAAATTCTATGAATTTTCAAAATTTTACCACCGAAATAATAAAATTCGTACCTGTATGTACATATTTTATACTCGTACATATACTTAGTTTTCACCTCTTGAACATATAATAAGCGAGATAGTTTTAAAATAAAATTAAATCTAAAATTTAACGAGAGTTTAATTAATTATGGGAGATTTTTACGATGGGGGGGGGGGGGCTAAAAAATATTCGTTTTTAATGAAAATTTTATTATATCAAATATGAATGTATGTATATTGTATAGTATACTGTGGTGAAGGTAAATATTATTTGTTGTTTTTGGCCAATCATAAAATATTTGTAACATTTTGCATTGCCAATTCAATACAAACTAACAAAATATCTTTTACAAAGTGTATATCTGTTGGTATTCACCTCACTTTGAAAATTTGAAACTTAACCATTTGTAAATTATTGTTATCGTTCTATTTCACGATGATTGATTTACAGTAAACTAAATTTTAACATTTCATTTTCTAGTTTTCATAGTAAATTTTGATTATAACATTCATTTCGAAGTAATTGGTTTTAAAATAACGAATCGTTCAACAGAATTTGAAAAAATGTAATTTTAATTCGAAACAATTAAACAATTTTTTGTTAAATTTTACTCTTTCTGAAAGTTAGCTGTCAAAAATTTAGAATAATCCACTCGAACTGCTTATTTATGATTCAATTTATTGTACCCGAATCTCACACTGACTTTCCGCTGGGATTAGTCTGTTAAAAGATCCTTGCGAAAAAAATTCCCACTGTTGGAAAACTGTTTCCTAAACATATTTCTAAGCGGTCTTACTTTGAACATCCGATGTTTTAAAATTCCAATTCCATCATTGTTGGTCAAATGAAAATATTTTTTTCGAATTCAAGGTAACGACCTCTTAATCAACGATGAACAATCGAAAAACAAAAATATTTTAAATCCGTTAGATTCAAAGAATTTACATTATAAGGTGGTGTGCTCAAACGAGTACGGCTGGCGGTATTGGATTAACTTGTTGCACACTATGATAAATAGGTAGCACAAGACAATACAATACCACTCGAAACCATTTGATATCTGAAGCTCCGGAAAGTTGATCAATTTTTTAGGAATACATTTTAAAACCCTCTTGGTCCACTCGGGCGATTGTTTCCTAATTTTGCACGAATACTTTTTGGCAATCGAGAAAAAACATAGGAGGGTTAGTTTTCAAAAATGGTTACCCCCCTTCCTTATGCTCCCCTGTGAGGCGCCATTTACAAGAAGTATTTATAAAACTTTACCGATTTACCTGATTTTTGGATATTTATTGCAAAATTAAAAATAAATAGACACTTCTTGTATCATTACGATGGTATAATGGCATGATGTATGCAGGTAGGATGGTATGATATCAACATGATACAATCGTGTGATGGTGTAATGGAATGATGGTTTGATAGTATGATGGTTTGATGATATAATGGTAAATGATACAAAGGCATGCTAGTGAGATGTTTTGATGGTATAGTATACTCGACTTTGGTGATTGCTTCCTTTGCTTTTTTTGCACGAATCCTTCGTAGCAGTCGAGAAGAAATGAGGTTAGCGATCAAAAAATGTTACCCCTTCCTAATGCTCCCCAGTGAGGACATTTACAAGTGGAATTTCACCAAAATCAAAATAAAGCAACACGTAAATCATATTTTTTACCGGTGATGGTAATGGTGATGCTGATGTTGATAGTAATGGGGGATGATGATGGTGATTGTGATTGTGATGGTGGTATGATAGTATAGTGAAGGATGGTGTGATAAAATGAAGGTATGATGGTAATATGATACAATGGTGTGATGGTACGATGGAATGATGGTGTGATGATATGATGGTATGATGGTGTGATGGTTTTGATGGTTTAATGGTATAACGGAATGATGGTATGATGATATGAAGTTACAATGGTGACTTGGTACAGTTGTGTGATAGACTGATAGTATGATCTTAAGCTGGTATATGATATTATTATGGTATGGTGGTGTGATGATATGGTGGTGTAATGGTATGATGGTGTGCCGTTAAGACGGCCAAACGGTTTGATGGCACAGAAGTGTCAGGCGTTCGGGCATGTTGCATTAGCCTGTAACATGGGGTTCCGATCCGTGAAATGCGCCGGTACTCATGTTTCTGGCAACTGCCCTATCAACAAAGAAGATGAAGCAAGCAACAGCACACCTTCAGCGGAAACAATTCCAGTTAAATGTGGGAAATGCGCTAGAGTACACGTCACAAGTTTTTCCGGATGCCAGGAGAGGATGCAGTATCTGGGTAAGCTAAACAAGAGCAAAAACTTAAAATCAAATTTAAAAACAGATAAACGGGCTGAAGGCAATTCCTTTAAATCAAATTTTGTTAAACCAGGGGTTTCGTTCTCTGATCATTTCAGAAACAACATTCAGTCTGATTCCAATTCGAATAATCCAACTGGATTCTCTCAGCCGTACGATGGCTCGGGTAACGTCACAGGCGGGCTCGGCGAGTTTTTAGGTCTCTCTCAGCGGCTTTTCGGAGTTAGCTCTTTTCACTAACTGGTCATGTATCAGGCTTTCTCTCAAAGTTAAATTTAGTTCAGGACATTGCCGATCGTAAGGCTATGTATCTGAGGTTCGTTTGCCAATTTTTAAAGTGAAAGTTTTATCCTTAAATTGCAACAGTTTGGTTAACCTCATGCGTCGTCAGGAGCTGAGGTTACTTTTAAAAGTTCATAATCCACATTTTGCTTGTCTCAACGAAACTACACTGTCGGCCAGCCATAGTCTAAAAGTAGCAAATTTTTCAATATATAGAACCGACTCAAAGCCACGGGGCTCCGAAGGCACGGCAGTTTTGGTTCGGAAGGACATATTACACTCAAAACCAGAAGCTTTGATTAACGAAAATTTTACTGCGACCACGGTACACATTGGTACGGGAGAAAATGTATTCCTGCTGGCGGCCGTATACATTTTCGAAAAATAGTATCGGCTGAAATTGCTAGGCTTCTCAGACTTGCAGACAAAGTGGTGCTCTGCGGGGACATCAACGCCAAACATCATCTTTGGAACTGCTTTAGTTCAAATACAAACGGGAAGAGGCTCTTTGAGTACTACGAAACAAACGATATCCGTATTCTTTTCCCATCTGAGAGCACTCGAGGCGACGCAGTACTGGATATCGCTATATACAAAAATATTCATGTGGAAGACAATATGGATGTACTACACGAATTCTGTTCAGACAATCTGCCGATTGTGTTTGACATCCCCGAGAAATTAAATATTTTCCATCAAACAGATAGGATTAAGGTCCCGGACATAAAAAATGCGGATTGGGATGGCTTTAGGCACTTTGTACACTATAAAATAGATCCGTCAAATGAGTGTGAGATACTGTCAACCGAGTACATCGACCAGAGAGTGTCAAGCTTCTCTAGTACCATCACGAAAGCATTTAACAAATTCGCACCTAATTGTGTCACAAGTGAAAACGCTCTACCAGACAATATTGTTAGTCTAATTAAACTAAGGATAAGTTAGAAATAGGCATGGGAAGGCTCCCTCATTTTTATACCTCCACTCTGGCCAACCGCATCACGAGAAACATTCATGACGCGATCCGGCGGGACAATATTAACAAAAAACTAGCTTTTATACACCCTGATAAGTCAAACTTATACAAGAGCATAAAAGGTATCATGCCTGCAGGAAATAGAACTCTAATCCTTGTGGACCAAGATGGTCCCATCATTGACCCTTCAGTTGTGGCGAACAAAATGGCTGACTACTATGAATCAGTATTCAGCGGATCGGATCACATTGCCAGACCTGATATTGTGGATGAGGTTGCGAAACACGTCTCCTCATACCCTACTCCATTAAGTAGAGAAAGTTTAGCACGGATTGAAACCAATTCGGACGAGATAGCCAGCTATGTTAGTAGGTTAAAAAACAAAACAACACCAGGTGTAGATAGTATTTCTAATCGGGCCATAAAAAATCTTCCAAAGTCTGGTTTTGTTCAATTAGCATTTATAATTAATGCTATATGTTTAGTTTTGCACACTTCCCTGACAGTTGGAAGCTGTCTAAAATAATATTCATAACCAAACTCGAGAAGCCTTGTAGACCAGAACATACTAGGCCGATTAGTCTGCTCAGCGAACTCAGTAAGATTGCGGAGAGGATCATTTACTGTAGGCTGTGGGACTCCTGTCGACACCTGATTCCTGAATTTCAGTTTGGGTTTGTTCCTCACGGATCATCCACGGAAACTATTATGAGATTGACAAACCAAGTAAACAAGGCTAAAAGTCGTCGTAAAACAACTACAATTGCCTTGCTCGACATTAGAAAGGCTTTTGACTCAGTGTGGCACATTGGCTTACTATCAAAATTAATCCGAGGAGGAGTTTGCCCGGTACTGATCGCTCTGATTAGAGCTTACTTACAAAATCAGAAATTTTATGTCAGTACTAGCAATAGCTTCATCTCTGAGACTAAAAAAATATCTGCTGGTGTCCCTCAGGGCTCTGTACTGGGTCGACTGCTATTATCTCGACTTTTTGACAGAATATTTTTGCAAATGGAACATTGCCATAAATGCGTCCAAAACTCTATTACTGGTTATTTTAGACCTACGTATAAGCACCGCAACAAGTTCAAAGATGCAATTCCGGTAACGATAAATGATCAGGTAGTCGAAATTGTGGACAAGGCTAGATACATTGGTGTTATCTTCGACCAAAACCTTAGTTTTGGCGCACACATAAACGAAGTACGCAGGCGGGCCGCGATGGCCCTTCAGAAACTGTACCCGCTCCTCTGTAGCAATAGTGTTCTCGACCATTCCAATAAACTTTTAATTTATAAGCTATCTATAAGACCAATAATAATGTACGCTGCACCGGCTTGGTATGATTTGAGCAACAAAGGTCAAAAAATGGCTATTCAAAGAATCTAAAACAAGGCACTCAAATTCGCATTTGACCCTTGGCCCCGCCCACCTGATTTTAGGCATGAGCCCTGCTCTGCTCTTCATAAAAAGGCTGATACTCTGACACTAGGTGAGTTTAACGAACAGCTGCTGTCTAATGTACTTAATAAACTACTGTCCTCATCAAACGAACTAATGCTTAGTATTGCCCACGGGTATTGATTAACTGGAAACGTTTATCTGTTTGAGTTTCCTGGTTCACGTTTAGCTTACCCTAGCAAGATTAATCCATGCTTTGTTTTGTATTTAATTAGTTTTAAGTTTGCCATTTTCTAGTTTTAAGTTGTACATAGTAAAAAAAATTTTTTTTCAGAAACATTTGTAATGCTACTTAATTGGCAGAATCTGCTATTAGTGAGCGCTAAGCTTAATTTTACACTAAAATAATCACTAAAAATATAATGTAATTTCAATCATAAAACCCCCTAGGTTACTGTTGAACTCAAAGATAGTCCTATCTGTACAAATCTCTTGTTAGTACTGAACTCAATAAATATGTATAAAAAAAAAATCCTGATAATTTTGATACTGAATATTCGTCATCATTTAATATTCCCTTAAAAGTTAAAAGAGTTAATATATGTTTTACCACCTTTTGAAGAGTACACTGGAAAAACGATATAAGTTACTTTAAAAAAAAAAAAAAATAGGTTTTGGCGTCATATTTGCTTAAATTAAAATATTTTATTTATCCCGGGCAACGCCAGGTACCTCTACTTATTAACTAAATGTGCGGCTCCTTCAGCAAGCCAGAGATCCCTTTCTTTCAACAGCCAACATATAAATGTAATATGCATTTTAATTGAATAGCATTGGTCGTGTGACCTTCTTTCCAAATCATTTCCCTGCATCGGCACATCCTTAGAGGCCACCAATTCCTGGCATTTTGAACGGTCATTTATTCAAAATTCGGCAAATTTGAATTCGAGAATTTCTGTTTATTTTTTTTTGTCAATTCATTTGATAAACCATATTTGATTATTCCTTGCAATTTATTGAAATATTATTCAATTTGTATGCCTTATTGTGTATAATCATTTTTAATCAAATCTTTATAATTTTGAATTGTCCTAATTTTAGTGTGGTCTTCACAATTAACAATTTATACCATAATTATCTCGAACTATATATACTACCTAATACAAAAAAGATTTGGAATTTGTTATACTTCTTCTTCTTCTAGATTCTGTAATATTTGTATTAGCTTGCTGACAGTTTTATTGTAACCAAATTTTTTGATTATAGATGTTTTGAGAACCATTGCTGGGAAAATGGATGACAAACTTAAGCAGTACTGAGGAAGTGTCGCAAAATTAAAATAAACAGCTGCGATTGATTGATTTCCCGCATAACTTCTTTATTCATTCCCTGTCGCGAAGTCGTCATAACACAACTTTAATAGAATTATGTTTTTATCTTCGACATTTTTAGATTTTTCTTTCTAATTTGCACCATGAAGTATATACTAGACGTTCAAAAATGAAGCATTATTTTCAAGCACTTTACAATTTTCTAAAACATTTTCTAACAGTCTAGGTAATTCAAAAAATTTTTGAATTTTAGAAATTTATGGGAATTAAAACTCCAAAAGAGGTTTTTTCTAGATGGGTGACCCTCTTTTTCAATACTTCAGTTACTTCCAAATTATTAATAATCATTTTTCGGCCGGTCTATACAAATCTAAACTTTTGAGTTGCTTTAATATTAAATGCTCGCTGTTAATTTTGCAAACGTGTTTTTGACAAATTTTGGACCCCACATTTGTTTATCATTACGTCAACAACAAAAACCATTTTTTCATAATGTTAAGCATTAGAGTTTCTGAAGTTTCTTTTAAAATCGTTTTATTATTTATTCCATTCTGACTCAATTTTCAAAAAAACTTCAATGCAATGTCGTAAATCGCATGCGTTTAAGTGGCGTATCGAGCGTAACAGATTTATTTTCAGTGATGATGTAGTGCACTTGATAATTTATATAATCAAAATCAAACACAAATATTATGTTTTGTTTAATTCAAAATTGATATACATACATAAATATAAACAATATTTCACAATATATTATTCACTATTATAATTATGCACACTATTTTATTTTGTTGCACTACAATAATTAAATGTTCTAGCTCTTAATACTGACCGACTGACCTTAACTGATTAAATCAAAATTATTATTAATATAATATGGGAAGTTTGTATATTCTATGCCGACTCAGTCCATGGTTCGAATACGATTGATTCCTAAAATCTTATTCAGCTCAGAGAAGAGCTTAGATTGGAAATGGCAGCCTTGGTCTGTTGCCATAGTAAGCGGTATTCCAAATCTAGGGATATACTGATCGACAAATACTTTGGCTACAGTAGCACTGGTCATGTCCGAAATTGGATAACCTTCAACCCATCGAGTGAATCTATCTACAATCGTCAGGATATATTCTTTGCCATTCGATGGCGGTAATCGTCCAACCAGATACAAATGACTTGCTATGGCGCTGAATTTTGCATTTCTGGCACGGAATATATTGACTTGCCCAGAGCGTGACGTCTTTATTAAGGTTTGGCCAAAAATAACTAGCACCAATCAATTTTCTTGGACCTCTCTTTCCGGGATGCGATAAACTATGTAAAGCTTCGAAGATAGTATGTCTTTCGGAACTGGTACGTACGGACGATTTTTTCCAGTTGAAGTTTCACGAAATAATTTCAGATCAGTGGACACGTCAGGGATCGAAATTAGCTTTTTTTATTTGTATTTTTAGGAAGGTTTACGGGGTGAATAGCCTGAAATCAGTTTCTTTAGTTCTAGGTCAGAGCCTTGAAATGTTGCCAATGTCTTCAAATTAATACAAAATTGTTCCATAGAGGCTTGTTCTGGTTCACATATACGTGAAAAAGTATCCGCGACTACATTGCTGTTTCCTGTGATGTGCACAATATCAGTTGTGAATTGGGATATGTAATCCAAATGTCGCGATTGACGGGGACTTCTTTCGGTTTTAGTAAACATTGCATTGACCAAAGGTTTATAGTCTGTATATACTATACATTTTATTATTATTTTTTTTTTTTTCGCTGGCGCTACATCCCATAGAGGGATTTGGCCGCTTCAGAATGAAGTTTCGTTATCATATTTTTAACGGATAATGATTGATAAATTCATTGATCCTACATTAAACCAGCCGTAATTTTTTCATCACCCGCCGGGAATCGAATCCGGGACCTCCGGAGCTTAAAGCAAGCATGCTAACCACTGTGCCACCGGGGCGGCGACGGTACATTTTATTCCTTCAATGAAATATCTGAACGTCTTTATTGCAAAGTAAATACTAAGTAATGCCCTGTCAAAAGCTGAGTACTTTACCCACTGTGTCCCTTATTGCGCTGTTGGAGTACTGCTCCGATGGCGGTATTGGTAGCATCGGTGGTGATGCTGTACTGAGTGTTATTCATTGGGTGTGCTATGAGGGTTGCACTGGTAAGTTAAGATTTAACTTTAGCAAATGCTGCGCTACAGTCTGAATGCCATGAAAACGATTTTTCATTTTTCGATAGTTTCAGTAATGTAGTTAAATGCTGGTGAATTGGTATAAGTTGTTCGGCTAGTTTTGGGATAAACCTATGAAAGTAGTTTACCACTCCAACGAAGCGTTGAATGTGTTTTACGGATGATGGTGCATGAAAATCATTTATGGCTTTAATTCGGTCGTCTGATGGTAATATACCATTTGCAGATACTTTATGGCTTAAAATATCCAAAGTCGGAACGCCAAATACACATTTTGGACTTTTAATTTTAACACCGTATTCGGTAATATGTTGAAATAGTTGTTGAAGATGTTTTTTGTGTTCCTCCTCGGACTCACTAGCAACCAAGATGTCATCTATATAAGCAAAGACAAAGTCGAGTCCTTCAACGACTTTATTAATGAAACGTTGAAAAGTCTGTGCTGCGTTTCGAAGACCGAATGGCATTCGCGAAAACTCAAAGAGGCCAAAAGGTGCCGTTGTAGCAGTCTTGTGTATGTCCTCGGAAGACACTGGAATCAAGTGAAACGCCCTGACCAAATCAATCTTTGAAAAAAATATTTTACTGTTATGTAAGTCCATCGAAAGGTTGTGGATTTGCGGAATTGGGTACCGATCAGGAATGCAAGGTCGCCAATCAGTGTTGTCTTTTTATAAACCATATAAATTGGTAAGGCTGCTGGAGATGATGATGGCTGACAAATTCCAAGTTGTATCTATGATCGAATTCAGATTTAGCTGCTTTATGCTTTTCTGGATCTAAACGACGTGGTTTTGAAAGTGGAAGTCTACCTTCTGTAATTATGTGGTGGACCACATTGTGCCTTACAGGTATACTATAATTTGGAGCATCAGTTAATGCTGGAAATGACTTAAATAATGAACCATACCCATTTTCACCAGCAAAATGAATAGGCGTAGGCGTATTAATATTTGCTGTTAAAGCTAGGACAGACATATTAGTTGCCGATCAATAAGACACTTTCTCTTTAAGTCGACAAGGAGTCCATATTTCGAAAGAACGTCGGCACCTAGAATAGGTCGATTAACCGATGCTAAAACAAATAGGTGAGGAAAATTTCTTTCGAAATATGGAGTCCTTGTCGACTTAAAGAGGAAGTGTCTGATTGATCGGCAAACTAATATGTCTATCCGTTTCTAGACATGCAGCATGTTTTGGACGTTATATATGAGTGGCTTCAGAATAATCGTCTAGTTCTTAATGTAGATAAAACTAAATATATATTATTCCAAAACAAACTATTAGAAGTAAGCGTGCTACAGAACATGGAAATAAATTACGGAGGTAAAAATATCGAAAGAGTAAAAACATACAAGTACTTGGGATTAATCATCGATTTTAAATTAAAATGGGATTGCCACATTGATATTGTTGCTTCAAAAATTATTCCATACATCTTTACACTCAGGAAAATAAAAAATGTCTGTCATACAAAAATCATGACCATGATCTATTATTCGTACATACATCCACACTTTACATATCTCAACGCTATTTGGAGTGGTTGCTCGAACAGTGACAAAACTAATCAGCTCTTTATTCTGCAGAAGCGAGCCATAAAATGTATAAATAACTTGCCAAGAGTGTACCCCACAGCACTTCTGTTTAGTAATTATAGAGCATTTATAAGTTTACCTGCTCTTGCAAATGTCGAACTTATGTTAATTATCCATAAAATCGTAAATAACAGAATTAAACATAATTTTCTACGAAGTCATGTTTCTGACAGCCACCACTAGCCTACAAGCAGAAGATCACATCTGCAAGTCGAGTTTTTTGCTACCGGTATGGGATCAAATAATATACTGCACAGAGGTATCACAAAATTTAATAACCTACCAAAAAATATAAAGTATCAAACGGACTTCCTTATCTTCAAAAAAGAAGTTAAACAATTTTTTATGGATACATATTAAGCTGTGTGTTGCTATTTAGACGTAGGTACATGTAATATAATTGTTCAGCTGCTCAGTTTATTATTATTGGATTCATTTATGAAATAGTTGTTATACGTAAAATCATGGTTTATCCTATATATTCAAATCTTATTTAATTAATATTTGGCTATATTTAAATTATATATACTTAGGGTAATGGTGGAGGGTCACTTACAAACATTTGTTAATTTGCGTTGCTAAAAGCTAAAAGGCTAGAGCAACTAAAGGATTGTTCCTTAATGAACGGGAATTTACCGAGGGGATTGTGCCCTAGTTACCTTTGACATGCTGCTTAAATTTGGTTGATCACTAGCCTCATATATCCCTCCCATCGGCAAGTTTAGAAAGTCTACCGATCCGAAGTTTCTTAAATAAATTTTCGAAAACTGTATCGCCTGCTATATATTTCTTTGATCTGTAACGCTCTGAAGGTTTTCGGTCACCTATATCTTCTCTTTCTAGAAGCTTTTCAAGCCGTTTCTGCTTTTATTTTGTCATAACGGTTAGTTTCTGGCGGCTGTTTTATAAAGTCAAGAAGATCGACGCATACTGACGTTGGAAGGAATCCTACACCAAGGCTGTATTGTGTTTTATCTGAACTAATTCTGTATGCGTTAAATAAAGCTTCCACCTGAATGAATAATATGTCCGGATTTTATAGTGAATATGTTGGAAGCTTAACTGAACAAGCTTCTGGTCTAAGTTCCTTAGATTCAATAGTAGCTATATTCGTTTTGGCTTTACTTTCTTCTGTGTCTGATACCATATTGTATCAATACAATTATAAATGCAAGACAAATAATTTTTGGTGTTTGGAAATTGCTGACAATAGATCAACAGTACATGGAGGAGATTGAATAAGTTATGGGTGTTTTATATGATGTAAAATATAAACGTTGGTTGTATAAATTGTATTTTGTAGTTATTAAAAGCAAGGATCAGTTATTGAAAATTACGTTATACAAATCAATATTTAAATAAAAATAAAAATATAACATATAAATAATAGTAATAAAAAATTAATTACTTGTAATTCCCGTTGATTTACTCGGTACGCACTTTACATTGGATGCTACGTATGACGTATGTATATACAGTCAGAAACATTCAGATGTATACGGCAAATTAAAATCAACGAAACACTTTTTTTTTCTTACTTTTTTTATTTTAAAAATACATAAATATGAAGTAAATACATAGTATATATGTGATAAACTTATTGATAAAAAATAAAATTTTAAATATGATATCTTCTGTTTGGTTTTTAACTTTATCTTTAAATTTCCCTCTAAATATGAGCCGTATACATCTGAATGTTTCTGACTGTAAGTATCACTTATATTTTGTTACTACAGTTGTATTGTGAACGATTTAAATTGTTATTGTTGCTTTCAATGATGTAAATACGTTGCAAACTGAAATAGTAGTTGGCGCCAAAAAATGTTGCTTGTATAATTTTACTAAATATTAAATACCTTTTATCTGGCACAAAAAATTAAGCCAGATGTCCAAAATCGCATAATGAAATTGATTAGAGATGGTACTGGTGTAACTTTGTAGTCTTGAGTTATATGTTGTAATTTCGAACGACGATAGTGACAGGTAGCGATTGATGTTTATTTTACAAATCAGTAAATGTCCTACGATTTAGTATACGGTTAGTTTGTATAATGTGATGCATATTTTCGGTTTAATTTAAAATTTGATATAAAATTTGCTTATAACAATAAAACTTATGTTTAAGATTCACAAGTATTTACAATTTTAAAAGTTTTGACAACAACAACTTTCCGAACGATATTTTGACAGTAACAACTCATTATTAAAATTTGGGGATAAAATAAAAAAATAAAAAAAAATGCTAGAATCTGAGACTTAATTACTTAAGGGGATCTGATTTAAGATAATTTCCTTGTGATTTGAAAAGCAGCATTTTCTACATCTAAAATCAAATAGCTAAAACTCTAGATTAATGATTGTAAATACGTGGAACCCGAAAAGCATCCGAAAAAAGTGTCTGACATTAACCAAATGATATTCCAAAATCATCACTAAGCTCTGATAGTGATTCATATTTGTTTTAAAATCATTATTTTGTCCAAATGTTTGAAATTAAATGTTCACAGAAATTCTATAAAACTATTTATCAAATAAATTCAAAATGTAACCTGCTATCGAAAAATTGTTTTCTAAATTTTTAGTTTTTCATAAAATCATGTAGATTATTCTCATAAAACTGTCTAAAATCGGAGCAAATACATAACACTTATGCATAATAATAATAATAATAATCCTTTTCTAGCACTAAATTACACCAAACATCATCTTCAATTTAAATTTAGTTTTGTTATGGTCGTACGAAAATCTAGTAAATTTCTGGAAAAATAAAATTGTAACATAATGCTTAACTGCACTAACAATAGACAACATAAAAAAAAACATAAATGACAAATACTATATAAACACAAAACACAACAGCAGCAGCAGCAGCAGCATCATCACCGTAAACGTGTAGTATGTACAAGTAGTTAGTTTAGCACCACTAGAATAAAAAAACAACAACAACAAAAAACATAAATAAATATTTTTAAACAACAACATAAACCAACAACATGAATATAAATAAATATAAAACATTAAAATAATAATAACAACAATAACAACCTGAACAACAAACACATTGTGGAAACTATCATAATTATCATTGTGTAGAGAAGAGCTGTGTGCTTGTGATCATAATAGTGGTGTTGCCAACAAAATGTTATTTTTCCATATAATATGCTTGTTGTTGCTATTCAGGAAGAAATAAATAAATAATTTTATTGCATTTATTAATAAATAAATAAATATTCTATCCTTTTTTGTATTTTATTGTTATATAAATTTGCTTGTTGTGTTTGGAGGTGTGTGTGTGTGTGTTTGTGTTTGTATCGTTTTGTCCTTTTCATATAAATTTTATAATTTTTGCATGATATCATTTTTTGAAAATTGAATATTTATCTAGAGATGTAGGTAGGTACACCTTTTACTCAGTTTACATTTTTGTAACAATAACAGATATCTCGCCAGTAACATTTTATTGCTTAGTCTTTTGTTAACAAATTGTGTAAAATTCGAGGATTGAATCATTTTTCTTGTCAACGTTTATTTTTATTGTCGCGCAAAAAATGTTTTAGAACGTTAAGCAATATTTATGAAAGTTTCTATGCTTCTTTTTGATTTTCTGTTCTTATATTTTTAGGTATATGGTAGACGATCAACAACAATTAAATGCTTTGATGAATATCAAGAACAAAGGAAGCCCGGCGGCATAAAGAAGTAAATTGACGAAGAAAAGCATTATATCGAGGAAAAAAGGGATCCTAAAGCTGAATTATCGAAACATTTGCAGAATCTCGATTGATGAATTAAAGACTAATCATAGGCTCAACCTTTAACAGTAGAGAGAGTCAATATTCCTACGATTCCGAATAAATATTTTGAATTATCGTCTTTTAGAGATTTGTTTGAAGCATTGATTGACACCAATGCAAAAATATTCAAAGTGCATAAGTTTCAATACATAAAAGGCCTTTTGATGAAAAAAGCTACAGCATTTGTTCGTTATACTTCAGTAAACACAGCGATTTTTTTTTTGAGTATTTGTTCATTTTGGCTAATGCTCCGTACTAGACATCTGAAGTATGTACCCAATTTTGCATTTAGTTTGAAGGATATCAGATTTTTAAGGGGTTAAAACTAGTCGATCTACATTATACTGAAGTTGATGTAGTTGACATCCTATAATTCTATAACTGCACAAAATACAAAATTTGGTTGACTTGTCCCTATGATTATCGACAACAACAGTATCGAAATAACTGAAACATTGTAACGTATAATATTGAGCCGCCTTACACCACATGGCACACTGTTAGTTGCGGGTAGCTTTCCGTGGCTAGGGTGGGTTTACTAATTACACTCCGCGTTTTTCCTTCACAAATGCCTTTAAATAAGGATACGCAAATTTGGCAATAAATTTAAATACAGCATCACTTAAAGGGTGTTGTTTAATGTACATATATTTGTTGCAGGCCCGGCTCGAGGGGTGATCGAGGTATGCGGCTGTGCAAGGCGCTACACTTTTAGGGGCGCAAAATTGTATTTTGCACTCTAATTTGACTTGCTAAATGTTGAATATAAAATATGAAATTTTTTTATTATCCTGTGTTGCATTCTAATGTCACCATGTCACTACTAGGATGTCGATATATATTTCAGTAAAACCAATTTTTTAATGTGTTGAGATTTATGAAATTCATAATTCGATTATGTCAGAAGTTCCTTCGAACGAAAATTCTAACGAAAGCCCTTCAATAAAAGATCAGTTGATTTTCCCATCTGTATCCGGCCAATTAAACGTTGACGATTCTGCAAACTTAAACTTAAGACATTTTTCAAATTCAGCTTTATGGCCTAAAACACTTAACAATAAAATTACTGATTATTTGGTCGTTCAAGGTCCCATAGGCAAGTTCAAATTACACGCGATATCCTAAAGATGTAACCAACCGTCATTTCTCCAATAATCACTACTTCCGTGTACTTTGTAATAACGAACTTGTACTGCGACGATGGATATATTATACTCTGAAACTGCTGACCGTGCATTTCGTTTCTGTTGTTTATTTTTTGATCGAGGTGGTACGAATTCGAAATCAAGTTTAGCAAATGTAGGTTACAATAATGAGGGACTTTCCCAATATCGATTTTAGTTCATTTGTCCCCACGCTTGGGCAGCGCAGACTACTTTTTTTTTTTACATGCAAAAACAGGTAAAATCATGTTTACAAATACAAGTTTCTTGTCTAAATTAGTGGATGTCCACCTACTTTTTTTTTTATGATAAATAAAGATGAGTATGTTGCGATTAATAATAAATATCAAATTTTAAAATTAATTTAGTCGAAATTAATAATTTAATGAAACATTCAAGACACATTTTGACCATATAAAACTACATACGAAATATTTTAGCCGCCAGTCAGCAAGCGTTGAAATTATATTTGGGAAAATCACTAATTGGATCCATATATCTAAAGCAATTAAGTTACTTGAAACTAGCCCAAATCATCAATCAAATCAGAAACGAAATCAAGACTGAAATCAGGATCAACAATCGATCGAGCAGAATAACTTATAATTCAAAAAGAAACAGAGCGCTGGAAAAATGTTTTCAATATATTGATGAGTTCTATATCTTGCGCAAAATAATATGGCATTCCGCAATTCTTTTGTTAAGTTATATACCAAGAATAACGAAAAATATTTAGGCCTAATTGAATACTTGCCAAATTTGACTCCGTCATGCACGAACACGTTCGTCGAACCCTAGAAACGAGTTATCTCACTCAAAAAATAATTTCAGTTATTCAAAATGCAAAGTATTTTTCCATCATTGCTTGACTGTACTCCGGATATCAGTCCTATAAAGCAATTATCTCTGACTATAAGATTTGTTGATTTATCAAATGATAAAGTCGAGATATGTGAGAGATTTTTATGTTTTGCGTCGTCTGATGCTAGCGGTGAAAGTTTATCCAATACGATTTTTAATTTGTTGGAAAAAAATAAAACCGAATTGAAGTAGGTACTACCGAGGTCAAGGATACGACAATGGCGCAAATGTGAAAGGCAAACATAGTGGAGTTCAAAAGAGAATTTTGAATCAAAATCCATTGGCATTTTTTGAGAAAATCTGGCGAATAATTTATATGGTTAATTCCAAGATCCTTGACTAATGCAACCTGCACGCGGTTGTCGCTATGAGTTATTTCTGGAACGCTAAACAGTGGAAATTGTTCCTCTCCAAGGAATTCAACAATTTTTGTCGCTGTGCCTTTAGGCAACGTTTTTGAATAAACAAATTTTGACAAATTGTCCAAGGTAATAGGTATCATAGTTTTCCCATTTGGCATTCTTGGGTAAGGTCCCAACAGATCGATGTATAATTTTTGCCATGGTCTCTCCGATATGTTGTATTTACCCAAGGGAGGGCGTAAGGGATGATTTTGTTTGCTTTCAGATGCCGCAATTTGTAATATATGTAAGTGTATACTTGTATAGCCAATCTAGGCCAATAACATAGACCTATTAAGCGCTCCAACGTTTTTCGTATTTCTCCGTTATGATCCGATTGGTAAATTGTGTGCGCGGATTCATTTGGAACATACATTTTCCAGTATGGAATATCGGTCAATGGAATATTGGATTTAGGTTCAATTCTAATAAATATCTTATCAGTTCAGATTACGTAAATTAGAGTAAGTTTGTGGATGTAGGTTGATTTGGATGAGCAGGTTATTATAACTCGTAGCTCGTACTGCCCTGATATCAAATAGCTTGAGGTCATGCGAAATTTATTCCTGATTGATTTCCGTTGCTGCTTTGTAGTAGATTCTAGATAATGCGTCTGGAACAATATTTTTTTTACCCTTCTGATGTATGATATGAAAATCAAAGACCTGCAACTTAACGGCTACTTAACTCCTTTTGGTCCATCAATCATTACAGGCTAACGTGATCCGTAACTTCTTAATACTGATTATTGCAGCAAGGCACACTAACTCAGTCACAGTATAGTTACGCTGAGCAGCATTTTACTTTTGTGACATGAACGTTATCGGCAATTTCGCTCTCGTCTACATTCTTTTAGAAAAGTACGCTTCCAACATCTTGCGTACTTGGATCACAATGAATAAAGAACGGTTACAAATAGTCTAGATTGTGTAGACCCGTTGGATTGGACAACAAAAATGTTAGGTTCGAAAATGCGACTTCAGCTTCTTCCGACCATTTAGAAAACCGACCCTAAGAAAATCGGTAATTGGGGCGGCTACATAGGAGCTGGGAAATTAGAGATAGCTTCAACCTCTGAAGGATCTGTTCGTAATCCGCGCTCTCCGATCAGAAACCCCAGATATTTTGTTTATTTTAACACAAAACCGCCTTTCTCGATGTTTACTGTTAACCCTGTATTGGATAACAATTCGGCTACTGTTTTAAGATCTGCAGGTGCTCTTGGATGTTGGCTGAAATTAATATAGATCGTCCAGATATATAAAAACTCGGCCCCGAAGTTGGTGTGTTATCGCTCTGTCCATTAGCCTGCACATCGTTTAGGGTGCATTGCACAGTTCAAACGGCATAACACAAAATTTATATAGGGGATGCCCAGGAACCGTAAAAGCTGTTATTTCTTTTGTACGGTCAGAAAGCGGTATCTATCAAAACGTACCTTTATAAGGTCAAGGCTTGATATATACTTGGTCTCTTGTAGTCATCCGAGCAGTCCATCTGTTATCGGTGACGGATATGCATCCTTCTTGACTAAAAAATAACGTTTTGAAATAAAGTTCGCTTAGGTTTTTGAAATATTCAATGAGACTCCATTAGATATAGACCAGTCTAATATAGTACATAATGTAGGATAAATCATTATTAATTTATATAATTCGTTTCAACACCGTTCTACCTTTGCTGGTTAACTGATGCTGATTGCTACTTTCAGGTCGCTTGATGTCTTTCGCCGTTACTTCACTTATAACTTCTGAAGTCACGTTAAATGTTCTCGAAAAATGTATAGCTAAATAGATTTCAGATTTAAGGGAAGAAGAAAAATTCTGTTTTATTCGTATTGGTGATGGGTAAATATACGTGAATAGTTACCAGATTTTTGGTTCCATCTGTTGTTTAGATAAAGGATTTGAGTTTTTTAATTTGTATTCCTAACGAAAAAAATAAGTTCCGCACTATTTTTGCCTAATATGCTTACACTAGTGCCACTATCGATCAAACCAAATTTTACCTGTCCAATAAATTTTTTTCGTCTGGACATACATATAAGGTAAGACAAATGGCTATTAGGTGTTAATGTTGATTTATTTACTTGGGGTTTGTAGGTTTTGTATTTATTGTCGTTCTGGGGTGAAACATTTTCCCCGAATGTGGTTCCCCTGCGTATGTCGCGTCAGTAATAAATTTCCCTGGATACGTCTCTTTTGCCATCTTAAACAGTCGACGGTGTTTACACTGGTAAAGCTACACCCTTCACAAAACTGGTGAGTTTTTTCCATTTGACAAACTGCAATTCTGTGCCGAAGGTCTTTGCAATTCCAGCAAACAACATAAGACAGTCTGATATTAATATACTTACGCATTTCACAGTCTCCTTCTACGCTACTATATGTTTCTAATAATAAATGCTTTATCTGTTTATATGTCACTTCTTTGTTCTTACTGATAAAGATGTACTACTATTTGTATGTCATCCTGATAGGCATTTTCTTCCAATTTCAAAATAAAATCCTTGACGTTCTCGTCACCACGTTTACTTTATCGGCCTGTGAATACAATTTTCCATCTCGATGGGTCATCCCGCTTCCTATAATGCTGACCATTTGTTGGTTTAGGAGAGCCTCTTCACGTGGATTGTGAAACTGCTGATTCACTTCCTGACGTAGAATTTTAAGAATTTCAAGTCCTTCAACTCACCTGATTAAATTTAAAATTATATTGTATAATATTATGAGAGAAAGCGGAACAAAAAATGCATTTCCTTATAAATATCTACAGTTTGCGTTTGAAGAAGAAATCTTTAGTATCCATATGTTAAAGATCCAGGAAGCTGAGTCCGAAGAGTATTATAAATACAAGCACAAACGAAGGTATAGGGGTATAGATTGTGGAAGCTTTTATATGGTTTTAAAATGTTGAGCAGCCCATGAAAGCTGCAGACTAATTCGCCAATTAGCAGTTAAACAAGGAGTATTCAAGAAGTTAAGTGAGATCACTAAATTTAGAGTGGTATTTCACGATATATCAGCGAAATCTTCGTCGGGGTTTCCCTAAATTAAACGTTGCTGGCTAGACCAACCTTTCAGCCTGCTTTAAGGACTACCCTAATCAAGTTTAGAAATTACAAGGCAGTTCAACGAAATTTTAAAAATATTGGAGTGATGGTTCCAAGTTGCTCCTAGTTTACTTGTTTTCAGATGAAAAATACTCTTGGTGAGAGCATGAATTTTAAATGGATCCAACAATCCGATAGAAGGGAGAACACGAGATTTAACAGTTCATTCAAATTATTCAACGACATTTTTTTTCGACAATTATTTTCGGTTATAACGAATAACGTCGTTGTAGTTTAACTAAATAAAGAATTATCAGAAAATGTAATTGCCAATAATATTTTCATTGAACTTAGCTGTTACATATGTTAAGAATCACTGCAGCAAACACAATAACAGTTTAGTATAAAACCGTAATAACAAGGATATACGTAATAGGTACTGAAACTTATGGTATATCATTATAAAAAATGGATTAAAAATGACCGAGAGCAAAAAATATCCCGAATAAAGCACAGGGAATTTGTTTTCCGTTATATAAATAAACTGATAACTACATTTCAGTATAGAAAATCATGAAAATGAATGGTCATTTTTCTTCGCTCAACATTAAAAAAAAAAAAAATGTGTATTATCCATTTAATGGATTTTCTTTTTCTTTAAAACATAAAAATAATCATAATAAATTTTTATGATCGTTAAAATAAAATAGAAAATTTTCCAGTTTCATTTTTTTTTTTTTTTGGTCTCATTAATAACGAAACGAATGGATTTTCTTTGTGCATCTACTGTACTAACCACTATAAATGTGTATGTATGCATGTGTATTTATAGGTACTGTAAAGAGAACGGAGGCGAACACAAATGAAAAAGAAATTTCTATGACATATTTTCCGCATACAACATCCGTAAATTTTCCTTCCTTGTTTAATAATAATTTTCAATTTATATTATTTTGTAATAGCATTTCCATGGAATATAAATCAAAACATATTTTGCACATAACTTTTTTTTTACGTTTTTAATAATAATTTTTTAATTTCAATTTAATTACTTAGGATTACAATTAAGAGCGCAGATGAAGAAACATAGAAACATAACAAATACAAACAAAAAAAAAATTGTGTTCGTTCATTTTCAATTTTTTAATTAAAATAAAAGAAGATTTCATTAATTCACATAGTATTTAATTTTTTGTACTTTTGATGAGTCATCTTCAAAAAAAAAACAACCTTCGAATGGTAGTCAAGAAGGAAATGAAATAATAGAAAAGCTTCGACATACTTTAAATTTTCTTTTTTAGACTTATTATTTCCTGCCTAGTTGATTCGTGCCTTATTTGAATGAGACAATAAATATTCTTTAATCATTAAAAAAAAAGAAGTTTTAATCTTTATTTAAGAAATTGTTATGGTACGCTTTAGGAAAAGATGTTGAAGAATAATACAAATGTTCTGAAAATAGCTACATAAACGTAATTGGCAGAATTTCTTAATTATTCGGGTTACTACCCTGTCACGTCGTCATATGCTGTATGTTATTGTTTAGAGTATATCTATACATGCTAGAGGATGATCACTAATATTTGTTTTCTTGGCGCCCCCTAAAATTTTTGTTTGAGGGACTGTTTCAAGGATATTTTTTAATTCTGTTGGATAATCTGTCCCATTGAAAGAAGTGCTTATTAAGCTGACTAAGCTCCCGGCTAAGTCTTGTGGTCAATGTGAAACTGCTTACGAGTTAAAATCATCGGAAATATTGTTTTAACATTAAAAACAGCTTGAGGTTTTTGAAAGCAAACATGAAATCTAGTACAAATATCTCGATATCACGGACTAATCCGGACGAGGGCAATCCGTTATAGCCGATTGTCCGTTATATAAAAATATAGAATTTTTTCCTCTTTCGGTCATTACATAATACTCGTAACCCGGAAAAATTTGAAAATTAGGTGTTTAGCCTTTAGGTTAGGTCGAACTTCGTTTTCGAGCAAAAAAGAACTGACTTGTTTTAGATCCAATAAATGGAGCCGGGGAATTTGACCTAAGAGGGTGTTGAGGACGAATACAAAAACGGAATTGCACGAAGCGCTATAGAGATCAAGATTTGTATAAACCGAAGAGCCGGAACTAACAACAGTAATTACTGACTACATTGATCAAATGTAGGCTGTTTTTCAACCTTAATTCGATCAATATACGTACGTTCATTTTCTTCCAACCACTACGATATATCTTCAACGTCCACATTTTCATCATTATCCTGTTTTATAATGCTGCAATCGGTTGCTTTTAGCCCTTCTAATTCTAAATTGGCTTCTTCATGGTTTATCCGAAGTCTGGTATATCGGAGTCCGTTATATCGAGGTTTTACTGTGTATATAAATACTGCAAATCTTTCATGTATTCCGTTTTCTGTATGTTTCGCTGGTAACAAATAACATTGTGAAGATTTCCAGAATGCAAGCGAAAAGTAATGGGTGCCCTTTATGTGAACAAAAATGTGTCAAAACGAAACCTTACTGAACATTACATTTAATTAACGAGCACTTTTCAGTTTCCAATTAACAAGGAATGATTCCGAACCCGAAAATTCAAGAAATGAACCGAAAACCGGAACCGAACCGAAATAAAATAAAAAATTTAACCTGAACCGAAACTGGAATCGAAATTAATTTTCGTTTCGGTTCAAGTTGTTGCTATCCTTGCTAAACTTAAATTTAAATGCCGCTGAGGACTATGCATTTCAACAAAAAATCAATAATTTGATTTCACAAATAAATTCTTTTATTCCACCTCGAGAAACAATAAACACCGATATTTTGAAATATTGGAATCATAAATAGAAATGTTTTATTAACAAACAATCGGTTTTGGAGCCAAACTGGAACCAAACCGATATTTAATGGCCGAACCGGAAATGAACCGCACCGAAATTTAAAAATTAGGAACGTAACTTAAAACGGAACACCGGAACGAAAAACATTTCGGTTCCAGTCTCTGCTTTTAATATTATTTTTATTTTTTTCATTGAAAAACTTGAAGCTAAAATCACCATTTTTACTATGGATTCCTATGGAAATCAGTGAAAAGTTATACCACTAAAAATGCTTCTAAAAAATACGTCATACTGATTACGGCTCTATACTCTAAACGGCTCTGGTATAGAGCCATATTCATTATGACGTATTTTTTAGAAGCTTTTTTAGTGGTATAACTTTTCACTGATTTCCATAGGAATCCATAGTAAAAATGGTGATTTTAGCTTCAAGTATTTCAATGAAAAAAGCAAACATGTTACAAAATTTTTATACAAAAGTGTTCTACATATCTTCAGCAGCAATATACAGGAAGGGTATATGGGTATTAAGTAAATATTCACTGCAAAAATATTAAAATTAAATTATTTCTAAACTATATTTTTCGAACTTTCATTTTGAAAAATACATCAAAGTTGGCTCTGACGAATTTAAATAATACTTGCTAAATTTGTCTTTAGTTCTACTAGTGTACCTTAGATGTCTAAGATTTGTACAGAAAAATACGAAAAAAAATTATTTAATCACAAAATTATGACACGTTCTTAATATTTTGTGAATTTGTTTTGCTTTTCCTACAATTTTTGAACTTGAAATTTCCCCAAGTGGCAATTTTTGATACGATTTTAGAGAATGTTTACTGCCATCACTGCCATCTATGTAATGTAAATTGACTTAAGTTGTTTAACATTATGGCTAGTATAATCAAGATTGCTTTGGCATAACTCGTTAACGGTAAGAGGTAGACAAATTTTTTGCTTGCTTAAGACGGTAGGTCGATGAACATGGAAGTAAATAAAGTTTTAGTAATACCAATTTGGTATCTTCATTAATTAAGAACACAAAAAAATATTTGTTTGAATGAGTTTTATTAATAGTCCAGTCATCGACGGTTTATCGCTCAGAATTCGTTCGGACAATACCGATTGACGTAAAATTTGGACAATAAGTAGGCAATGGATCAAGGAAAAAAAGTTAGATAGTGCTGATGTGAGCTTTCACCCTGGGGTGGACGTCACACTTTCTTGGGGTGTAAATTAAGGCACTCAAAATAACCACAGAAATCGATAAAGGGATGAACTCTAAGCAAAAAATGTTATATGAAGTTTTTTCGATAAATCAATATTTCTCGAGTTATTCGCGATTGAAAATATTGATTTTCCTTCTGAAAAATGCATGTTTGAGAGCAATCCGAAAATTTCACAGAAAAACGCGATTGGTTTTTTAACGAAAACTTAATTTTTAAGATTACTAATCGCTTCAAACACCATTTTGTAGAGAATTTCAAGGGCTATAAAGCCTGTAAAAACTAACCTTCCTCGAACCCTTAGTTTTAGAGGGTTTTTGTGTTTAAAGGTCTCGGTGAAGGTGGTCTTGACACTCAAATGCGAATTTAAAACGGTAATATCTCAATTAATTTTTATCCTAGAGAAATAAAAGATGTAACAAAATTTTCTGCAAGAAAACCTTAATTTTTGTGCGTATCGTATTATTTGCATTTTGTACGTATCTTCTTTAGTTTTTGAGTTATTGTGGAAAAATGAAATTTTTTTCAAAAATGACAAAAATTATTCAAAAATTTAATCAAACTTATTTTAAAATCTAGGCATTCTAAAACGTTCAAACTTCTTGAACCTATTGTTAGTACCTACATAAAGTACATTGTAACTGGAATATGTTTAATTTCCTTTCTTGAGGTTAAGCCATTTGTTTCATTGTCCAAAAATTTGTTATTTTTCCATTATTTAACGTTGAAAGGTTCGAATTTAGTTTTCGGCGAAGAATTAGTCACGTTCAACGAGCCACAACTCGGTTCGTATTGCATCTACAGAAATAGAAATTAAACAATCGATTTGTTATTTTATAAGCTTTATTTTGGTTTTTAATGCTTTTTTCGATAACACGTAATGTTTTCGAGTTGTTCGTGAAAAATCGATCTAAAACTTGTATTTGTTAGATGGAAAATCAACATTTTCAATCGCGAATAATTCGAAAAATATTGATGTATTGAAAAAACTTCATATACAATTTTTTGCTGAGAATTCACCCGTATATCGATTTCTGTGATTACTTTGAGTGTTCTAATTTCCACCCCCAAGAAGGGGTGGCATCCACAACCAGGGTGAAAGCACACATCGTCACTTTATTACTTTTCTTCCTTAATTCATTCCCTATACTTCAATCGGTCCCCTACTCCCCTACGTCAATCGGTCTTGCCCGTAAGAATTCTCTTGTCCGTAAGTATTTTACATCAAATAAATGAAATTAGGCCAATAACCATCTAGTGGGGTCATTTTGGCTCCTTATAAAATTTAATATATTTTCTATTTAGAAATCAGTTTTCAATCAAAAATGTATTTTCATAGCAATAATAGAAGAAAAGATTTATAGAAGATTTACATTGAATCGGGCCCAATATTACGCAACAAAAGCAAAGTGCTGTATGAAAAAAACAGTTATTGATGTCATACATGAAGTGTGATATTCTTGTTTTTTTTCCAGGTGAAATTTCTACAACAACAAACGCTATGTTTACCGCTTGTAGAAATTGTACAAAACACTAACCTAAGTTTTTTTTTTGATTTGGCACATTATATAATGTCCCAAATTCCTATGTTTTCGTTTCGGTATTGTATACCAAACAGTTTTTATTTGGGACGACCAACCCAAAAAGAAAAATAAAGTGGTTATTGGTTAGTTTGTGGTTTTCGAGACGAGAACTTGGAAAAAAGACAGTCGGGTTTTAGCTCATAGAAGAGTTGGTTTAATTGTTTGGAACGTTAACTCAAAAAAATTTCGCCTGAATTGCGGTATATCGTGGTACTAAATATTAAGAGATTTTAAATAGTTTATGGTAAATTCGGTGTTTTTTTGTTGTCGTGTTCATTTCTGTTTTTTTGTTTGTGTTTTGTTATTACGGGAAAAAGCGCAAACATTTAGTGATTTAAGAGTATTATCAAAGTATTATTCAAAAAATTTTTTTGGGGTGTTATCCATGGTAAAAGTGTTGTGTTTTTGTGTAAAACTAACGAAGAAAAAAAAACAAAAAGAAACGGAAGTGTTTTAATAAAAGTTTATTAGAGTGTGTTTGCGAATCTGCGGATTAAATAGATAGGTAGGTGTCTGTTTTTTTTTTGTGTTGGTGGTGCATAGCTGCAAGGAGACCAGAAATACAGCAGGTACGTGAATTTCTGTCATTGTGTTTTATATCATTTTTTTTTGTCTTTCTACGTTTTTTTGTTATGTGTTTTGATTATTTGATTAGATGCTGTGGTAATACCAATATGTTAGGCTAGGATCATTTTATTTCCTCCCCTTACCTGATGATACTTTTGTCTTGGTAATATTCCGCTGAATCGCTTGGCTGACTCAGTGGAATAAATTTGCATGTAATTTCCAGTTTGTTTGGTGATCTGTCGGACCATTTCATGTCGGTCCCGAATTTTGTAACCCAATAGGGTTACACCACCCCTTCATTAAAATTAGCAGGAGTATATAGCCGTGGTGAGTGAGATGTTATGTCAATTTCTATGTAAAGGTAAGGGGTGAGGTATTATCCCTAACCTTACTTGTTACAGTCTTCATATTACATATTTACATTATTTTGATTTCTGGTTTCAAGATTAAAAATCAGTTCGAAGGCGCAAAAACTGGCTTCACCGTCTTATTGCCCAATAACTTACATCCGTGTCATGAGTGTAGAACGAAGCGGTAGCAGCGTAACAATCGAGGGCGATGTTAATACAAGAAGGTGTGTCATCACGCAGGTTACTGCAGCAACGCACCCGATTGTCCGTGAAGACTTGATCGATAAAGCTGTGCAGCTGACTGTTGGGTTAAAATTAGGAATGGTAAATGGAGATGAAGCAATAATAAAAGGAAAAACGTTCGTTAACCTAAGCATATGGCCAAGTTATCCGAAAATGTGGGCAAGATATTGTAGACATCTCTGTGATCAGAGATACAAAAATTTATAAAAATTTATAAAACCATCAAAATTATCAAAAATTTATTGTGTAAAGTATAGTAAAGTTCATCACAACTGGGTCAGGTTGGCCACGTAGATTGGCAGATTGCCAAGTTATCAGAAAATATGGGCGAAACATTGTGAACATCTCTGTGATCGGAGAGACAATTATTTATAAAACCATCAAAATTATTAAAAATTCTAAATTCTGTGAAGTATAGTAAAGTTCGTCACAATTGGATCAGGTTGGCCACATATATTGGCATATGGCAAAGTTATTTGCAAATAAGGGCTATTCGAGAATGAGGGAAAAACCTCGTGGACATTTGTATAGTTGGCGATATTACAACTTTTAAAATCATAAAAAATTATTAAAAATTCCACATTCTGTGAAATTGTATTTTCATCACAATTGGATCAGCTTGGTGACATGCATATACAGCTATATGGCCTAGTTATTCTAGAAAATGTGCCGGCCCTTTGGGACATCTCCAGGATTGGCGCTAAACAGTTATTTAACTATCAAAAATCAGTCAACTTTTAAATTATCTAAAATACAGTAAGGTTCAAGAAAATTGAATGCTTTTGGCCAACGAGATAAACAAATGGTCCAGCTTTCTGAAAATGATGATGAATAACCTGTTGCAGGGTTTGATTGTACGAAAAATCGAAAATCACCAAAATTTTAAATTTTCATATAATCTAAATTCCAATTGGAAAAATAACTAATTTAACAGTGTAATTTTTTGTTATTTTTTTAGCATAAACTTCACACTCATAAATATTGATTTTACAGCTAATTATTTATTCTGGAGCCAAGAATTCAATAAAAAAATGCTATTTTGTCACAAGATTTACGAAATAGCATTTATAGCAAATTAATCAGAGGAAAAGCAAAACAGCTTTCCCGTATGACTAAATACCTTGCAAAATACAACTTGTTCACGGTAAGCAATGTCCGCCATTCATTATGCCTAAGTAAGTGATGATAATAGACCGACATATTGTACTACCACAAACAAGTCAGAAACAGTATTTTTTGCTATTTGATCACAATAAAATGTCAAAAATTATGTTCTCTAAACAGCTAATTTGCTAAAATAACTTCTATCAATGACATATAGTCATTTTTGCTCCTTAGCTGCCACGAAAATAATAATATAGAGTAACATCTTTTGAGATGACATTTTACTGTGGTCAGTATTGAGCTATTTTATTTTCAGCAGTAATATACCAAGAGTATTGATAATTTCCCGAAATAATTTTGTAACAATTTCCGAAAGAACGTTGCTTGGTAACAGCCCGAAGCCGTAGGCTGAATAAATTCTTTTCATCTAGTAGCCAGAGTATGTTTTTCTAAAATAGCAAGCCTATTAAATCGGTCAACTTCGAGTCACGTGTACAAAATAAACCAATCAAAATAACATTACACTGATAACTTCCCTAGCGAAATTATCAGTGTAAGGTTATTTTGATTGGTTTATTTCGTACACGTGACTCAAAATAGACTGATTTAATAGGCTTGCTATTTTAGCAAAAAAAATTCAGGTTGATTTACCCGCAAAAACGCAAATTATCAACTTTGTAGTATAATATGATAACTTTTATGATGATTTATTTGCTATAAAGCCAAATTGCTGTTGTTGTTATTATTGTGATATATTTTTTTGAGTAAATTGTCCGTACAAATGATTTTTAGCCATATTAGAAAATTAGCTATATTTTTGGTCAAAAAAACGTTTTTCTGACATATGAATAATGCTAAATAGCTACTAACTATTTAGTCATAGAAACTGATCACTGTGACCAAAAAAGTGACAAAATTTAGCTGATGCAAGCTAAAAAACTTGATTGTTACTTGGGGTAATTAATAGTATTGTGATTTTTGTTGTTATTAAAAAAATGTATAAGTCCTGATTGATATGGAAATGCTATCGTCCTCCTCATCTGATGATTCAGATTATTTTTTGGAGAATGTTAAATATAAAACGGATCGTGTTTTCCAAGAGAGGATCGATGAAAATTACTATTCGGATGATGAGTTCAAGAAGCGGTATAGATTTTCCAAACAAAACATTACATTTTTGGAGACATTGGTTGAAAAGGATCTTTCAAACGTCAATAATAGAGGATTTTCTTTAACAGTGATACAACAAATTTTGCTAGCTTTGCGGTATTATCTTACCGGATGTTTCCAAACCGTTTCTGGTGATTTAATTGGTGTCACGCAATCAACAGCAGGTAAAACCATACATGAAGTAACAAGGGACTTCGCTGGACTATCCAGGAAATTTATAAAAATGCCTAATTCTGAGGCCGAGCCAATAAAATTATAACAAGAGTTTTGGCACGGCCAGATGGCTCAGCGCATGATATGGCCGTTTATAACTTTTCAAAATGCAAAAGGCGTAGCCAAAACTGTAGGTAGGTATATCTATAAAAATTAAAAATATTATCTGGTTTTCATTCTTATTTGTTTTTCCCCATCACAAATTTACTGCCTGTCATTGTTGCAACTGCAGTGCTGCATAACATAGCAATAGATTTGGGAGATGATGTCGCGGAAGATGATGAAGATGTGCCAAATCAACCAAAATGTCCCAAATATTTCACCTAATCCGGCTGAAAGTGATTCTAAGATTTTAATACAATTGTTAGGTGGCAAATAATTCAAATTTTTTAAATAATAAAATAGAACTAATAATGCCTATTTTTATTTAATTTGTTATAATTATTTTTAATTTATTAATAAAAATCATTCGCTGTCGCCAATAATATATGCAGATGGACACAAACTTTTATAATAAAGATATTGAGCTATCGCAGCTTTTTGTATAATTTTGGTGAGATTAATTTTTTCTTCGAGGGCTTCTATTTGTTTTTCTTTAATTTTGTTGACTAGTGGAAAACTCCTCCTGCGGTCTCTAGTTCTTGGGAAATTTGCTGTGGAGTTTATTGTGAGCGCATTGTTATGAGGTGATAAATGTGAAGTGGTTCGGTTATTTTGCAATCCGGTTGGTAAGTTATTCGTGGATAAATTGTTGACTGACTTGACTTACACATGTATTTTTGTAACAGACAACATTTACAAAAATAATATCAATTCACAGCTAAACAGGTTTGTTTGTTTTGATTTATTTGACAGAACAAAGGAAAATTATGTTTTTGATGTTGGTTATGTTCGAAAAACTATACTTTTATTTACGTTTAAAAATTCCATTAAAATCCCAACTAAATTCGCTGTTTAAATGCCGTTTAAGAATAACAGTTTCGGAATTCAATTCCCAAAAAACTGTAACTACAACCACTGATTATATATCACTATATCACTGATTAGCTATATAAGATTAGTTTTTTCAGTGCAAAAAAATGTCATTCTAAATTTCAAAACGTATTATTTTGTGATGGCACCGACAAAGCGAGAGATATATATATATATGCTTCTTTTTTTCGCATTCTTCAAAAAAATACAAAACCAAAAATAACAAAATAGTAGTAAAAAAAAAAATTCATGAATGAAACACAAAAAAGGTCATTAGTTTGGTAATTTTGTTTGTATATTTTCGAGTATGTATGATGCACGTGCAGACGATCAGTGATCATAATATTTATACCTATTGTCAAAACCAACATTAATGTATTACAATCCTGACTATCCTAACTGATTTTTCGCTTATACATGAAAGTATTGGTGATCGGATACACTATATAAATTGTAGCAAAACAAAACATACGAAGTTTCCCACCAATACTTCCAAGTATAAGCGATTTAATGTAAGAAGGTATCTGTGTACCTCATTACGAAATCAGGCTTGTAGTACATTAGTGTTGGTTTTGCCTATTGTATTAAATACATACATACGCATACATATTTTATATTTGAAATCTTCTTTAAACTAAACCAAATTTTGGAATAATATTTGGAATAATCCAGTTTGGTAATTTTGTTTGTTTTGTATATTTTGTATATTTTTGTATATTTTCGAGTATGTATGTATGATGCACGTGCAATAATATATGTATAGTGAAAATAATATCTCAGCGAAACTCATTTTTTCATTGTTGTGCGCAGCCAACAGTGAAGTAGTTAAACAAAATTAAAAATTCAGAGAAGGGTCGGCTCAGTATTATTTTTAAAAACAAAAAAAAATATAAATATAGTTATGTGAAATTTGATTCCATTACATAATGTGATTTATATTGAAAAATATTAAAAATTCTCATTATTTTATAGGTAAATTCTAAAATAACATGTGAAATTAAAAAAATATAAAAAGTACTAACAACACCACTGGATATATAACGTTATACCCATTTAAGGTACGAACTAGGCATATTAAGAAAGAAATGACATTTTTCGAGTTAAAGCAAAACAATAAAAAAACTCGATTTTAAATTTCAATTTGTTCGAGGCAAACTAGTGATATTAAAATTATCTTAAATTTTATCAAAAGTTCTAGTGGTAGTGTGTTATCTAAATTAAAATTACATTAATTATAGTGAATAAATTTGAGGAAAAACATATTTCAAAATAGACAAATTCTAACCTCAAAATGTAAACAAATTAGCCTAAATACATCGCTGTGTTTACGCCATTTGTTTTTGTTTTATTATATGCGCGTGATCTGTCAGAATTTCGCTGAGATAATATTTTCACTATACTCCGATGTTTCATTTTCGATCTGTTGTAATTTTCTGACATGCGCAATATATTACCTTGCATAAACTGTGAGTGATCATAATCTATATACCTATTGTATTATATATATATATATATATATATATATATATATATATATATATATATATATATATATATATATATATATATATATATCGTCGGCTTAGTTCTTTTTTGTTCTATCTCACATTTTTCCGATTTTTGGGTTTTAACGATTTTTGAGGTTTTGAAAGTAGCTCTTTCGATTGAGCTAGTCACGGTAGATCTATGTCTTTTACTTTTTGAGATATTGAGTTCATTTTTGTTCTATTTTCCTAAAATGTTAAGTGTACGTACTTTCTTTTATGTTCTATAATTACGAGAGTTTTTTTGTTCTATATCCCTTAATTCCTTTAAAAATTATCAGAAAATAAATTTTACTTCTTTTTTGGTCAATTTAGTGAAATACGTTTTATTGAAAATTCCTTATTGTTCAATATCATATATAATAGCTTATTTCTTTAATGTTCTATAACAACATAAGTTCAGTAAAAGAACTTATATTCACTCAACGAGATTATAAAATCGTGGGATATAAAATCGATTTAACAGAAAACCCGGTTTTCGAGCTAGTTTTAAAATCCAAAAATCCTCGCAGAAAATGTTATCAAGAACAACTAGACGAACTGCCAAACATTCCAACGGCAAATTTTAAAAAAATACTTCCACTGGAAAAAAACGTTATATTCGGTCAATGATGAAGTACATGCCAGAAGTTGACCAACATTATTATGAGTCTGTTTTAAAATAAGACTAAAAATGTGTACTTACTATGAGTACTTAAAAAAAGAAAAATACTGTGATAGTAAACATCTTATACATTTTTCGAAAATTCATAAATTTAAGCTTTAAAGTTTGATACTATCGCTTAAAATTATATTTTGTTTGACATCAAAAAATACCTAAACTAAGGAAAATTAAAAGTTCTTTAGATTAAAATTTTTGCAGAGTATAAAAAATACGATAAAATTTCATCTAAAATTAAAGAGTATTAATGTTCGATATCACACACAGGTTTCCGAAATCCACCAATTCATTTTTGTTCAATATGCATAAGAGCCAATGGAAATTTCCGATTGCACAAAAAAGAAAGTACACGTAGTTAACAAGCATATATGGTATAGAACAAAAATGAATTATGTCTCGATTTTCAATTTTCCAATTTGTCAAAAATCTAAGGGGTCTACAGACATTTCGTAAATAAGAAATGATTTAAAACACTCTAATTTTTTTAATAATAATATAAAATTTTTAATAATTATTTTTATTTATATTGAGCCAAATCTTTTAATTTAAACAATTATTTTATTGGTATAGGGCTCTTTATTTTTATTTTTATTTATTAGTACTTGAGCTTTCAATCCCACTTCGGGATCATTTTCAAAAGCATAATGAAAAATTATTTCCAAAATAGGTTCCTTTTATATAAAAATTTTACATAAAACAATCAAACATTTGTTACAAAAACCAATTTTTCATGGAAACGCACAGCCTAGACAATTTTTCGAAAAATAATTTTCTTTTCCTGGCTAAAGCGTTTTTCATGTAGAAAGGTTGTACAATTGAATAAAAATAAAATGAGGTGAGACAAAAAACTTATATAAATAAATCATACGAGTTGCCAATATAAGCATAATCTTCTACAATGTTAATCGAATTTTTACTTGATTTAATATGTAACATTTCCAAAATCGATCTTTTCCTAAAATTGGTTTGTTTATCGAGAATTTTGACGTTATCTAAATTGATTAAATGATTGGAATTTTTCAGATGCCGTGTAAGTGCACTAATATTTGAATTTAGATCTTTGTTGGTGTCATATCGGTGTTGATAAATTCTTTTTTCCAAAAATTGTTTTGTCTGTCCAGTATACGTGGCGTTGCAACTACAACGGACTTGGTAAACCACATTTGATTGTTTTCTTAAAGGTACCTTGTCTTTAATTTTGGAAAAAATATTTCCATTTAGGCTTGTAGGGGGATGTGCAGCTACAAGCCTAAATGGAAATATTTTTTCCAAAATTAAAGACAAGGTACCTTTAAGAAAACAATCAAATGTGGTTTACCAAGTCCGTTGTAGTTGCAACGCCACGTATACTGGACAGACAAAACAATTTTTGGAAAAAAGAATTTATCAACACCGATATGACACCAACAAAGATCTAAATTCAAATATTAGTGCACTTACACGGCATCTGAAAAATTCCAATCATTTAATCAATTTAGATAACGTCAAAATTCTCGATAAACAAACCAATTTTAGGAAAAGATCGATTTTGGAAATGTTACATATTAAATCAAGTAAAAATTCGATTAACATTGTAGAAGATTATGCTTATATTGGCAACTCGTATGATTTATTTATATAAGTTTTTTGTCTCACCTCATTTTATTTTTATTCAATTGTACAACCTTTCTACATGAAAAACGCTTTAGCCAGGAAAAGAAAATTATTTTTCGAAAAATTGTCTAGGCTGTGCGTTTCCATGAAAAATTGGTTTTTGTAACAAATGTTTGATTGTTTTATGTAAAATTTTTATATAAAAGGAACCTATTTTGGAAATAATTTTTCATTATGCTTTTGAAAATGATCCCGAAGTGGGATTGAAAGCTCAAGTACTAATAAATAAAAATAAAAATAAAGAGCCCTATACCAATAAAATAATTGTTTAAATTTAAAATTTTTAAGTTAAGTTTAATAAACAAAAAAAAATAATACTCAAAGTTTAAATTTGCATTATCTCGAAATACGCATTTATGCACTTAGAACACAAAAGAACTAAGCCGACGATATATATATATTATACACATACATATTTTATATTTGAAATCTTCTTTAAAACTAAACCAAATTTTGGAATAATATAGCTATGTATAGTGAAAATAATATCTCAGCGAAATTCTGACAGCTCTCGCGCATCAAAACAAATGGTGTAAACATAGCGATGTATTTAGGCTAATTTGTTTACATTTTGAGGTTAGAATTTGTCTATTTTGAATTATGTTTTTCCTCAAATTTATTCACTATAATTAATGTAATTTTAATTTAGATAACACACTAGCACTAGAACTTTTGATAAACATTTAAGATAATTTTAATGTCATTAGCTTGCCTCGAACAAATTGAAATTTAAAATCGAGTTTTTTTGTTGTTTTGCTTTAACACGAAAATGACATTTCTTTTTAAATATGCCTAGTTCGTACCTTGAATGGGTATAACGTTACATATCCAGTGGTGTTGTTAATATTTTTTATATTTTTTTAATTTCGCATGTTATTTTAGAATTTACCTATAAAATAATGAGAATTTTAAATATTTTCCAATATAAATTACATTATTTAATGGAATCAAATTTCACATATCTTTATTTATAATTTTTTTTGTTTTTAAAACTATTACTCAGCCGACCCTTCTTTGAATTTTTAATTTATTTTAACTACTTCACTGTTGGCTGCGCACAACGATGTAAAAATGAGTTTCGCTGAGATATTATTTTCACTATACATATATCTATTTTTTACTGAAAATGAGTTTGTCGATGAATTTTTTTTTTTTTTAAGGTCATTCACCCTTTTGATTTGGATGTTATTTACCTTGCTTTTGAAATGCTTTCTGATGCGTTTTCCTAGGTGCAAGAAAGAAATACAATAATAAAATGGATAATAAGTTTGATTAAAATTTGAATTGCTAACAATTTGACTACATAGGCATATCATTTTTAAGCGACGTCCCGCTCCCGCAAAACATTCTTTGTTTCTTTGCTAATTGAAGAAATGAAAAGTTAGAATAATTATTTTCAGTTTTCTATTATGAATGTGTTTTTTCCGACTTGAGGAGAACATGACAATCATTTATCATAATAAACTTCATTTGTTCCTGGTGAATAAGTTTAATGGGATACCATCTACGCAAGAATTAAAAGGGCGTAAATCGACTTATGCCGTAATCGGCTCTTGCTCATTTTCAATCTAATTTTCTGTTAGTACGTTTTCATTCCAATTTTTAGGTAATATAAAGAGAAGAAGATATCTTACTTTCTTCAATATTACCTTAGAAATTGGCAAATATAAAAAAAATAAATGAATTGGTAATAAAAAAAATTTTAAATCCGATTTCCTTGGCGTAATTTTGCAATTTGGAACAATACAGGTGACGTGTTGTTTCCTAGTATCCAACTGCCGTTTTCGTTCTAAATTTTTTTAAGAAAATGAATAATACACTCAAGTTTTTTAAAAATATTTTTGAAAGATCCGGAGGATTATTTGTGAATTTGATTCAAACGCATTCGAATCTTCAAAGTTCATATCTGAATTGAATCAAATTCGTTCGTTTCTTATTTAAATCAAATTCGAATTTTATATTTCGTAACTACATTTACCTCACCCAAAAGATCCCGCTCTTTCACCCCATTTACCACGTAATGATGGAGAGGAATTAAGTACTCATCTACAAATTATTTACAGTTATCTGAAGTAACTAGTTCGTTTTCCCTCTTCTCTCCATCATTATAGAAACGTTGTATTCTATCGGTCAAGGTATTATTATTATCATACACATACACATTCATTTTCCCCACTACTCGTCAGGGCGAGTAATACAATTTAGTTATTAATAAGAAAAATTTCGTGTGTCAAAGGCACTTTTTGAAGGAAAATGTTACATGTACAAATCGTTTAACGAAAAATGCTGTGCCAATTCTACATATAGTTCAAAGGTCTAATATTGATGAAGAACATTTCTCATCTAATAATTTGAATAACTTCGATCTGGAACAGGACATTCCATCATTGGTTCAATCACAATCGCTAGTTTTGGAAACAATCGGTACCCAAGCTGACCAAACTGACGAAGAAATACAATTTTTGAAATTTATTGATAAAATCAACTGTCTCCACTGTGAGATGCCGAAAGAAAATTCATATATTTGCCTGAAATGTGCTAAAAGTGGAAGAGCAATTCATTTATATAAGAAGAAATTGAAAAAAAAAGTCAACGAGACTATAATTTATTGAAAGCCTCCTACAAGATTCTCAAGCTTTGCTTAAGTAGAATGAAACTTAAACATAATAAATTTAAAAAAATTGATGATCACATTGATAATTGAAAAGTAAATGAAACCACGAAAAGTGTTTGTAAACGTCTTGTAAAAGAAGATTTTTACTATAATGAGAGCGACAAAATATTTGCTCAGTCATTATTTTATAAATCGGCTTCAACGTACAAGTATTTGAGGGACCAATTGAATTTAAAATTACCATCTACCTCATCTATATATAAATGGTCTCCCATTAAATTTATTCCACCAGGAACAAATGAAGTTTTGTTAACTCAACTAGAGAAAGTATTCCAAAATATGGCAACAAAATCAAAAATTTGTGTATTATCTTTCGACGAAATGTGCATAAATAAAGACCTAACCATAAATATATTTTTAGCCCGTGTTGAAGGGTTTTGTGACGATGGCCGTGAAAGAAAAAACGAATTGGCAACGTCAGTTTTGTTTTTTATGCTGCGCGGACTGGTGGATGACTGGAAATATGTTCTCAGCTATATTTTAATTAACAAATCTGCTGATCCTTTTTATTTATCAAATTTAATAAAAGAAAATATAAAGATTTGCAACGATATGTTGAAATTACATGTTGTTTTAGTAACCTGCGATCAAGCAGCTACTAACATCGCTACCTACAAAACACTTGGAGTGACTCCAGAAGCACCATATTTTTTTGTTAACGATACACAAATTCTGGCGCAGTTCGATCCTCCGCATCTAATTAAATCGGTTAGAAACGCCATTTTAAAAAATAAATTTCAACATTTGGATTTTGGAGTGGCCGATGTTAATGTTATTCGAAAAATATTCGAATTTGACACAAAACAAAATGTTAAACTGATGCCAAAACTTACCATCCACCATTTCGAACCAAATACGTTTCAGAAAATGAATGTCAGTTTGGCAGGTCATATATTGAGCAGTACAGTAGCCAGTGCAATTAGGACAACATTGAAAGTTAAACCGGAAACGTTTGGTGAATTTCTGAACAACGCTATACCAACCGCTCAAATGGTGCAAAGATTTAATGATCTGTTCGATTGTTTAAATTGCCGACATTTCAAATCTTCAGCTCCTTATGACTCAAGATTGGTAATAATGTCTACTTATGACTCAAGATTGGTAATAATGTTCTTGAAGACAGCTTACCATTCTTAGATAAAGTAACCATTCTTTCAAAGAACGAAAATTATTTTAAGTTTCTCAGAGGTCTTAAAATCAGCATAAAAGCTAACATTTTACTAGCTGATATTTTGAAGGAAAAGTTCGACGTGGAATACATATTAACAGGGCGAACCAACCAAGATTGTTTGGAAATTTTTTTTTCAATTCTTCGTGGGAAAGGTGGATTTAATTACATGCCATCTAGTCATGAAATTGGTATGCATTTTGCCAACAACATAGTGAGAAAATTGCTTTAAATTCTCCATTTAAAAATTGCTTGTCAGACGAATCGCAAGCTATTGATTTGGACTGGAATAGCTTTAAAACTGAATTTGAAATGAGTCTAAAACTCTAAAGTCTCAAGAGTATGCCAGTACCAATAATTTACCACCTGATGACATTGAGGAGACAGATATCCATGTTTTAAAGCAAAATGCGTTAGTATACTATACAGGCTACTGTATTTTAAAGAAAATTAATTGCCAAAGCTGCCAGGAGAAGTTGGCGATGAAAGACGACGAAATAAAAATTTCGGAAACTTTTTTGACGGAAAATTTTTTAAGAAGAATGAAACTAACTTTGGTTCATTGAGTGCTCCTTCTGATGAATTTACCAACGTAGCTCGATCTTTGGTAGAGGTCTTTGAAAAATATTACCATACAAATTGTTGTTCTCCAAATGTGATTAAATTTTTAACAAATGAATGTTTGAATGAAATTAGTTCATTTTTTTATACTTGTTTTTATGAGAAAGAACTGCAAATGGTCCACAGTAAATAATGAATTTTCCAAAATTAAAACTCATTTCGCTTCAAAACAAGCATCAAGAAAGCTTAAAATATTAAAAAGTTGATAATAAATTTTTTTTTTATATATTTTTATGGAATTTTATTACACTTTTGTCCCTCCATTAACACGATAATTGGTTAGCGCGAATATAATTTAATTTTAATCAACGCTTTTTTGTCTCAAGCCACTAAATATGCCATTTTCACAAAAACATTCAAAGTTTACACAAAGTGATGGGCACGAAATTAATAACCTTTACACAACAACCAAATCCTATCTGTAATAGAAATTGAAAAAAAAAGAAATTATCTTTGTTTGTTTATTTTTTTTTTTTGCTTAGGCCGGTATTACATTATCACATTTGAGGAGTGTCTGATCAAAAGTGGCTATTTACGATATTCGAAAAATATTTTGTAATGATCTGGCATCTGGCTGTTTTAAACGCACATTTAAAGATTACTTTTTTATATAGCTTGTTTTGACTGTTTCTGATTTTAGGGACATTTTTGATAGAGAAATAGCCACTTTTGGTTCATTCTGATATCGAAAAAAAATTATGTATAGAAAAAAAATAATTATGCTTGTTGAAAAATGTAAATAGCTACTTTTGATCAGACACTCCTCATTTATATAACTATATAAATATAATTATATTTTTTTACGAAGAAAATACTGTTATATTTAGGTTCAAGAAGCTAAATATAACAGTATTTTCTCTGTAGAAAAATATAATTATTAAAATGTGATAATCTAACATCCGTATTAGGTCGACTAGCATTTATAGCTGTATATGATCTACTATTATTATTTAAATAACGGTTATTCCAGAATCTTCTCGAAAGAAGCCATGGACATCCCCGAATATAATTTTAATCTCACTGAGTCACAAATTTGTGTTACCTTCGCACTGCACGAATATTATGGGCTTTATACGATTATACATATAATAAACATTTTCAACTGTTAGTTATATCGTGAAAATTGTTTCGTCTATATAAAAATGCTCCTTTCATGCAGTTGTTCTGAATTTTAATAAATTTAAAAAACCACATACCTTGCTTAGGGTTATTGCCACAGAATTGGTAATTTCCTACTTAACATTTTTATAAAAATTATTATGTACAATGTATTATTATAATAATGTACAATGTAAAAGTTGATTCAATTTTATAAATAGATTTGCACAAATTCAAGATTATAAGGGATTGTTCACACCAAGCACGAGTAGCGAATTACGAGTAACCATTTTTCAGAAAATTTTGACATAAAATACAGTTAAATAGAATGGATTTTTCCATTTATAATATAATTACGATTATTTAATTCAAAATAAACTAAATTAAGCCCTAAAAATGCTTTAAAATAACAAAAATACTAAATTCGTACAAAGATGAAATATTCGCGCATTCGCTAAAAATTAAAATTAGGTTCCACTCGTGTTCTACATAATTTTTATTCGTACGAGTATTGACATTCGTACGAGTATCTTTTTATAAATCATTTCAAATACGATCAAAATGACTTTTAGAGACTACTCACACCAAACGCGAACTGCGAGTTGCGAATAAATTCCAAACACGAATTCGCAAATTTGATTTACACTAAACGCGAGCGAATTTATATGTCAAAATCAATACCATACATGATCAAATATTTTTAATAATACGGTAATTATTTCCAAAACCTGTTTTTTTATATTGTTCGTTTTGACAAAGCTTAAAATACATAATTCGATATAAATAATATTAATTTAATCTTTAAAAGTCATTTTGATCGTATTTGAAATGATTTATAAAAAGATACTCGTACGATTGTCAATACTCGTACGAATAAAAATTATGTAGAACACGAGTGGAACCTAATTTTATTTTTTAGCGAATGCGCCAATATTTCATCTTTGTACGAATTTAGTATTTTTGTTATTTTAAAGCATTTTTAGGGCTTAATTTAGTTTATTTTAAATTAAATAATCGTAATTATATTATAAATGGAAAAATCCGTTCTATTTAACTGTATTTTATGTCAAAATTTTCTGAAAAATGGTTACTCGTAATTCGCTACTCGTGCTTGGTGTGAACAATCCCTTAAAGATTAAATTAATATTATTTATATCGAATTATGTATTTTAAGCTTTGTCAAAACGAACAATATAAAAAAACAGGTTTTGGAAATAATTACCGTATTATTAAAAATATTTGATCATGTATGGTATTGATTTTGACATATAAATTCGCTCGCGTTTAGTGTAAATCAAATTTGCGAATTCGTGTTTGGAATTTATTCGCAACTCGCAGTTCGCGTTTGGTGTGAGTAGTCTCTAATAGTTCATTTTATTCAAAATGTTTATTTTGATAAATGATTTTTGTGTGAGTGATCTGATCATATTCAATATAAATGATCCGTTCTGCTCAAGTCGGAAAAAACACATTCATAACAGAAAACTGCAAATAATTATTCTAACTTTTCATTTCTTCAAATAGCAAAGAAACAAATAAAGAATGCTTTAAGGCACATAATTATGTTACTTAAAAATGATATGCCTAGGTAGTCAAATTGTTATCAATTCAAATTTTAATCAAACTTATAATCCTTTTATTATTGTATTTGTTTCTTGCACCTAGGAAAACGCATCAGAAAGCATTTCAAAAGCAAGAAAAATATGTAACATCCAAATCAAAAGGGTGAATGGCCTTAACCTTCATCCGTCCCTTAAAAAAGTAACACTAAAATTCCTTTGTGCAAAAATTACCAAATAAATTCATCAGTAAATTTACGCTAAGCAAATAAAAAATTCACTTTTATTTTTAATTTTATTTATTAAAACGAAAGATAACGCAGTAATTTAATAAGATATTTCAAAAATAAAATTCGATTTAGGTCAAAATGAAGCGAGGGACGGATGAAGGTTAAAAAAAACAATCATCAACAAACTCTTTTTCACAAAAAAATGTATATTATTCCAAAATTTGGTTTAGTTTAAAGAAGATTTCATATATAAAATATGTATGTGTATGGATGTATTTAATACAATAGGTATATATATTATGATCACTGATCGTCTGCACGTGCATCATACATACTCGAAAATATACAAACAAAATTACCAAACTAATGACCTTTTTTGTGTTTCATTCATGAATTTTTTTTTTTACTACTATTTTGTTATTTCTTGTTTTGTATTTTTTTGAAGAATGCGAAAAAAAGAAGCATATATATATATCTCTCGCTTTGTCGGTGCCATCACAAAATAATACGTTTTGAAATTTAGAATGACATTTTTTTGCACTGAAAAGACTAATCTTATATACTAATCAGTGCTACAACTAAAAGTTGTAGTTGCGTCCATCGATTGGGACCTATTAAAATTGCAAATACTTGTGAATCTCAAGGAAGAGTTTTATGTTTCTGCAAAGTTTGGTTGAAGTTTAGCGTATTTATGACATTTACTTAGTCAAGAGCTTTAGTTATATACTTTTAAATTTAGAAAAATCTTGAAACCAGTCACAGGGGATAATCGGAAATAACACTTTAAGTAATCCAAGCTAATTTTCTTTAAATATACGTTTTATGTCAAATTTTTAATTTAATCATAATAATGAGCTGTTATTGTCATGAATATTAAAATTGTAAATATTTTTTAATCTCAAGGATCAGTTTTATTTTTGTTCTATGTAAGGTCTATGTTTAGCCTTTTATAGTAAATATTTACATAGTTTTGACCTTTATGTACGTGTTTTTAATTAAATTATCCTTGAACAGAATCTCCCTGAAACAATTTAACAATTTTATTTTTCGTGCCGCATGTTTAAATGCGCCTGAGTTCAACCAACTATCAGAACAGTACAAATTATTTTGAAAAATTCTTGAATTTCTTCATTTTAAACCTAAAATGATACAACACTGTTTAGAATCGCGGGAAAATATTTTATTTACGTAGTGGTTCGACAGAAAAATATTTTCTACTATTAACTAATTTACATTCTATAAAAGTAGCACAATACATAAATCAAAATACGTAGAGTATGGCTTTAAATTTTTATTATTCTGAATAAAAAAGATTTGATTAGAGGAAAATAAATGTATTGTGTGCGATAATAATAAATTCATGACTAAAATTTAAATTATTTTTAAATCTTGGTTCACTTTCATTTCACTCTCTCTATCTTTATGTATATATGAGTCTATGTGTACGAAAAGCTCACAAGAGACCAAAACTAATTTTGAATTTTTACCTCGTAATTTTTTACCACAAATATTTGCAATTTGACATAAATACTAATTTTCTTCATTTTATTCATGGTTTTCATTACGGTATCGAAAAAGTAAAGTAGTAACTATATAAAAGTTAAAGCGTTAGCATGCTCGGTACCTTCTACTAGTAAGTAAATATTTTTTTCTCTAAATAATCTCGTGGAAAACTGTTTCTCCTTAAGATTCAGCCTCCTAAACACGGTCAGGTTGAAAAAGTTTCAACTCAATGATTAGCGGAAAGTCTCTCTAGATTGATTTTAAAATAGCTGTTTATTTGTTTTATAGTGTTTTCTTCCGGCAAACTTTGGAATAATATTCTTGTTCGCATAAATTACTCAATTCTTGCAAATTTAGAGTGCTGATATTTTTCGACAATCTAGATTATGGGTTACTTATTGTTATTACCAAATAGTTTATCATCTAAACGATGTCTTATATGACAGATTGTTGCTTGATACTTCTCGTAAATTCCAACTTTTATTTTCCTAGAAGTATGTACATAAGTACATCTAGGACTATTTTAAGTCTACTTTTTAAGGTTTCGTAATATTCTCACAATCTAATACATACCTTGTTTTAATAGAGTTCAGACCAATTTATCAAATTCAAAAATAAACTGAAAACTTTAAAAATTATTTGTGAACAGATTTGATCAGCAAAATGAGTTGTTTATCAAAACTATATACAAAAATATTTATTAATAAAATTTTGATTGAAATCTCTGATGTGTGCAGGTCAATCAAATTATCATATCATTGAACGACGACGTCAAATCAATAATTATAACTTCAAAGTCAGCTCGTTTATTAAATTTATTCCATAACCTTGTTTTATACTGTACGCTTCAAACGTTGCAATAACTTATGTATCAACATCAAAGCAATATTCCAGCTTACATTTTCTTTGTATCAATTTATTTAAATTAATTTTCTCTCCGTATACTCTCTTGTGACTTATTTGTTGTTTTGTATATGAAAAGCAAAATATTATTTTCGTGTATATATGGAAAATTCGAAATTTTCTATCCCGAAAAAAAAACTTTTGTTGAAAATTTAATTTCTCTTCTATGGAAAACAAAATATTTTTTCTTGTTGTCTTGTTAAAAATAAAAAAACTTTTGTATTTTCGTTTTTATGTTTAATAAGTTAAAAAATGAGCTCGGATACACATATAGATAAAATAACACAAAAATAAACTTTAAATTCGAAACATAGGAAAAATAATTTTCTTATATTTTCTTTTGATCAAGAACAACAAAAATTTGGTTTGGTTACTTAAGCAAGAAACGGATAAATAGAAACTGGGTGAGAAAATTTTGATATATGACAATAAAATAAAATTTAAAATATATTTGAACAAAAAAAAAAAATTAGATTTAATTTTTTCAGATGTTTTTGGGTTTTTTTGTTTATCTCTAAAGCATATTTAAATTCAAAATATATACTTTATACTTTTGTTTTGCTACAAAAAACCCTCAAATCAGAAATGATATCTCTAGAGAAAATGATTAAGAACGCAAAACAAAAAAAGGAAAAATTTTCAAGAAAATGATTATTTATTTGAATGAGATGAAGAGTAACTAAGTTTATTTAATATATTTATAGATTTGTTGTGGTCCATTTTATTTGCTTTCTTGATTTCTGGACTTTGGTTGAATAACTAATTTTCATATCGGTTTCTTAGTAAATTTAAAAGATAAAAATAAATCGATACCACATAGATTATTACGCGTGACAAGCTATATGGTAATATTTCAGTGAAACCGGCTTAAACACGACGTACATATAAAAGCAACTGCTCAGGTATGAGTATACAGAATTGGCTATGTTGGATTTCTGCATAGTATGCATAACGGACCAAATAGAGTAAAATTTGTGCTGGTTTGATGTTCGACATAGAGTTTAGAGGGTAATAAGTGGATTGCTTCGTACCTAGATAGTAGAGCAGTTAGAGTTAGAATTAATGACAATAAAATGATCCTAAAACTGTGGATATTAGGGGGCCTCAAGGCGGAAAAATGGAGAAAAATATGTGAAATCACAAATCCTTTATATGGAATCGAAAGTCATGTTTTAATTTTATGATTTTTCTGTTTTGAATGTGTAGGTAGCACTGAGTAAAAAAAAACTATGGAACCTGATTTTTTTTTGTTGTTATTGTTTTTCAGGATCCAGTGTGTCAAATAATTAAAAATTGCATGCACTTGATGTTGTATTTATTGCTATATAAAAATAACTAATTATATAAAAATTATAAAATTGGACTCCTTTGAAAAATAAATAAATAGGGATTATGAGATTATTATGAAAATGGTACTGTCTCATCTCGAACATAGCATCCGCCTTGAAAACGCCAGATTTCAATTAACTGGTAAACGACATAACTTGGTGGCTGGTCAGGATTTCTGCAACACGAACTCGCCCATCATTTCCTGGAAATACTTTAACAATTTTGGCAAGCTTCCACTGATTGACCATATCGTTAATCTATAGATTTTCTTTTGTGCCATACCATTTAGCACAAGCTAGCATGGAGGTAAGATATTCCATGTGCCATCTCTTCCAGAATAGTTGCGTCATTCGTTTTTTATATGGAATTTCCATGACATCTGGTATGATAGGATTCCCAATTAAAAAATGTGCTGGTGTTAAAGGATCACATTCTTCGTCGGATACCGCACATAATGGTCTGGAATTAAGTAGCCCCTCACTTTGTGCTATTGCCGCCCGTTACTCGTTCTAAATGGGGTTTCCCTGTTTCCAAATTCCTCCGAAGTGAGGTGCTTGAAGAGGGATGAAAAGCCAGTTAACTTGATATCTTTTGAAAATAGAAATCGATATTAGTTTAATATAGTTTTTAATAAATATGTTAAATTCCTTTAGTTTCTGACTGGCGCCTCGAAAATTTGTGTCATTATCCAAAAATATATCGGTAGTGTCACCTCTTCTGGCAAAGAATCGGTTCAACGCAGCCATAAATGAATCAGTAGTCATATTTCCTAAGAGTTCCAAATGTATTGCTTTCGCACTTAAGCATATTACTAAGCATATATAAGCCTTGTGAACCCATTCCCATTTTTATGGGACCCGCAAAATCCAAACCAATTTTTAAAAACGGGCGGATTAGTTCGACTCTCTCCTTCAGTAAATTGCCCATTATTTGGTTCTCGGTCAGCGGCCGTTGTTTAATGCAAGGTACACAAGTCCTGATAGTTGATTTTATCGAATATCTCCTAAGGATGATCCAGAATTTTCTTCGTATGATGCTAAATATTAACGATGCTCCACTCCAGATTGCTTTTGTGGTATTTAAGAATTAATTTCGGATCAATACGTCCGCCTACTCGTAAAAGCCCTTTATTGTCCAGAAATGGATTTAATGACTTAAGATTGCTCTTCTCCACGGCTTAGATTTTGTCTTTGAAATATTGCTTCTGAGTAAATCTTAATACTTATGCTTCCGCTTCTCTCCAAGGACAACTGCTTCTTATTTTCGATGTGGTTTTTACGATTTATTTTTGATTGGAATGTAAATATAAACTATTCCATTAAATGAACCATTACATTATTTAAGTTGTTTAGGATTGCTTCTGATAAATTTGAAAAAATATCAAAATCAGAAGGTGGCTCTAATTCAATTGCCAGGTACTGTATAGGACACGAAGAACTTTGTCAGCAAATCAGTGCGATGACGAAGGCCTATGTTGAATGTTTTGGTTTATTATATCACGCTTTTTTTCCTTTGGGCAACATGTCAATTCCTCCTCGATTCACATTATGTATTGGTTACATTAAAAACCAGCTTGAACTATTAAGCTCTTTGCGGGCAAAATCGGGATACAATTGAACCTCGTACTATCGGTATAAAGAATGGAACATAATGAGGCATTGCTCAGTCTAGATGAACCAATTCATTATTTTACCATGGCTCTGGAAGGCCTGTTTTTTAACCGACGGAACGTGTCTTTCCACGAATTTATTTACTTTAAATTTTTGAATTAATTAATTAATTTCAGACAATATAAACTTCATAATTAAATAATTAAAATACGTAAAAATCCTCAAAGGCAGAACTTCAAGGGACCAACTAAGTTTTCCGCGTTCCGGGTCTCAGGGATAAAAAAATTTATATATTTTGAAATATGTATGTATGCAAAGTACATATAATAAATCATGTTTCAGTAATAAAACAAATTATAATAATTTTATTGTTTGGATGTATAAAAATAATAATAAATATATTAGTACATTTCAATATCACAAAAAATAATCCATTTTAATGGTGTAATATTTCAACTTAGGAACTTGATAATCACTTCATTATGTAAATAATATTGCAGGATAGGTTTTATTTGCTTAAATAAACATCCAACGTCAATTGTTTCATATTAGATTTCTGCTTCAGAGAGATCATTTTCGCCCGCTGAAAGTGCAAAATCTTTAAGCGTGTTTATGCTAACCATAGCTGCAGCAACTGACGGATTGATTGCAGAATCTTCTTCCCCAGAATTTTCGCCTTCATTGGCTGAGTCAATGTTACTGACAAACTGGTGAATAACTTGGTTAATTATGGCATCTACATTTATTTCATGCATCTCAGTAACTACTTGCTCGTCTATACTAAGATACATTTCAGCGCTAATGTCGTTATTTCCGCAAAGTTCATTCATAAGATTCTGAACTTCCTGGACACCCCCGGCTTCAACCACGGCAGCTCCAGTTTGTTCCTCGGTGTTGCTTATATATTGGATAAACTACAGTTTTTAAAGCACTTTTCAATTGATTGTTTTTTAACGCAATTAAAGGCTTCATTGACGCACATTATTGCATCTAACACATTGATTGATTTAGTTATATCCGATGTTTTATCACAGGAATCTATTTTAAGCAAAATGTTTTTTAACACAAATTTTCTATAATTAACTTTAAGTGCTTGTATGATACCATTATCCAATGGCTGCAGTACTGAGGTGGTATTTGGTGGAAAATAAGTCAATTTGATATTAGATAAAAACATTCTTTCTCTTTTCCATTTTCAAATATTTTACTCGTCATCCAAACTTTAGAATTAGAAAAGTATTTGACAGGTAATTTGAACTTGTCGAGGTTCTTAAAGCAGCGTGGGTTATGGCTTTTTCCTATTATAAGAGGCGTGTACGTTTTCCCGTCTCCAAAAATGGTTAACATTTTTGTTACCCGCTCTTTTGAAAATTTACCTCTATGCCATTTTTCACCTTTCATTTGAAGCGATCTGTTGGGTAATATTGCGATGTCCTTTAAATCGTAACCATCGGCGATAATTTTTAATGTATCCTTCCATTCTGCGACCGTTTGTGGATTTAAATCACTAGCCTCATCAGAACATATGTTGAAAGATTTCGATGCTTTAAATTCATTAAATGATAATATTTTGGCAATTTTTAAAGTCATTTCTTGAAGAAAAGGTCCCGATATTGGTATATTTTTGGCTCTTGCTACGCAAAACCATTCAAATACAGCAATATTTATTTTGTCGTAATTTGTTTTTCTTCTATTTTTAGTCATTAAATCGGATTCGTTACAACCCCTGTACGTTTTACAAATTTCATCCTTTTTTCATAAAATGGAGTAAATTTGTGTTAATAAAACACTCAAATCTTCACCAAGCGCACGTGCATTTTCTTCTTTAATGAAGTATGTATGTATGTATTGTAGTGATTTTGACGTTTGTTTTTTTTATTTTTTTATTTCGTCTAAAATGAAGTTAGTTTCTATTTCACCAATTATTTTTCCGCCTTAGTGGAGTTTTTGCCGTAACTTTTGTTCTACGAGCGAATTTCCGTCCGCGTCTCAGAAGTTTTCGCCATAAACGGTTTCATAATCATTGAATATGGTTTATAGGGACTCAGAACTGAATTGTTTTACGTCATTGAGGATTTTCCGTAATAATGGATTTCCGTCTTTGAGGAATTTTACTGAATGAAGAAACCTGTCTATCTAGGGGGTAATTGCTTACTCAGGAATAGAACTGTTGTAAATGTGACAAAGAATAATTGTAAGGGAAATTAGATGTATTAGTATAATTCGCTAATACAGCATGTAGGTACACAATATATTCTATATATAGAATATAAAATTAATGAACAATCAGTCCAGTAGATGAGAAGATGAGAGGCTTGATTTTTTTCATAATCATATGCTCATCAGTTCGAAACTGGATTAAATTCTCTTATAATTTTTCAGAAAATATTAACTTCATAATTAAAGAATGTGTCTTTCAAAGCCATTCTTCCAAAAGTCGTTAAACTTCAAAACAATGTCCATTAAATTTCCGCGCCATATTGTTAAAAGTCACATTGGAAATTGCAGTGGAACTTTTTTAAAGGAGAATATTCGACATTTCTGAAATAAAAATAAAAATTATTAGAAAAGGAATTAGAATTGGTATCAACTTTTTAACTGCACCATTATAAATAAATTGTTTTTCACAAAATCGGGAATATCTGCATCCTCAACAGGGGGTATCGATCTGCAACTAATGAAAAAAATTTGTTTAATCGTGGATGTCGCGGAAGAAATGCGTGCCATGTGCGAGCGGTTAGAATCGATGCCTGATGTGGAAGCCAATGTTGCTGCAGACAGGTTGTTTATTCCGAGGTGTAGAAGATAATGGCTGTGAAAGCCTCAGATAAGGTAACTTTTTTCATATTCCTTAGTTTTCGGTATTCATTGATAATCATGATGACCAATAGAGCTTCCTAAATTAGTAAATGATTTTTTTGTACGGCAGCCTTATTATTATGCGACTTTTCCATCTTCATACTTGGTCTCTTTGAAGTGAGACTAACAAAATTGTTCCTCTATTTGTTTTGGTTGTCGTTATAATGCCATCCATATCAAAAAATCGTTGTAATAATTTTTTTTTTAAATTTCTTTCTCTGGACTGGCGTTTATTTTAAACCAATGAAAGGAATTAGTGTTGTCTAATTAAGCAACTACACACCCGAATGCGATGTCCTTCTGATCTCCTTATATTTCTTCATTCTTTAACCACCAAAAGAGACAGTCTGATGCAATCTGGATGTCAATTTCTGCACTCTGGTAGAGAGAGTATCTAACGTTTGCTTTGGTATGATTTCTGGCTCAAATTTAAAATATAATAATTGGTTCTAGGAGTGACGTTCAGAGACACGATTACGTTCTTACAGTCGGTTTTCGAATCTCCAATTCAAGATAAAAAAAATGTTGAATTTTATCGTTTCAGAATTAATCTCTGCATACAGGTTTCAGTGCTTCCTGAGTTCAGCAATACAAGGCATCGTTCTTCAGTATTATGCTCTTCTAACACATTCATTAAGGCCCTGGATAATACTGATGACGAATATGAATGCTGGTCTAGTTACATTTGTTTTGTATTCAAACAACCGATTACAATCTTCAGGGCATCAGAGACATGGGGTAGTTGAGAAATAAATTTGACTGTTCACTGAATTAAATTTATGTGTGCAAGGTTGTGACTTTAGTCGTTTAACTGTCGTTCTCAATGATGCTAAAAACGATTAGTTTTTTGATCCTATTCCTAGGTTAATAAATAAATTAGGCAGTGGTCCCTTCATTTCGCCTTTTCCCTAAGTGAATCCAATCCTCGGATAACTTCTTAGGATGAATCTAGTAATTTGCTTATATTTTGGTTATTTTCTGTTTGCTTGTACCATTATTTTAGTTTTATTACAGCATCTATATATGTAGTTGACCCGTGATTCTAAAATGTTTCAATAACAAACCAGCTTCGCTTATAATGCGCCTTACAATAATTGGAAATTCGGTGATGGTGTTAAATTGCCGTTGTCATGAATAATAGGGCAGAATAGGTCGTAAAATAACTTCTACACAATATAATCACGATATCTATTGGAAATAATGTATCAGTTAGTTTAACATTTTCACTAAACCCTTCCTAAGCCCTAATTTAGTATCCCATCCTTCTTTGTCATCCATTTCAATTATATGGTCTTCAACATCTATCACTAGACTTCATATGCTTCACATGCTTTAATGTCTACTGGGATAGTGTTGTCATTTAATTTATTATCGACTATTCGATATTTATTATCACTGTTTTCACTTGATTAGAACATATACCTGGAGAAACAAAACGGCTGTTCATCCTAATTCCGAACCCATTCCCATTCAATGTAACCATAGGTTTTGAGAAATACCTGCAGTACATATTCCAGATTTTTTCAAATATTTATATAGGCACCTATACTTCCATTAGTGTTATTCCAGAAATAGATTAGTTCAATTTAACATATTTGATATCATAATTTCCGCATTGAGAGAAATGATTCATTGGCATGAGGTCGCGAGAAAATAATTTACATTGCGATGAACGAAATGTAGTTACTAAAACATAATTTCGATAGCACCAATTAACATGAGATTGGTACAAACAAGCTACGGTAGGCACTAGTGACAGATAGTTGCAACAACTTTGTTTCCAAATCTTCAACTCCGTTAACGCTAATTTTCTAGACGTTCATTTCAGAGCCGAATGAACCTAATCATTCGTAATTTTGTTACACCAATTAAATGTGGCTTTTGTGTCAATTGCGAACAAAACAGACTGACTAATGCTGTTGTGAGAACCATATTGTAACCCAATGTAATCATATCATTCTGTCGTTGTACCAAAATATCAAAGTTTTAATTAATTAATTAATTTTGAAATGCCGTTGCTACAACTATAATAAGCGGTTCAGTTTCATTAACTCCTACTCGTTTATTGTGATTGAAAATTTACTGCCTAGTTTAATATGTTATTGGAATAATCGTAATGGTGCATTATAGGAGAAGAAGGTGAATTCACTATTATTACCTTAACAACTACAAACAATTCTGTAATATTTGATGAAATTTGGGGTAGAGAGAATTATTCTCAGCTTTTCATGTCTCTATTTCGATTAGTCCAAATGAATTGCGTTTGTGGCAAACTCTACCGCAATAATGATAAACGATTCAACATTGCGTATTATAATCATTCGTGTTGGCATAAATACACGCACAAATGAGATTTCTCCTTGGTTTCTTTTTTTGATTTTAGTGAATATAATTCGCTAAGTCAGTACGTTCTGCTTGATACTTAAGGTATTAAGCGAGAATTGTATTTTTGTACACATTTCATTAAACATTGAGTATTTGTATTGACATTTTATTGACATTAAATGAACTTGCAACAGTCCTATTCGGTTTGAGAAAACAAATGAATGCGGTTGTGTCAACTACTTCTGATTATGTAGTAACCGAAATAGGATTTCACTAACCATGCAAAGAAAGTTGCTTTAATAACCAAGTCTATTATTATAATCGATCAGTGGTCATGCCAACTATAATTTATAATATTCCTAAACCAATAATCGATTGGCTCAACCAATGGTCGGTTATGTGATGCAGTGTATTTCGTTCTTTGTACAAACTAATTCCTTTAGGCTAACTAAAAAGGGACATTTACAACTTCTTTTTCAGTTCTGCTAAACAATTAAAAGAAGTTTTTATTGTAAAGTTTAATTAAGATGTATACAGGACCTAATAATTCTGTAGGGCAATTTATTCGGTTGTCGCAAACGGGTAGTTCTCTGGGTGCATTATTCTAAGAAATATCATAACTGTATTATCAATCAACCGCACACCTCAAATTACGCCTTAACATATTACTGGTTGAGAATTGGACAAATTCACTTCTAATGAGCAATATTCTCGAAACTATTTCCAAAAATTGATCACAAAATTAGTTTAAAAAGTTACTTCTGCCACACATATCGAATTCTAATCGGGCTTATTCTAGTAATAAGCTTCGTTCTATTTCAATTTGCAGTATTCCAGAAATATATCAATGAATCATTTTCGAATCCCACTTTTAAGAATCATTTTGAATTTTATCATAATCGATTAAGAAATATACAATTTCCATTTCAATTGGCCATATTTATAGTTCCGTTCACATTACAGGACTCATCAGAAGATCATTTTTAAAAATAGAGCCAAATAATATTCTAACTAATGGGCCTTTGTTCTTCTAGCCACTTATTGTGGCCCGGTGGCCGCTGTGCAAGTCCTCTCATTATGTGAATTATTTGACGACTCCAGTGTGAAAAATGATGGCGTTTTCTAAAGTAGCATGTGCAAGTTGCAGTTGATTTTAAGTTGCATTTGATAACTGAAGCTGGTCTTTACAATTAGATAAGAAGATTCTTTTATTATTTTTCTAAGACCGTTTGGGGTTTCCATACTAACAGTTCTTACCCTCTGCAAAGGTTGAATGTTTCTCATAGTAGAATATATTATGTAGATCAGCCTTTATTCAGTTTGAACACAAGAGTCTAATTTTTTAATATTTAAAACGAAATCACAAAATGCTTCTCTACTTGTTTGGAACAAAGGTAATATTTATTCCATTGATTCTTCTTCAATGACTTTTTGATCGACTTTTATATCTCAACTCAATTTGGGAATTATCTGAATGAAAACCTGCTATTGGACTAAAGGTTCTGTTTTGGTGAGAAAGCTGTTTTCTATCCGTTTCTGGAGCTATACGTTAGATATCTGAAAGTCCTCCTATAGTTTCATAAGCCACTAATACAAACATCTTAAACTTGTATACAGTGGTGAAATTATTTTGTCCATCAATATTTCGAATTAACCGTTCTACCCAATCTTGAAAAAGGTTGGCTCTTGCCAGTTTCACTGTGACAAATTCTAGTGAGTGATTCTTAGTGGTGTTTTTTCTGTGCCAAATTTGCAGGCTTACCTTTACACTGTTAATTATTTATTGAACAGTGATTTTGATTGGACACTACTATTCACTAAACTTTAACTAGTAATTCTACCTCAGCCTCCACTCCTCTCAAACTATTTAAATAACTTGCTGGTTTCATTTGATTTGTGAAATTTAACTAAAACACAATCTAACCTACTGTTAATATAATTTGAAATTTTGAAAACGCGACTAAAAACTAAATAGCTATTGATCGATAGTTCCGCATAGAGAAGATTGGGTGTTCTTCGTAACTCTCCGTGGGTGTCTGTCTCCCCCTGCTTCACTATTATTGAGGGCTCGTTAATATCGTGGACTTTGTTTTAGTTAACAACACTCTTTAAAAATAACACTCTAGTATTTCATTTTTAAGATGTAATAGTATTTATTGGAGTGTTGTGAACGAACATCTGATTTAAACAGAAAATTATGTTGCGCAATGACATAAATATATAAATTAATAAATGTTTAATATAATTATGTCTTGGATTTAAATCCATTTCGTCCTATGCGGATGAAAAGAGTCAGGAAAAAATTCATACCAATTATTTTATAAAATTATAAATAAACTTGTTGCCTGAACCAAAAAATAAATACAAATCCCTGTAAAAAATATAAATTTTCTATTAAACTGCAAACAAGTTGTTCCCAGTTTTCCATAAATAAGATTTTCCCAAATTCTTTTATTTTCCTTATTGCTAAATTTATCTCAGCTAGATACTACGTTGGTAAAAGCACAAGAAAAACTTAACTTTAAATAAATTTTTGTTCGATTTTGTAAATCACTATTTATGTATATCTTATGCATTTTTAAAATTTGAATTTAACGTGTGAGTCTGAGTATTTTATATATTGTATTACAGAGGATAAATTTTTACTCGTATTCTCGTATACGTATACATAATTTCTAGTAAGTTTGCACAAAAATCTAAATAAAATTATATTAAATAATGTTATTTGTATTTCAAGCTAATATTGTTAGTACATATTCGTCTGAATAACAAAATAAAAAATTTAACGAACTAACATTGGTTTTCTATACATAGGTACTCGTATATCTATCTATCTTCATGTTAGTTTAGTTATATCGATTGTTTTCTATATATCTTCATCCATTTACATGAGTATATTTTTATATAGTTTCACAAAATTGATTTTAAATTATTCAATTTGAATATATTACATTATATGTTCGTAATTTTTTCCCTAGCTCCTTTATCTACATAACTTTAAAAAAAAAATTCGAAAAGACACAGTCATATATTCATATTATTACAGCATAATATATAGATCGAATTTGACATTTATATAATATTCCCAGTCCTTTAAGTTCGATAATATACTGTACGACTAGTTTACTCGTATGCAAACATAAATTAAGTTTTTTTTTTTTTTGTTGAACAATCATTAAGGTAAAATATTTGTATGCTAAGCTAATTACAAAAACAACCAAAAAGAAAATTTATTTATTATTCAAATGAATTTTCCATTACATATTTACTTTACTTAGAATACAAAAAAAAAAAAAAATTATTCAACAAATCTTTGTGTGATAATTAATTTTTTTGCCAGTTTATACTCATATGTATAGCGAAAAATTCATGCATGCGAATACGATAGATGGCAACATTAATGAAAAGCTTTTTTTGTTTGTAATTTTGTTACACGAACACACATAAAAAAACCGAAACTTTTGTCTTGGCTAATTTGTTTGGTGAATTACTCAAGCTTTGCATTTTTTTTTAAAAAGTCTAAAGAAACATTGTAAGTAATTTATGGTAATTGATGTTTGTAGAAGAGGAAAAAAATGGATATACATTTATGTAGCGCATTTCCATGTTTTTAAGGATCTAGTTCTTGTTTGTAATATTGTGCTTTAATTGTTAGACATAGCCATTGTAAGGATTCAAAATTATGTACGTGTTGGTTTATCTTCGACTGAGGTCAGCGATGTGTGTTTTAAGGATATTGACAAATTGCTATTCACGTGGATACTATTAAAGTTAGCCGAAAGTAAAAATATCGATAATGCAGATAGTGTCTTGGCTATCTCAGCAGGAAGTTACCAGCCGACATATTTCAGCCGAAATTTATTTTAAATAAAATGAAAAACTAACAAAACAACGTATAAACTGGTATTTAGTGGAGTAATTTTACGGCTGAATGCCCATTTGGGTTTGTCACTGCAAACCTTAGGAATTATACTATAAGTTTCATCAGAGAAGCGATACATAAAATTTAAAAATTTGTATAAATTCAACCTCTAAAATGTCATGCCTGGAAACTTTTCCAATTAGTGTACCTAGCCAACAGTTATCCATAGAAAAATTATCAGGACAAGTTTCATGTCGGGAGCCCGGGATAATTCGTTTGAATAAAAGGCCCTAAAAGGGGCAATTTACTGCTTTTTCTATAGTATTATATCCGGGAAAAGAGCCGAGACATATTCTGGAAAAAATTGAGAGAATTTTGTTAAAAATATTTTAGAAAAGGGAGAATTTACTCTAGGGATAACTGTGGCTATTCGCACTAATTGAAATACTTTCCAGACATGACACTTTAAAAGTTGAATTTATAAAAATTTTTAAATTTTATATGGGCCTTTGATTCAAACGAATTTTTCAGGGCTCCTTACATGAAACTTGTCCTGATAATTTTCTGGGGATAGTTATTGGCTGTTAGTTCATGGACAGTAAGGAGATCCGTTCTATTCACTGACGAGTACAGAATAAGTCTCCATGGTAGTGATAAGAGAGACCAGGTCTACCGGCGTCCAAGAGAATAATTTTCGTAGTGCTGTTTGGGCTGGTATATCACTTGAGGGAAAAACAGATCTTGCTTTCATATCTGGTGGAGGCCGATAGAAGTTATAATGTAAGAATTCCGTTTAATACCGACTTATTAGTCTCATCGCTTGACTACTCCAGAAGATAACCTAAGTAAGAAAAATAAATCACTCTGACGAATTTCTATGTTGAAGATCTCATGATGGTCTCATCTCTGTTGACAGATGAAAACAACACACTCAATGACGCATTATTAGCACAGAAACAGCTTAGCAAAGTAGGCTTCCGACAACCAAGCCCAATTAAATGTCATACCAACTAATCTACGAAATACTGGAATTTTGGAATTTAAGCTTGAAGATAAAATAGGAACACTTGATCTTCATTCGTTGCCAGAATCCGATAAAAGAAACAACAATTTTGTTGGGAGTCGGGTTTAAGAAATATACCTATTTTCTCGGGAAGTTTGTCCCGGAAATTCCCGGGAACAACCCTCCCAGCCGTAAATGGAGAGGGGTTTCGGGGCCTAGTTGACAATTGTCTGTCGCTCTATTGTCTTGATATGGATCTCTAAGATCAGTTTTTTTAAGAAGACCGCGCTACGTGATACATCAATGGCGAAAGGGCCGCTCCATGCCAAGAAGGATAAGACGTAAAATTGTCGCTGAACAATGTTATTTTCTATTACTTGTGGCATCGATTGTGGTTTTATTCATAGTGAAAATCTACACATTGTGTTTGCCTCGAAGGGAGCCAAAGTTCAGAAATGATCGTTTACATACACTGAAAGGAAACTCATGTTCTCAGTGAAAATGTTGGGTGTTGGATGCGTCTCAATAGGGTAGGGGTTGATCGTCTATAGCCATCAGGGGCGACGCGTCTTTGGAAGCAAAGGAAGCACTGCTTCCTTATCATTATTCCCAAAAGTTCTTATATTATAAAAAAAATATTTCTCAAACAAATAAATTTCGATTTACTTGTTAACTTGCAATCCACAGCCAAACGCAAAATTGTTATAAAGGGAAATGAAAAAGCTCATTTTTAAAACTTTTGTTTTTTCTGTGTGCAATTTTACTTGAAATCATCGCCTTTCCTTTTAACTATACTATACATTTTGTATGTATGTAGTTGTATAATATATTCTAATCGCTTCATATTTCGCTATTTTCTCTCTACCTTATACCAATACCAACTCCAAATATGCTTGATTTAGAGTAGCTTCTGCTTCTTTCCGTATAAAAAAGGCAATTCAGCTTTACTATGGTGTTTTGGTCTCACTCTCTTTACAGTGCCAATATAATTTGTAAATAAAACGCATACACACATCGTTATAATTAGTACGTAAATTCTGTATAGAAACAATACAGGTGCACCAAAAGCTAAATGTTATTATTTTAACAAGCGAGAAGGTTTCCAATGTTCTTTCTTTTGTTTTTATTTTAAATATGACCACTAAATGTGAAGGAAGAGTACACATAGTGTTCATATTACTCATATTTAAAATCAAAACAGGAGAATGATGGAAAAGTTTCTCGCTCGTCTAAATAATAATATTTAGCTTTGGGTGCATGTGTATTGTTTCTTTAAAGAATTTACGAACTAATTATAACGATGTGCGTATTTTATTGTCAAATTATTATTCTTCTATGTAGAGGAAGTGAGAACCAAAACATTATACACTGATTGCTTTTTTTACACAGGAAGAAGCTACTATAAATTAAGCATATTTGGAGTTGGTATATAAAGAATAGATAAAATAAATGAAGCGATTAGTATTGTATATGTACATCGGTTTTATTACATAAAGAATATTACAGCAACTCTTATTTACATGTATTTTATACAAGAATATGAGTGAAGCGTCGTTTTCTTTGCTTGTAAATTGTAATATATTTTGATAGTGACAGTCGTTGCTTTATTCGTCCATTTTTGAAATAAATATAATTGAATCACTAGAAAATTAATAATTATTTTGAAGTAAAAAGTTTTATTCTATATACATATGTAGGGTAAACGTAAAATTAATGCGAGATTGATCGTATGAATAATATTTTGAGTCGTAAGTTTTTATGTGAACAAAATTGAATATCAAAATTGACATGGCGACAAGTGATAATAATTGCAAATGCGTTATTGAAAGTTTACTCGAATTTGGGTTTTCGTCAAACTCGTTTGGTAGAAAACAAGAAATTGTCTCGTCGGGTAGACCAAAGCCAATGCTACAAAAGTTATGTACCACTACCAAAAATTTTACGCGTCATTTTTCCGTGGAACTATATGGAAAACATAACTGGTTGACAGGTTGTGATTTTCTAAACAAAACTTTTTGTTGGTCGTGTTTACTTTTTTGCAAAGATAATGGTGTATGGCGCAAAACCGGCTTCAGTGATCTCAATAATATTCACAAAGCAATTAAAAGGCACGAACTTTCCTCAGACCATCTAAGGTCTGTTTTAGAATTATCTAGGTTTGGGAAAATCAAAATAATCGAAGGTTCTATATCGGATGCTTTTGCTTTGAGTATAACGAAGCATAACGAAAAGGTAAGGGAAAATATTAAAATTCTGGAAAGCTTAATAGATGTTACGTGCTACTTGTGCGAACAAGATTTGCCATTTCGAGGCCATAACGAAGCAGTTTCCTCGAATAATAGAGGAAAATATAAAGAACTAGTAAGATTAATTGCAAAATATTTTCCTCCTTTGCAAAATCAATTAGAACAGTCCAATATTTTTACGGGTACCTCGAGCGATATCCAAAACGACCTGATTAAAAGCACGGCATCAGTATTGCAAAATGCAATTAAAAACGAGATAAATACGACAAAATTTGTAGCAATCGTCATGGACGAAACTTCCGACATTTCAAATAAATCTCAGCTTTCAGTGGTTTTTCGGTATGTCGATTTAGAAGGTGCAATCCAAGAAAGGTTTTTGGGCTTTTGGAATGTTTCTGCTTACCGTTCTGCTTCAAGATTATTCGAAGTGGCCATGGACATCTTTAAAGAATATCAATGTACAGACAAAATTGTAGCTCAGAGTTATGATGGAGCGGCAGTTATGGCTGGACACCTAACAGGGCTACAAGCTAGAATTAAAGAGATTTGCAAAGAAGCTATTTTTATACATTGCTACGCACATAGACTCAATTTAGTTTTATCACAATCTCTAACAAATGTTAAAGAATGTAAATTATTTTTTATGGCTCTATCTGGAATGAGCACATTTTTCAAAAAATCATCAAAACGGACAAGCGCATTAGATTTTTTAATTGAAAAACGAATTCCAGCGTCTGCTCCTACCAGATGGCAGTATACGGCTCGTATTGGCAGTGTAATTTTTGAATATAGGCAAGAACTTGCTGAACTTTTTCAAAATGTGTTGGATAATCCATCTGATTGGGACAGTGAAACTGTTAATTTGGCACGTGGCTTCTCAACATATCTGCGAGATTTTAAATTTACTTTTTTACTTGTTATTTTTTCTGAAATATTTCCATTTTCCGACATGCTTTTCGAGTGCTTACAAAAACAAAACTCCGATATTAATTTAGCGAATATTAAAGTTAAAAATTATCACCAAATAATTAACGATTTTCGTGATAAATTCGACAAAGTGTGGGAAAAAACTAACGAAATTGTAAAAATCGATGAAGCCACAGTCAGTCGCGTAAAAATTGATTTCGTCCAAGACATTCGAACCTCTTACAGAAAATTATTTTTTGAAATAATCGACAACATTTCAAATGAGCTACACACAAGATTTCAAAATATTTCTGAATTAATATTTTTGGAACTTTTAAATTCAAATTTTTTTCATAATTTTAAAAATACATTTCCGGACCAACAATTTAAAAAATTACAAAACATTTATGGGAAACATTTCGACTTTCCAAAATTAAGGTCGGAATTAATTGTGGTTTATAGTGATGAGGACTTTTTGTCCAAAACAATATCAGAAATGTTTGGTTTCCTGAGAGATAATGATTTAGTATCAACTTTTACAGAAGTATCAAACCTTTGCTGCCTATTTTTAACTATATCATCTACAAGTGTATCATCCGAGAGGAGCTTTTCTGCGCAGAATAAAAAATTATTTAAGAAGCACGATTAGCGACGAAAGATTGACTCATGTTTCTTTAATTTCTATAGAAAAAAATCTGCTATCTAAAATAAAAGGTTCACCAGATTTTTACAGTTTAATCATTAATGAATTTAAAAAGAAAAATAGACGAATAGAATTGAATTTTAAATAAATGTTTTATTTTAATTATTATCAAATAAAAATTTAAAAAACATTTAAATCAAAACGTTTCCTACTTTTGTTCATAGATTTGTTTGTATTTAGGTAAGTAAAGTAATTTTGGGTTACTGTCGCTGGTTCATCTTACGAACTTTTTTTTTTCATTTTAAATAATAGTAAATGTTTAAAACTATTACTCAGCTTCCTCTACATAAAAGTTCACGCGTCGCCTCTGATAGCCATGTATCTCGTGGTCTATATTCCAACGCTATGCAACTATGTAGAAACCACCAAATGTGTCTAGTATACCTCCAAGTGGTAACACCCGGGAAACGAAGTGAATAGGTCGGCTAAATACTAGATGCGAGAGCAGTACACTATAAATGAGCAATGAGCGGAACGAATATGGAAAATGATACCCCAGGTGGTACACATGTTAATCGGGTAAATCCACCCTCTTCGGAGGTCGGTCTCGAGGATTCTGGGGGAGGCCAGCTATTTAGAGATGAATGCGAAAAACCTAAAATAAAGATTCATTGTAATTATTAGCTTCATTCTAGTAACTTAAAAATTTAGCTTAAAACGAGTGATCGATGCAACTAAATCAGATACTCCATCAGGCATTTACCGTACTGAATACAAACAATAAAACATAAATATTATTATTATTATTATTAATTCCGTATGAAATTGTAAACAAAAATCTGATTGTCAAATTATTTATCTGATTTGGTTGCGTACAGTTAGTTTATTGTTTGTCAATTTCTTAATTTGCAATTGTACTAGACTTTTATTATTACAACAAGAAGCATACTAAATATTGATTCATAGATGGCAGATAGAAGCATTATAAAATTTATAGCATTTACTTCATTCATTGTACACATAGAGGCATCATAGATACATTTTTATAGTATTATCGCTATATAAGTTGCCCGCGAAAATAAAAGAAAATATTGATTTTTTGCAGAGTCATACGAATAAAATATTCAATAAAATTAATGCGTAAAAATTAATCTGTGAAAATTAAGAATAGAAAATTGTTAACGATTGAATTAAAGAGTTGTGTATTATCAAATCAATCAACAGTTTTTATTATTATTTCGAACCAGTTTTCGAACCAGCTACATATCTTGGGATAAAACGTGAAAGCAGCAAAGTAAGCAGCCATAGAAATTGAAGCAGTGGATAAGCAATTTGCCTTTTGCCCCAATATTGTGGTCCTTCGAGCCGGATTGCTATACTACAATTATTTTAAACAATCCCAAGATATGTTGGTGAAAAAACAAGCTCAAATGAGCGAATCAGAAAATAATATTATACATCCCTTCCAGAGGAGTAATAAAGTATCGTATTCTCCGATAAGAGGCCGTAGTCCTTCTATTGGGGCCAGTAGCAAAAACATTTGTTCTACAAACGAAGAAAAGCTTCACAATGAATTGTGTGAAGCTAATAACGCACTAATTGAAGCCAACAATATTAGCAAGCAATTGAATGATACAATTGCATTGATTCAGTAGCGTATGAAAACGCTTGAAAACGAAGTTAAAGCTCTTAAGCCAAAGGTGGTAATCTATCCTACTCCTAGCCAGACTACAACTGAACAAGAGTACCATACGGGTGAAGACGAACTAGCTCGAGAAACTGAGTGGATAAGAGTTAAAGGGGCTAGAAAAAAAAAAGAAAATTGAATAATACGCCCTCCCCACCTCAATTAAAGGATGATGTTCCTAATATTATCCAGAAACCATCAAAAAAAAAATACAGCCACCACCAATAGTAATAGATGAAGTCAAAGACTACGATCTACTCTATGAGAAATTAAAAAAATTACTACAACTGATAAGTTTAATGCAAATGTGATGAATGGAAACACCATCAAAATAAACTTGGAAGATGGTGAAACTTACAGAAAAATGACAAGTATGTTAAGTGAAGAAAAACGTGCTTGGCACATGTTTGAAGACAAACAAACCAGACCAATAAGGGTTATGGCTAAAAATCTACACTCTACGTGTAAACCAGAAAAAATAATTGATGATCTGAAAGCAAAAGGATTTAAGGCTAGGCTACTGAAGCATCAATTAAGATAAAACGGAGAGGCAAAGTACCTTTCAACATATTTATGTTGACCTTCGATAATGATGAAGATATCGAAAAAATTTATCAAATTAAGTACATCTTAGGGTGCAAAGTAGTTATTTAGCCTCTAAGGCGGTCTAAACTTATACCACAATGTAAACAATGTCAAGCCTATGGACATACACAAAAATATTGCAGCAGGGAACCCAGGTGTGTCAAATGTTTAGGTAAACATCATACCAAAGATTGTGTAAAAGATAGAAATGTTCAGCCTAAATGCGTTCACTATGGAGAAAACCATCCGGCTAACTACAGAGGATGCAGCGTTGCCATTGAACTGCAAAACATCAAAAATAGGAGTGTGATTGCTAAAAATCCAAGATCATTCAGGCAGCAGGCAGTTAAGATGACCAAACCCGAAGTAAATCATAGAGTGTTGGGAACTACTCATGGACAATTGGGTAAAATGACTTATGCTCAAGTAACGATGAGTAACGGAAATCCAGGGAAAACTGGTCAAAATGACGAAATAAGTCAAACACTTAAATTAATTTTAAGCAGGCTCAATTCATTTGATGAGCGATAACAGAAACTAGAATACAGCACTAAGGGAGCTACTAAACAGAAAAATGGCCGGTGATCTTAGAATTTTGTTTTGGAATGCCAATAAACTTATGCAACATCAACAAGAATTGCAAGTGGTCCTGAACACAGAAAAAATCGATGTATGTCTCATCACGGAAACACACTTCACTAGACAAACAATCATTAAATTTAAAAATTATCATATATATCATACCATTCATCTGGAAAACACTGCTAAAGGAGGTAGTGCGGTTATAATCAGAAATAGTATCCACCACTATGAAGAGTTAAAATATGAAACAGAAGAAATACAAGCAACTGCTGTTAACGTCAAAACCAAAAATGGTTCTATGTATTGCTGGTGTTTACTGCCCACCGAAGCACTCGTTGAAAGAAAAGGATTATCTCGAGTTCCTCAGTAAATTAGGAAAACGGTTTATACTTGGAGGATACTTTAATGCAAAAAATGTCCACTGGGGCTTCAGATTAACAACAACTAAGGGTAAAGAACTACGAAACGCCATTAGGAAAGGCAGTTGTGAAGCCCTCTCAACTGGAAGACCAACTTACTGGCCTACTTATCCAAATAAAGTACCAGATCTGATTGATTTCTTTATCATAAAGAAGATATCTATAAATTATATACAAGTAGATGAAAGCCACAACCTAAACTCTGATCATTCACCGATACTTTTAACGTTAAGTGAAAAAATTATTCAGAAAGGGAGGAACCCTTTTCTAATAAATAGTCACACCAATTGGGAATGCTTTAGACTATCGCTAGAAGAAAAAATTAATTTAATGATTCCATTAAAGGCCGAGAGGAGCAATTAGACAAAGAACTTCACAAATTTGTAAATGATATACACCAATCAGCTTACATCAGAAACAACTACGCTTTGGAAATTAGGGAACTCCCAGCAGAAAAAAGAAAAGCGAAAAGAGTATGGCAACAAGCAAGGGCCCCCAAGATAAACCTAATTTGAACAATCTCACTCAACAATTAAGAAGAGAGATCAGAGAATTGAAAAATGAATCAATCAGAAACTATTTAAAAAAATTAACTAATGATAGCAGTACTGATTATTCTCTTTGGAAAGCAACCAAAAGAATTAAAAGACCAATAATGTAGAATCCTCCAATAAGAGTAGCAGGTGAGAAATGGGCTAGGAATAATGAAGACAAAGCTCGAGAATTTGCTAAACACCTTGAAAAAATGTTCCAGCCACATCAAGATGAAACATTAGAAGCCGAGATAATATCTGAACAAGCTGTGCAAGAAAGTAATCCTACCGACAACACCAAAAAAAGTCGCGTGTGAGATAAAAGCTAATATGAATATGGAAAAACTCCTGGCTACGATCTTATTACTACAGAAATCTTAAAAGAACTGCCAAGGAAAGCTCTGGTGAAGCTCACCAATCTCATAAATAAAGCATTTATGTAGAATCAAATATGTACCAAGCTTGTGGAAAATTGCAGAAGTAATCACGATCCCAAAACCTGGCAAGCCACCACACATAATCTCATCTTATAGGCCAATTTCGCTATTGCCAGTCATGTTCAAACTCTTTGAGCAGCTTCTGGTAAAAAGGTTAAATCCGATAATCGAGAGTAAAAACTTAATCCCAAATCATCAGTTCGGTTTTCGTAACCAACACTCAACAATTGATCAAGTTCACCGAATAACCAGTATAATTGAGAAAGCACTAGAGGAGAAAAAAATGTGTTCAACGATATTTCTAGACGTTGCCCAAGCATTTGATAGAGTGTGGCATGAAGGACTTAACCATAAATTAAGAAATCTTCTATCAATCCAATTTGCTAATATACTGGAATATTACTTAAAAGATAGATTCTTCAGGATTAAGTTAGATGATACTTTCTCTGAATTGAAAGAAATCAACGCAGGAGTTCCACAGGGCAGTGTATTAGGGTCGGTTTTATACCTACTGTACACTTATGATCTTCCTGCATTAGAAAACAATACAGTGGCGACTTTTGCAGATGACACGGTGATCTTAGCTGTTGGCACAAGCAGCGAAGAGTCAACACAAAAGTTACAATCAGCAATAACTAAAATTTATAAATGGACAAAAAGATGGCGAATAAAACTAAATGAAACTAAATCCGTTCACGTCAACTTTACAAACAGGCGATTTGAACATATCCCAATTACCATAAATCAAGAAATAGTACCGTATGCGAACACAGCTAAGTACCTCGGCATGACCCTGGATGCTAAACTGCGATGGAAAGCACATGCCAAGAAGAAAAGTGATGAACTAAAAATTAAATACAGAAAGATGTATTGGCTGATGGGAAGGAACTCTTCTTTATCAACATACAACAAACTACTACTTTATAAGCAAATATTGAAACCGGTTTGGGCGTATGGTATTCAACTTTGGGGTGGTACCAAACAGAGCAACGTAAATATCATCCAAAGACTTCAGAATATGGTATTAAGGAACATCGTTGATGCACCTTGGTATGTCAGGAACAATGATCTCCACAGGGACCTTAAAGTGAACCTCATCGTAAATGAAATTCAGGAGAAAGCCCGGAGACATGAAGAGAGGCTCTGGCATCATATGAACATTGAGGCAACTCAGCTTCTAAGCAACACGAATTTAATACGCAGACTTAAAAGAACCAATCCTTTTGAGTTGGTGTAATTGTTAGCTTAAACAGCATTGTGCTGTGTAAAACCCACTACAAAGATGTGGTTTAATTCAATTTACCAGACTCTATGGAACGCCAATGGGAAGAAGCCATAGATTAATATTAAGTTAGTAAATTAAGTCAGAAACAAATTGCTCATTAGTCCAGAAGACTAGATTGTAATAACAAAAAAAAAATCTGGGATGATTGAGTCCATTTTCTATCAGAATGAAAATATCTCTTCAGGGTTTGAACTGCACAAGTCTTGGTATCAAATTCAAAACCAATTTGATCATTTAAACATAGATTTTTACGTAATTTCGTATGTATTCATCCGCGCAAATGGAAAAATGGAAAACCTACGTAGCTAACCGTATGTCAGCCATTCATCAAATATTACCAGACTCAATTTGGCGACATGTGAAGGGTAAGGAAAACCCCGCTGATTTAGCGACCCGTGGAACTCGTGCTGATAGGTCAGTCGACAGCGATTTGTGGTGGAAGGGTTCAAATTGTCTGAGTGAAAGCGAACAACATTGGCAACTGAAACCAAATTTAAGCGAAACCGTACAAGAAAAACGAAACATAGAAGTCAAATTAATGCATGCTACAGCGAATTCGGTAACCATCATCCATACGAGTAACTATATGGTCGAATAAACAATTGGTCTAACTAGTTCCGAACAATAGCATACGTTTTAAGATTTCTGCACAGTTGAATGGAAAAAACCAGAGTGAAGGGGAGTATCGGTTAAGCAGAGATAAATAATCCGGAATTGGAACTTTTCAAATTTGTACAACAAACGGAATTGAGTTCAGAATTCAAATCATTAATGGCAATCAACGGAATTCAATCCAATTCAAAGTTAATTTCACTAGCACCAGTCATAGATTCACAGGGCATGTTGAAAGTTGGTGGATGTCTCGAAAATGCGTCTTACTCATATAAAACGAAACATCCACTAATACTACCTAATCATCACACAATAAACAAGAATTATTTTTGTTTACTTGTACAAGAAGTTTATGCATGCCCATGCCCATCATTATTGCTTGCATTGTCTCGCCCTAAGTATTGGATACAAGGTGGACGTGAGATGTGCAGATCGGTATGTCATAAATATATTACATGTTTTCGTTATTCGGCGTTCAAATTCAAACAGCAAATTGGCAACCTTCCGAAGGCTAGAACAACACCAAGTAGACCATTTTCAATTGTCGGCGTGGACTACGCTGGTCCCATTCTTTTATTGTCTACATTCCTTGCTACTTTAAATCGGTTTGTGGCACGGAGGGTAGCACCAACTGAAATCCATTCAGATAACGAAACGAACTTTGTGGGTGCCAAACGAAAATTCTATGAATACTATCAAGTGTTCTCATCATAAGGTTGCAAAAATCAAATTATCAATTTCGAACTGGCCAACAGCATCAAATGGAGTTTCATTCCACTTCGCATTTCGGTGGAATTTGGGCGCGAACGGTTCAATCAGTCAAAACTCATTTAATTAAGGTCACAGGTAGAAGCCATTTAATATTAGAAGAAATGATCACAATGATGGCATTTTAAATTCAAGGCCATTATGTGCTATCAGAAACGATGATACATGTAATATTGACGCCTTAACACTATCACACTTCCTAACACTACATTAGCCTTACCGCATGCGAACTATACGATGAAATCGAAATGTCGAGATTAAATAGATGGGAAAGGGTCCAGAAAATCGTTCAACAATTCTGCAGTCATTATTCTATTAATTATTTAAACACTTTGCAGCAGAGACCTAAGTGGCAGCAAAAACAAAAGAACATTGAAATAAATGATATTGTTTTAATCCACGAAAGCAAATCACCACCCTGTACATGGCCTTTAGTTCGCGTGTTCGAAGTACACACTAGTAAGACGGTTTTGCACGATTAGCTACCGTTCAAACCAAACATTCCGTAGGAAGACACCGATCACTAAAATGTTTACACTGCCATTGGACGATGAAAATTAAAAAATATTTAATTTGGAAGGGATCATGTTTAGCTTTTTCATTTGTAAAACTATCAAAACAAATAGAGAAAACAAATCTGTCCATTTAAGTTTTTTTTCGAATTTCTATCCCTTTATATTTACTGCATGGAATATTACCACCCGTTTCCAGAGAGTGTACTTCATCTGTCAAGGATTCATCGTCTTCAAAGCAAGTACGCAGATTTACAATTGCCGATTCGCAAAATTCGTTTTTTATTGTGGCAGAAAACGCTGCAGAGGCCGAAGATATAATCCATCGCATGTATGAAAAGGAATTACCTGTACAACCTATAATTATAATTATAGGGTCGATAATACAACCAAAATAATTTTTCGTCTTTTTTGATGGAATTAAATAAAAGCTTTTTCCAATTTCACGGGCGTTAGAATGTTGAAAATATATTATCACGTTGATAAAAGTATTAAAATCTAGTTAAAAAATTTTATTTCATTTCGGCGATAAATAATTTTAGCACATTTTATAGCTAAGTACAAATCATCTATCTGATTCAAAAAAATTGTTTTCGGCTGTATATTAATAGCGAGTTTTTAACATTGGTATGTATTTTTGTAATAATGAAAATGTTTTTCTCTCAGTGCAATACTACGTCTCAGATGCTTTGAAGTTTGAAGGAGATTCATTGCAAAAAGATAAATTTTTGTGGTATCCACCGTGGCAATCGATCGAGGTTTAACATTTATTTCCACATAAATTTAACTAATTTAAAAATTACATTAGCCCTTTGAATGACATTATGAGAACTGTGCTTTAGAAATTGTGATCAGCAATTTCATCTAGGTTTCAGAACACTTCAACTTATCTCACATCTATACTGATAAAAATGGTTTAGCGAGAAAATGCTTTAATACTTAAAATGTAAATACTTAATTGTCGACCATTCCACGAATAACTTTCAAAAACCTTCATTTAAATGTTACATTAAGCCGGTCGTTAATTCCGAACCATACATAAATCTAAAAAAATAAAAATATTGACCTCCTTAATATTTGCTCGTATAATTAAACCGACCTTTTCAAATAATTAGATATTCTAAATCCTTTGACCATGCCGCCAACCATGAATAAACCTTAATTCATAATATATTGTACATGTATACGCATGTTTGTGGTTTAACAGTTGAATAATTTTCATTTTTCCTGTATATCTTTCCATTAACTAAATAACCGCACACATACGGCATTGTCCATACATAAATTGTGATTCTTTCGTTTTGTGTGGCCCTCATATTTTAGGCCAGAGAATAATTGAATAATAATGCTACAGCATACAAAAAAACAGAAAACATCTACAAAAATAAAAAAAATGTTTATTCACTTGATTAAATTTAAATGTTTTTTAACCAAAAAAAAATTATTTTAGAATTCATGTATGTATAATGCAGTATCCCTTTTTGACCTTTTCGATAAAATATTTCACTTTCTGTGTAAACATAGACTAGATTTTAAATTTTATTAATACTCGTATGTAAAATATTTCTCCTTTTTTTTTTGTTTGTTTCATTATACATAAAATGTTGGGGGCCTACGGTGGTAGGAAGAAGTCCGGCCAATTCGAGTATGTGTGGGTGTGTGTGTCACTGAGATGGTCTCTATATGCCATATATTCCTTTATTTTTGTACGAGATTTTAATTTATATCAAAATGGACCAAAAGGACAACATAAATATAAAATCAAATTTATCTTGGAAATACATTGTGTATACCTATACATATCTACCTATACACGTTTAACCAATGTTTGAGAGTTTTAAAGAGGAGCGATATAAAAATGAACCCCTCGAAAGGAAATTGAAAAATTTAATTGAATTTGGTTCTCATTCTACCAGAAAAACGATTCATTTATTACCGACTATGTACCTACATACTCTTCTTTTCTTCTATATATTATACATCTATACCTGAAGATAGTTTTTGTCTTTTATTTTTATTGTAATAAATTTCCTGCTCGTATATAGCTAGAGAGCTTTTAAAAAATCTGTTCCATCGTCGATGATGATGACAAAACAAATTTCGTAATTTTCTTATGCAAATTTTATTGTTTCGTTGGTGAATTTTTGGTTTGTTGTCGTTTTAAGTTTAAGATTAAGAAAGCAGCAAAAATTAAATCGCAAATCTTATTGTTTCAAATTTGTTCAGCTACCTGATTATATAAGTATTATATAAATTTTTTTTTTGATTTTATGACTGTGCTGTTCTATTTTTATGTTTTTTGTTTGCGGGCATTAAAAACAGTTAATCTGATTTGCTTTGCCAGTATATATCTTGTGTATCCTTTAGATCTGTGAGAACAAAAAAATTGAAAAGGCGATTAAATTCACATAACAATACAATTTAAACGATTAGAATTTGTGTTTTATTTTAATTTGAGCATTGAGAGGCCACATCTTTACAACATTGACAAATAAAAGATCAAATAAACGCAATAATTAAATTTACAAAAAAAAAATCGAATGAATTTAAAGTTGTCCACTAACAGCTAAAAAAACCAACAAAACTAACAATTTAAATTAAAATGTTTAAATAATAAATTTTTCAATTAAAAAAAAAAAATGCCAACATAGACATTCAATTTTACATATACCTATATTTGTACATAGTTGTTGCTATTTCCAATTTACTGTGCTGTTTTGTTGTTTATATATTGAAGTAGCTTTTTCCCGGAATTTAACCTAATCGGAAACATAACAAAACGGCAACAACAAAAAATTCAAATACATACATATAGTTCGAAAGCACAAATCAACTGGAAATTGTAACAACAACTAAAATATTCAACAAAATAAAAAAAAACTTTTGTATGACATACATTTTTTTTGTCTCTTTGTATTTTTTATTATGTTTGAGCTTTTTCATATTTTAAGCTTTTATTTTTTTGTTATTTTTGAATATTGTATTCTATTTGCTTTTTCCTTTTTTTTTTTTTTGTTGAATGATAAATGTTTTTATAAAATAGTATTTTAGAGTAGGGAAATTTTTTGCTGCTGCTGCTTGGTGTCGGTGAAATCGAAAATCTACTATTAGGAGAGGATATTATTACCAAATGCCATGACAACCAGCAATAAGTATTTTAAAATGTATGGAGCGGGACACGATTTAGAATATCTGTATTCTTATGCCGTTAAAAGATTCTTTCCGTAAAAAGTTGTAAATAATTAGATAGAACGATATAAGTGGTTTTAATAAATATCTTAACAACGAATGATGAAATGACTCTGCCAGGGTAAGACTCTTCCTTCCTCTGTACAATGTATACTCCATTACTGATTTTTATGGTTACGACTCTAACTAAGCCATGTTTCCACTATGAATCTTTTCAATTCTTCCTGAAGGCCATTTTCTTAGAGCTATGTTATCATCCTTAACGACGATTAATTCCCCTTCAGATATATTTGCTTAAAACGTACAAGCTAAATAACCAAACAGGAAATATTTGGTAAGGTCAATTGTAATGCATAGTATAGAATGGCAACATTGGGTTTTCCACAGGTTTATTTCTATGATTGGACACTAAAATTAAACATGACGAACACGTGGATGCTATATTGTTCGAAAAAGTTTTTAAAAGTATGATTCATTGGTCTTGTGGTGATCTCAAGGCATCTTCATCTTGCATGAAATCAAATGTTTGAAAAAGTATCCTCGCTCAATTATACCACAGACACAGGCCGGTAATGATTGATATACTGAGATATATGTATATTGAGGATATACTACTAAATTAAAGGTACGTGGGGTTTAAGTGGATTTCATACAGTTTCTTACAGTTCATATTTACTAAGAAGTTGTAATGCCCATATAAACGTAGAATTCTACAATTCCGTTCAAGCTATCAAATATATTTCTAAATATACATATTAATAAGAGGCCTTATTCAGCAACAGTTTCTGTTGAAAATGATGTAGATGAATATTTTATTCAAAAATTCAAGAAGTTACTCTTACTGCTTTTTTCGATTTGACGAGTTTCCGATTTGTCGAATCTCACACGAGTTTACTAAGACCCTATTGAATCCTGAGGTTCCTATAGCTATTATACTTTGAACAGTAATAAGTTCTATCCGAGGAAACCTGGATCAGATGTCGAAAGTTTTCCTCGTTGTAAAAAAGATACTGCTCTCGACTCATACGGAAAATGGCTTAACTTTAAATAAGCACAACGCGCGATTTTATCTAAATTATGTACCTTAAACAAAAATTTTCAGTTTGCTCTCACTCTCAAAATTTTTGCTTTATTTTTAACTGAAATATAATAAATTGAAAAAGTGGCTATTATTTTAAAACACACGTTAACTTTTGGAAAAGAGGCTTATTTCATAAAAATTGATATACCAAAGTTAATTAATAGATCATTTTAGTAATAACTTGAATTAGGCCTTCTATCAAAATATGATTTGTGGTAGATAAATAGTTTAAATAGTAGACTTAAATTTGTTTAAGCCCTTTACTCAAATTTTTTTTATACAAAATGATATTTCTGAGAATACACAAGCCCTTTTTTCAAAATTTATTGCAATAAAAAATTTGTCTTTTCTTATAAGCCGTTAGTTATTAAAGTGAAAAATACAACGGCAATTTTGGTAAACGGTCTTATGTCAGTAAATGACCGTTATGCTAAGCTAATTTTGGAAAAAAATAATAATTAATTTTATTAAGCCATTATACCAAGTGCAGTGTTGTGTAAATTAGTGATAATTACTTTTGAAATTATAAGGGCTTAATTTATATTGTCTTAGTTTGTGTTTACGTGATTTGTGTAATAAATCAAAATGTACGTTTTGAGATTAAAAAGGATGATACAAATGATTTTCAATAATAAACAAAACCAAACGCATAATGGTGGTAAGTTATACCATATATCGCTCGCTTTGAGAAAAATTACGCAAAATTATGTAAAATTTTACAGTATTGTTTATTTCCAGATGACTTCTGTCCAAGCCAAAAAAATTTAAAGATTGTGCCTTCTCTTTGGAACCGCCGGCCGCAACTAATCTTAATAATGAATTCAATACCGAAGTGTCTATGCAAATCAACACTGATGCTGTTAATTCAGGTATTGAAATTGAAAACCTACCTGAGTCTAATTTATTAGGTAATTATTGAATTAGTAAATTATGAATTATATTATATGTTAGCACAATTAATGAAATTACCAACTATCAAGGAGCTAAATAAAAAACTGCTGTATTAGTTTACAGTTACTTCGAAAGAAAACCGTAAACCAGTGCTGGAGATAGTTCAATCTAATTCAGAATCTTCAGTAAACGAATCGGAAAAAGAGGTAGACGATTGCGATGTTGATCCAAACTTTGAGCCATTAAATCTGATTCCATCTCTAAATATACTATCTAGCGAAGAAGAGATCCAGATAGTAGCATCGTAAAAATGGCGACAATTATAGGAACAAATATTTCAGAACATTCAATTCGATCAAGGAAGCTGCATTCTAGAAAAAATCGGCAAGAAAAACGTAATCATGGGGAGATCTGGAAAACTTGTTAAAAATAGGAAAATTACAAAATTGTCTCCTTGTATGCGGAACTGTAGCATGAAGATTACCGAGGATCAGCACATTTTTAATAAATATGGGGCTGTCGGTGATTACAACTTGCCACGTTTATTTGTTAGTGGATTAATTTTAATTGTTAATAAGAAGACCCAAAGCCTAATTAATGTAGGAAGAATACAACGAAATCGTCAATGTTCCAATAAATATCATTTAGTTATTTAGGATTTTTTTATAGACCAATTTTGAAGAAAAGTTTCCTTTTTTTATTTTATTTTGCCAATATTTCGGTCTTGTTTGCCATTTTGCCAATATTTCGGTGTTGCGGACCAGCTCAATCCTTGAATATCTATTTTTATTTACACAAATTTAATATTTTTATAATTAATATACAAATTAACACAGTTAATACAATATATACAAAAATTATAGAAATAAAAAATCAAATTTCACAATAAGGAATCCAAAAATAAAATTAAATAAAATACAATTAAAAACATAATTTATTTTATTCAATATAATTATAAATAGTGAAATTTTCCACAATCAATATAAATATTTCTTAATATGAGTATCAATATAGAAATGTTAAAATTACTTACAAAATATTTCCTTTTAGCTACACGATTCCAAAAATCAAAAAACTTTCTTTGAATGAATTATAAAATTCAAAATCAAAAACAATAGTAATTTGTTTTTTCTCGCTGCTTTGACCTACTATCAAATTCAAATTACTATGAACAGCTGATTTTTCAAAATATACACAAATGCACCCACTCTCTCCCAGCCCGATAAAGTATGTCAATCAAAAAAAAAAAAAAAAATACTGGCCGAAAGGGAAAAATCTGCACCATTCATTTATGCAAACTAAAAAAATAGAACCCCTCCCAGTTTTCTACAAAAAAATACCAAATTTACGTCATTTTAACAAGCCGATATCTTAAAAAATAAAGTTACAATTTTTTATTTCAAATGAAAGCTTATTATCTTGTGATATTCATCTTTAAAATACATTTTTCTTGTTCTCTACGCATTCCAAATTTATGATTAGATAATAGCTGCCCTAGCAAATAGTATATCATTGTCAATCTGACGACAATGTTTAGCCACAAGCCAATCTTCTCTTAAGGTTGTGCATCGGATGATTGAAGATTTGAAATCACTAAAATTTTTGATGTTTATTAAAATTTTCATACAATGCAAACTACGCTAAATCAGAGAAAATACTTTATAAAAACATATTGCGGATAGATCAACCGTTTAACGATATAAATATTTCAAAAAGAGTTTTAAGCAAAGTGGATGTCAAAAACGTGCCTATTCTTAAAGGACCAAACTTAATCACAGCCACGAAAAAGAAAGATTTGATAGATTTTTTAAATTTAAATAATCCCCAATATCATAACTTTTATAGATCACTAGAGAGTAGGGACAGCAAGCAACTATGTATGATAACATCGTAAAGGTAGATTTTATTGAGGATGCCTACGATGATGACTAACCTATTTTGGAAAAGGCGTCAAATTTATTTTATTTAAAGAGTAATTAATTGAACCTTTAAATTTTATAATTGAATATAGTGAATTATTTTTATTTGTTTCTGTATTTTGTAACGGCTTATTTTAAATTAACACTAAGGCTGTTTTCCAAACGAGACTTATTTGGATACTTATTTGTGGAACCTAACTTATTTCATACGAAATTACATTGAATAAGTTAGCTTCCACAAATAAGTAGTCGTTTGGAAAACAGCCTAAGCTCCTCATTTTTAAAAAACGGACTAAAATTAAACATGAAATAAAAATGTGAAATAAAACTTTGAAATATAGGCTTAAATCAATGAAAGTTTTTTTGTTTTAAAATTAAATTTTTGAAAATGGGCTTAAGTCTTAAATTATTAATTTCTAGGCAAACTGTCGTTTATTTAAGTTTATTTACATACTTCAGTCAGTTTTTAAAGGTCCTACAACTTGATAAATCCCGCTAGGCTGCGTCTCCAAATTACTCACTACTATTTAGTTTTTTTTTTTGTATATTGCATTGAAACTTAAAATACCTCTATTCCAAAACTCTTAAAATTTGATTAGGCCCTTTTTCCATACGAGTCGAGAGCTCAATGTGAAGTTTATTCAATTCATCTAAATCAAAGTGAATTTTTCCATTTATGTATGCTTTTACATAACATTCATAAACATAAAATAAGAGATTTATTCGCCATCACTTTAGTCTTTGCCATCCTTCTCAACCATTTGTTTTATGGAAATCTTTTAAAAAAGATTTCTGTGGGAATATTTTTTATCTAACCAACTTTTTTTGATTAATCGGCTTCTTGCTTATGTTCGACTGATACGTTGCTTGGCTCTCTATATAGCGTCACCGGGCATCGGTACGATAATCCTCACTGGTGGTAGAACTACTCATTCCACTTTCAAATTACCGTTAAATGGTCTTCTGTGGCCCAGAGTCAGTTTACTCTATTCGTAAAAATGGTTCTTTTTGGTAAAATTTTCCAAGATGTCGAACTATTTGCTTGGGATGAAATACACAATGATTTATTGAGTTTCTTTCGAAGCTATTGATCGTACCCTCGTATCATACGTTTTCATTCCTATGCACTAGTGTTAATTTAAAATGTAATACATACAACATGAGCTAGAACCATCAGAAACGCAATAAGCAATAAGAGGAGTAACCAGTGCAGAAGAACGGTATATGCTGAAATAACTTATCGATTCCCTTCGCAGTACACTATTTACCAAAAAGAAAATGCCCGTCGAAATGCAGTTAGACTTTTGATCAGTTAGGTTGCCTGTCCGTGGTAGTTATTAGAATCAAAATATTATTTCGAGCACTACCTTGGTTAGACAGAAACTATTAAACATCGTTTGATGGATTTTATGGTGCAAGTGAGCTTATACTGCCATGGTATATATATGTACATCAACCAATTGATTCAGACAATTACCATACTGTTGTATAATATCTTCAAAATTTAAGGTAGCTCTTACAACTTTGTAAAATCCATCTCTTCACTCTACTTTGATTATATGGTGTTCTATTCATTACCAAACATTTATAGGAAACAGAACGGCTCAAATAATTGAAGTAGTACAAAGAGATATATTTGTACTCACCAATAATTATATCTTACCAAAAGATATATTTGATATTATATTCTTATATTATGTAGTAAGTTGGTGTGTAATTTTCCAGTCTATGACACTAGGCAATGATTTATGGTGCGCTCCTTCATCGGTTGTGATATAATTCAGAAAGAAGGCTCGAGCATAAAGAGAATTATGGCATTATCGATGGAGAACGCATAAAATACTGTATTAACCTTTCAAAATTACTAGACGATGGAAGAAATCTTCATGGTGAGTCCAAGGGAGAATACAAAATTCCAATTTGGATTACGAAACTAAGCATCCAATAATACTAATTGAAGAATACCACCACTGATATTAATATGCCGGTCCTCAACTTTTGCCAGTCAAATTGATGCAGTAATTCTAGCTGGTTAAATAAAAACAAGAAAACACAGAAGGTCTTGGAAAATGGAGGTGGTGGTTTAAAGCTAAGGCAACCCCGTTGCCGCAAGAGATGAGAATTGCCTTAATATTAAATGGGAAATTCTTTAACAGATGAGGCACTATATCTGTCAAAACTGATATTCCTACAGCGTCCTATTTAATTGAAATATAAAATATAAGATAATTTAATCCAGTTTCGAACTGATGAGCCTATGATTTTGAAAAAAACAATCCGCGATCATGCAATGGCGACTGGACCAACATGCACCAATTTACATTATAGCTCTATACACCCATCCCTCGATTTATGAAATCTATTTTTACGAATTATTATAAAATTTAACGAAATTTCCTTTTATGTTTATAGAATGTATAAGCAAATTACAGCCAAATTACTTTCAAATTTTATTTTCCCCACATTTCACATTCACACAGCTCTATTCCTGTGTAAGCAAATTAGAACAATTACCAATTTTTTTTTTGTTTTTACTCTAATGTCAATTAAATACATATGTGTTTGATTAAAAATATCTTAATGCAATAAATAAATGTTGGACATATCCTATGAAAGGACATATCCCATCAAATTGATTGATTGAGAGGATAGGATTGTTAGATGTGACAGATGCGACGCGGTTACAGACACCTAAGCGATTGATAGGTTAGTATTTTTTTTTTGTTTTTTTGTTTTTATGATGGCACAATGACAACACAATTTAGCTACTATTTTAGTTTTCTGGAAGCCTTATGCCGCACCGCAAGTTCTGAAAAGGTGTCAGAACTTAATTAATAATTATAATTTTATAATTGCGGTGGTTGCGGGGAGGGGTGAGATTTTCGTTCCATCATCATGTTCCCATGCGGTCACCCAAATTTGTACTTACCATAGCAAATGTTGCTTAACGTTGTTGTTGAAGTTGATGTGTTTATTTTTTCTTGTCTACTCGCCCGCATGAACGGGCTATTTCCATCAAATGAAAAATTAGTCTAAATTAGTAAACGTAACACAATTTTAGTCAATCATAACTGAAGTCTACCAACCCATAACATATGTGCAATTAAACTGAAAACGCAAACAATAAAATATTGTTATTCAGTTCATCTTCAACTCAATTTATGCGCTATGCTATACAATATACGTACATGCACAATTTAGATACTTGAATTGAAATTTAATAAAACATGCACTTTATGCATTAAGATACAATTTTGAATGTAGAAATCAAAATTTATCAAACAGAAGATTTCTAGAAACAAACAAATACAGGAACTACTATCAAAGCAACCTTGATTATACAAGCCATAATCTAAAAAACGAAGCTTTTATAAGGGAATTAGAAACGAGGAAAAAACCAAAATTTCCATAGTAAAACACATAAAACATATGGGAAATCACTTTTTTTCCTAAGACAAATTTGTAAATGAAAACGTTGCAAATTCTTAATTATGATTTCTGAAATATTTTCATTAATGTTTGAATTTCAACATATATAAATCTCGTTTAAGTAAATCGTTTTCATTTTCTTGTAATAATTGATTTATTTAAACCAAATTATAAAAAAAAAGTTCATAACAACAGCTTTCTGGTCAAATTGAAAAGAAAAGCTTACTACAAATCGTGTGCATTCAGTCAATATACATAGATGGCAGTGAGTAGCAAACATTTTGAAAAATCGTAACAAAAATTGCGACCTGGAGAAATTTGAGTTCAAAAATTGTAGGAAAAGCAAAACAAATTCAGAAAATATTAAGAACGTGTCATAATTGTGTGATTAAATAATTGTTTTTCGTATTTCTCTGCCAACAATTATAGACATCTAACGTACACTAGTAAAACTAAAGATAAATTTAGCAACAATTATTTTAATTTGTCAGAGCCAACTTTGATATATTTTTCAAAATGAAGTTTCGAAAAATATATTTTAGAAATAATTTTATTTTAATATTTCTACAATTAATATTTACTTAATACTAATATACCCTTCTTGTATATTGCTGCTAAAGATATGTAGAGCACTTTAGTATAAATATTTTGTAACATTTTTGCTGTTTTCATTGAAAAACTTGAAGCTAAAAAACACCGTTTTTACTATGGATTCCTATGGAAATCAGTGAAAAGTTATACCACTAGAAAAGCTTCAAAAAATACGTCATAATGATTATGGCTCTATACTCTGGAAGGCTCTGATATAAGTCGCCCTTGAATTACAGGTTTTAAGATGCTCTTCTAATTCCTTATCACCGGCGTGGACTCTATACTTTAAGTTTTAATATCTCACGGAAATTTCCCTCGTTACATCGTTGAGTTTTAATTAAATCACCATCATCCCTATGGCCACGAAATGCGATGTTCTGGCTCTCGAGAAGAATTATTGTCTGAAATTTAGGAAAAAAGCCTCTTTCGGTTTTTCTGTAATTTGTCGGTTTCGATGGGAATCAACTTGATTTCATATGTCAAGTGTCGGAGTTTCATAACATTTTAAAAATAATTTACCAGATTGTATGGCTTCAGAATGATATTTATTTTCATTATGGATGTTTAAAGATCCGTTTTTACCACACAATTTTGCAAATGATACTAGAGGTTGGGTTACACATTATTTGAGAGCAACTGTTTTATGCATTCTAACTAAATTTGATTGAGTAAAAAAATGGGCAATATTTGCAGAACAAACTTTTTTGAATGTCAGAATACACCAACCAAGGGAATGCAGTTAAATGGTTATGGTTAAGGAACCGCTTTTCAATTTTACATTTTTTATTATGTTCAGAGAAAGGAAATTTGTAACCTTTGGGAGGTACCCAAGGATTTTTAATTATGTTATATTTTGTATAATCATCAACATTTAGAACGCTGTTATTTTTAATATCTGACCTATATCAAATTTATCAATAAGTGGAGCAATTCGAATACTTTGAATAGATGTATTTTTCTGATTCGATTCAAGTGTATTGCCAATTTCAATCACTAATTCGCTTGAAGTGGATGTGGACGGCAGTTATGTAGGTACAGATACAATATTACGTTTTTTTAAAAAATGATCAATTTTTTTCGGATTTACGCTTACTCATGTTTTAGGTCAAGGAAAAGCACACCACCAACGAAAAGTAACGAAAACACAACAATAACAATAATTGTACTAGCTATATGTATTATTATGTAGGTATATATCAAAACACAACAGTGGCGCCCAAATACTTAGCATTTTTGTTTAGAAATTGTGAGCACACAACGTGGGTGTGTTTTGATGTGGTTATCATGACAAGTTCAGTAATTCTATTTATTTAATTTAATTATTGTTTTGAGTCAGAATTCGTTACATCCGTTTTTTACGCTGAGTATAAACGTTTGGTTGGCTGCAACCTTGACTTAACGATCTCTATGATTCACCGTTAAATAATTTTTTTTGAATAGTTGAATAATTTTCACCACATGTTTGGTTATACTGTTGGAATGAAGAGAAGATAACTGGAGTATTTTTCTCGAACATTAATTTTGATTAGAATAAACATGTAAACAAAAATTCTTTATTTCTTTTTAGCAATAATTTGTCAATTTCAAATTAAGAGTATAGCTTTTTCAATATGTTTGGTGTAGTGACCATTTAGGAATAACAGTTTTGTTTGTCATGGGTCGTTATGCGACTGAAGCGGTCAGAAAAGAAAATAATGAAGAAGCCGAGAGCCCAACTGAGCCACATTTCCTGGCTGCTCGTTATCCAAAACGTGAGGTTAAAGCTTGTGCAAATAAGTTGAAAAAGCTTAATGAATCAATGGAGGCTTTTATGCAGGCGTGTGATAGTACGGATGCTGACAAGCTACAAGAATTAGCAACTAGAGTTGAACATATTTCAGGACGTCTCGCTAGAATTATTAAGACTAAGACGGGTCCGGTTGTTTTATCTGCTCAAAAGCTATTGGAGAGCTGTGACAACTAATAGGGTATTTTAATGATTTGCGCGAAAAACGCAGCTCGATACCAGATGTTGAGAAGTCGCTGGATGGATTTTTCCCAAACAGTGAATGAGCCAGTTTCCGCTAATGTATCAGACCATGATAATCCCCCACTTCAGTAAGGAGTCACATCCTTCGAGAACAATAATCTAAATATCCAACAAATAGATGCTATCGTTAATGCTCAATCATCAACGATTATGTCTCCAACACATTTTCAAACTACTCCAGAATTTAACGCTACAATACCTCCTCCAAATTTTAACACGGTGCTCAAGCGAACTGATGGTTTAGGTTTAACATATGTACCAGGTCAGCAGAGATATTCCGGGGCTGAAACATACCTCAAAAGAAACAGTGGCCTAGAAATACATAGGTGCGCAATCTCGTTCAGCGGTGAGTTTGGAGAAATACCTGTTGAAAGATTCATCTATCGAGTCGAGAGTATGGCTAATTCCAATGGTATTACGACTGAATTTCTAGTTAAAAACTTAAACATATTATTGGACGGAAAAGCTAGAGAGTTGAAGTGTGCCATGGTTCATGATTTCCATGACAGACGAACAGACGCAGTTATAAGACAAGCTTTAGAAAGACGCAGGCAAAGAGCTCGAGAAAGTTTTTTAGGTTTTTACAACGATATTTTGTCAATGTCGTTACCCCTTCAGAATCCTATGACCGAAATAGAGACAATCAATTTGCTGATCTGAAATATGAGGCCTGGCCTGCAATCTAATTATGCCGGTCAAATGTTCAATGATATCTCTACGTTAGTGAACCGATGTATAGCTGTCGAAGATACCTGAAATCGTATAGGGTGGTTTCTAGAGCTAGTATTTCAATCAAGACGCCAAATCAGTGAGCTCCAGGGGAACGCTGATTACTGTGAATTGGAACGCAATCAAGTCAACATAGCTGAGCCGTCAAACAACTATGATTCCATGTGTGCAGTGTCCTGGTCAAACTCAGCATCTAATATAAAGGAAACTCAGAAACGGAACGTTTGTTGGAATTGTGGAAGTAACACGCATATTTTTAAAAACTATGTACAATGCCAATTTCACACAAATTTTGCTTTGGCTGCGGAGCTAAGAACGTCATAAAAATAAACTGCCAGATATGTCGTAATGTCGCTGCATCGGAAAACCATCAATGGGATGTCAGAAATGTTGCGGCTCTGAGATCCCAAAATCAAGTAATGAATCAACCCAAACCGGAAATGGTGGATTCGGCCGCGAACGCAGATCCGGAATTCTACAAAATTCTGCAGAGGAAGCACGATTAACGTCTAACTCGAATATATCCCGATCAACTCAAACAAATGTCGATATGTACTCATCATATAAATGTAAAAATCATTTACAACGTAGTTTGAATTATTTCAAAACCCGCAGGAAAATTAAAAAGGTAATATCAAAATCAAAGTTACAATGTAGTAATGAAATAGACCGCATTCTGAAGTTCTCATAAACGGCATACCACATCGAGGTCTCCTGGATAGCGGAGCTAGCATTTCTGTGCTTGGTTTAGGCTCCGAAAACTTTATAAAATAAAATAAAATTAAGATGTTTAGCATGACGTCTATGTTGGCAACCGCGAGTGGAGAACAGCAACGGGTTCTTGGCCATATTATTGCCAATGTATCTTACGGCGGAAAAACCAAGACATTGAGGATACTCATTGTTCCAAACCTCACCCAACAGTTGTACCTTGGAATTGATTTCTGGGAACTGTTTGGTTTGATCCCAATTATGGTAGACGAATTAGATAATAGCTGCATTTAGACCGACGCAAAACTCGACAGTAATAAACATCAATTAAATCAGGAACAGGAACAAATGCTAAATCAAGTGATTGAAAAATTTCCGTCTTGTGAGAGAAATGGTTAAGGTAAAACTCATATTTTATCACATCAAATAGATGTGGGAAGTGCGATTGCCGTTAAGCAAAGATATTATTCAGTATCGGCAATAAAACAAGGAGAGATGTATCGCGAGCTGGACCGTATGCTTGCATTGGGAGTGATAGAGGAGAGTGCCGGCTCCTGGTCATCACCGGACACTCTAGTTAAAAAGGCAAACGGGAAAGTTCGTCTGTGTCTCGACGCGAGAAAGGTTAACTCGATTACAGTGAGGGACGCTTATCCTTTGCCGTTGATTGAGGGGCTATTAGGTCGACTGGACAAGAAACGATTTATAAGCACCATCGATCTAAAAGACGCCTTTTGGCAAATACCTCTTGATCCTTCGTCAAGGGATAAGACGGCCTTCACTGTGCCGGGCCATCCACTCTACCAGTTAACCGTCATGCCGTTTGGGCTGTGTAATGCAGTATGCAGCCCAAACGATGTGCCGATTAATGCACAAGGTAATCCCTCACCATCTATACGACCGTGTCTTTGTTTACTTAAACGATCTTTTAGTGGTATCAGCAACCTTCGAGGAGCATATATCACTACTGTCTGAAGTAGCTAGATTGTTAAAATTAGCAAATTTGACTATATATGTAGAAAAAAGTAAGTTCGTGCTACGGCAAACAAGGTACCTGGGCTATGTGATAGGTGAGGGATGCCACAGAGTGGATCCGGAAAAAATGAGAGCCATAAACGAATATCCCGTTCCTAAAACCGTCAAACAGATTCGAAGTTTTCTTGGGATGACCGGCTGGTACAGACGCTTCGTCCTTCGTCTCAAATTATTCAAGTTTAGCTGCTCCTATTACCGAGTTACTAAAAAAGGGCAAGGCCAAAACATGAGACATGCAGGCACAAATGGTATTCGAGAACTTAAAGAAATCGCTAGTCACAGCACCGATCCTAGCCAATCCAGACTTCACCAAGCATTTTTATGTACAGTGCGACGCCTCTACAACAGAAATAGGAAGCGTATTATTTCAAAAGTTGGATGATGAAGATGAAAACCTGATCACGTTCATGTCGCATAAATTGAATAAGGCCCAGAGGAATTACAGCATCACGGAGCTGGAATGTTTGGCAGCCGTGATGAGCATCAAAAAGTTTAGACCTTATATTGAGGGCTATCCATTCACAGTGATTACGGACCAATCGAGTTTGCGTTGGTTGATGGAACAGCGAGATTTAACGGGTAGATTGGCAAGATGGTCTTTAAAGTTACAGGCATTCGATTTCAACATCGAATATAGAAAGGGTTCATTAAAGTTCCAGATAGCTTATCCAGAGTATACGTCGAAACTATTGAAGAAAATAATGAGGATGTTCTTATGTTCTTCACATCGACTTGGATTCTACTGCGTTCCAGGATGACGAATATGTTGCAAGAATCAAGGCGTTGGAACAAAACACTGGTGCCTCCTTAAACTATAAAGTCCAGGATGGTAAAATATATGTAAACACCAAAACCGACTTAATTACGGACCTACCATCATAGAAACTAGTTGTTCCAGAGTCATTAACTGCTTTACTATTTGAGAGAGCACATAATCCACCAACCGCTGCGCATCAATTTATTTACAGCACAATTGAATTAATAAGACGGTATTGTTACTGGCCTACCATGACTAAGCAAGTTCGGGGTTTTATAAATGAATGCGAAACATGTAAGTGTACCAAACCCGTAAATTATTCGACAAGGCGAGAGATGGGTAAAAATTTTGTAGTATTACGTCCTTGGCAGCGATTGTACTTAGATATCCTAGGACCATATCCAAGAACTAAAAGTGGGTTTACTCATATTTTTATAGTACCGGATCAGTATAGTCGGTTTCCAATGATGTTCCCACTCCGTTCGGCGTCTGCTGCATAGATAATCGAGATCCTTGAAAGTATATTAACAGACAATAGTTCCCAGTTCGAGTCACATATATTTATCAGTTTCATGGAAAAATACGGTATTAAACACGATTTTACAGCAAAATATTCTCCGCAGGCAAACGCAGTAGAACGAGTTAATAGATCTGTTGAGTCAGCAATTAGAGCTTACATTAAAGATGACCACCAAATGTGGGATCAATATCTTGATGAAATTGCCGGCGCACTACGAAAAGTGGTTCATTCTAGCACAGGTTATTCGCCACACTTCCTTGTATTCGGGCAACACAAGGTGTTACATGGTTCCACTTACTCGTTGTTGCATAAGCTGAATTATCTGAAAGAGAATCAATCATATGTTCCGAACAATGCGGATAGGTTATCTTCACTAAACTATTGTGTGTTAGTAACACAACTATTGTGTTAAGTCACCTCCGAAAGGCGCATGAGCAAAATGCTTCTACGTATAAACTCCGCGCTAAAAATCGATCATTTAATATCGGCCAAAAGGTTTTTGTTCGAAACTTGTTTCATATGAAGTCAGCGACGAATCAGGCAAATCTTTGGGAATCTATCACGCAAAGGATATCCACTGAGTTTACATGAGACAAACGACTGTGTCAAGAGATTGAGTACAACTCGCAAACTTATTAACGATATAATTATATTAAGCCCGGCTTTTGAGACTATCTGCTGGGTGTGAATCGTCCCCACTCTTGTAACAGTTAGCTGTTACACATTAGATGATATTTAGAAAATTGTTATCATGCACGATTTTTCAGCGCGCATATTTCCGATAATAAATGATTTGGTATGTACTCAAATTATGCTTCAAAAGCGATCAACTTGTTTGATGTGCAAGGTGTAGTATATTTAAGCAAAGATTGTTAAATTCGGAAAACAAGTTTACAATTTCCCCTTAAATTACAAGATATAAAACCAAAGAGAAAATAATAAATAATCTTCCTCGTCAGTACTTCTATATTGCCGCGATCAAAGCACATCAGCTTTGTTTTGTGTAAATTTTGTTAGTGCAAAAAAATAATAATTTAATTAAGTTTTTAAAAAACAGTGTTGACCAAAATTAGTGCGGTAAACTGTTCTGTTGTGGTGCCATATAAAAACACCATACATCAGCATAACTTGTGCAAGTCGACATTTTTAAATACAATTATTCATATATTTACTTAAATTGTCAAATTAAAGTTTGCCTAATTTTATCAAACTTTTCGATTTCTTTTTTTTTTGGTTGCTATTGCTTTTCTGAATGGTTGTGCGTGGTTGCTCATTCGGTGAACTTTTTTGTTTGTGTAATATAGAACGATTTAAGATGCGGTCTTAAAAAAATTAATTTGCTGTGATAATGTGAGCTTCCAACCACATGGGGACTTATTAAATCATACAATATGGAGGTATGGGTATAGTGAAAATGTGACCAAAAGACCAAAGGTCACACAACTCGTTTGTGTAGGGAACTGTGATAAAAGAAACTGTGATCAAAAAGCTACTGTGATAAGAGTAAACAATGAATATTTAATTCATTTATGGTCAACTATACATACGTGTAAGTGAAGCGTTCATAATTTCAAGAAAAACCAGCAGCACTATCAAGCTCTTAATGATCTGTGGAAAGATCCTCACCCATACCACTGCCACCTAGCCGGCAATGTGCTGCACTACCAATCAATCATTTAGAGATCTGTTAACGGTTAATTGGATAAGAATTTTCTGGAAGTTAAAGCCCCGAATAAACCACATACTAATCACACTATATATTCAAAATTATTTTATTATTGCGGGAATCAATCATTTTGGAAAAAAATTTTAACGTCACTTCTATTCGCGACGAAAACTTATGAGGGCTATGGAGTTGGTATGTACATGTCCCTTGCCATGTGTTCTGATAATAAATTCTACCAAGAAGCAAAGAATAACAGTATGTAATAAAAACATTGATTTATCAAGAAATTGATTATTCTACATACTTAGAAAAAATGTAACTGTTTAAACCAAAATAGTATATAAAATTATGTTTGTAACTTAATAGCCTATAACTAAAAATATTTAACGTTATTAGTTTGAACATAAATATATTTAAACGGATTAAAATGTTAATAGTAGGTAATTAATAATGATTTTCCTAATTACTGTTAATAGCGTTTACAATTTCTACGTATAGCTACTCGTAAATAAATACAAGTAAAACGTAAATATTGAAGATACTATATTTACAAAGGCGACCGACATGAAATTTATGGCTTCACATATCCATCAATTTCGATTTATTTTTGTTTTATTTTTTATTTCACTAATTTAATTTATGCGTATATTCTAAAATGCCATACAGAAAATTTGTGTCAGTTGTTTGTATAAATTAAATAACCTTTAACTTTAAAATTTTTTTTGATATAAAATTCCATCGTATACAAAAATTATTCATACAATACCTATGTACGTATATGAAATTTCTCGTGGAGACAAGGCAAAAAGTTTAAACAATTTTGTATTCACCTAGAAATGAAGTTCTGTAATATACGAGAAGCATAGAGAATTTCCTCGCAAAAAAATGAAATTCTGATGATTTATGAACTTTTTTCACCTTCAATTTTGTGTTTTTATTTTTTTATTTTTTTTTGTTTAAATTAGGGTGAATAAAATATTTGTGTATATGTGCTATGTTTTTTTTTATGAAAATTCTGTCACACTCGTCTGCCACTTTGAAGTGTAAACAAAATGAAAATCAATATTTGACTGTGTTAAAAATATATTTCCGTTTTATTTTTATTTTTTTGTTTCGTCTACTTCTACCACACTGGTATGCCTACAATATTATAACCTTTGAAAAAATGTTTTTCTAATTTACACAGGTTTTCACGTTTTCTCGACAATTTTTTTTCCCAGAAATAATGTGAAAAAATGAAAACGTTTATATTTTTTTTGTGTGTGCGATGTTTATTTATATTTGCTTTTTTTACCAATTCGAGAATTTTATTTTAACACATTCATGTACCAACACAAGTAGTAAGTATGCGAAAATAAAAATAATGTAATCGATACCGATCGGATAATAAATTGACAATTTGTATGAAAAATATACAAACAGTTTTTTTTTGTATGCTGCTGCTCGTTCGTACGATGGAGCACTTTGTCAAATTTACCCTCGTCGTGTGTACATAAGTTTTTTTGAGCTTTTGATCCAATATAGATGAAAATTAAAATATGTATAGATTTAAAGGCAAGAATCACACACATCGTTGTGTCGCCATATGTAGCCATATAAACGTGTTGCTATGAAACTGTGATTTTTTGCTATTAATTAGGAGGGGATATATCTATCAATATATTACAGACTTCAACATTTTTATACATAATATTGTATTATGTATTATGAAATTTCATATTCTGATTATTATTCATTTATACGTTCCAAATACTTATAGCTTTACGACATATGTATTTATACGAGCATCATTAAGTGTTTTTCGGAAAACGATATTCGACAAAAAGGTAAAGGATACAAAACATAGCTCTAGCTTGGCTTGAGAATCATAATATCAATATGGTGATATAAGGAGGATAATGCGTGTAGAAAATTTATTCATAATGATTAATAATTTTTTATTATATTTTCGAAATCGTCCAATTTTTTATGGAATAATTATTACAAATATTCAAGCTTTAATAAAAAGCTTGCAGTAAACTTTATAGAATTTTTCTTCTAAACGATTAGATGCTTTCTATGGAATAACTCTTACAACCTTTCAAATTTTTAACAAAATTGTTATTCTTACTCTAACTTTAATTTTTAAATTGTAACTGATAAATTTTTGTGTTTTTTTAATAATAATTAAATTTTGTAATTTTAAAAAATTTGTTTAATACATAACATGATTGATTTCATAAACTCATACTATTTGTTAATAATTTCGTCATTGTATAAACAAAAATTTTATCAACAGTTGGGAATGGTGGTTTACAGTCGTTGGCCAAAAAACTTGCGCAACTATTAAAACCACATGAATATTATTTTTAAAAGTCGATTACATTGTAATCCCCAGCTTTCTGGTGTAGCGGCCCTGTTTAATTTTAAAAGGGGTTAATTAATAAAATAATTGTATCCCACTACAAGAAACCGGCTGAAATAAATAATAAAAACAACAACAATATACAAATGAAAATTCGGTACAATGGTTAAAAATTTAATTTTTGTAAAGCAGTTCAGTTACGATAATTAAGTGAAACATGTAAGATCTATTTTGTCTAATAAATATTTTAATAAAAATTATAAAATATATAATAACATATGAAATCTAATAAATAAATATATACTTGTTATAATAAATATAAAATAAAGTTTAGTATGTACTATCCCCCTCGCAGTAAAAGTCCCACGCGAATAAATTGCTAATACCGTTATTTTGTGTCGCGTTTATAAGAGGAATGTTAAAAGTAACAATTTTCTTTTCGTGCTTTTTGTGCAGATCGATTGGTGCTAATATCCCATAAGCTGGTTTCAAGCGATTAATTTAAACGTATTGCTATTTCCCGCTGACGTCAATTACGAAAAATTTTCGTAACTTACGAAGAACTTTATATGGTCCTTCGTAAGGAGAAGTTAGGCCTGTTCGTGTTCTATCGACGCACGGACAAAGACGAATTCGCAATTTTCGAAACTTTTAGGAATACAAATGTTGGAATTTGTCGATTTGCGAGTATCGACAGGAACTAAATTTTGCATCAGTCATTGGAGTGGGCTGACAATTTGGGCCTGAAATTATTTCGCCAGGAAGTCTGAGGCTCTGGCCATATACTAGATCTGCTGGGCTGCACTTAAGGTCTTCTTTGACGCATGCTCTAATCCCCAGCAAAATTGAAGGTATATCAGAGCTCCAATTCGTTGAAATCAGATCAGAAAACAGTTTTGACTCAAATTGGCTGCTTCGATCTGTTGTAATTTCAATGGGTACGCCGCACCTTGATATGTATTGCTCGACGAACGACTTAGCAACTGTAGCAGTGGACATTTTTGAAATGGGATATGCCTCCGGCCAACGTGTGAACCTATCAACGATTGTTAGAATGTATTGGTTGCCTTCAGATGGTGATGGTGGTCCAACTAAATCCATGTATATACATATGTTGAAATCTTGTTGATGGAAGATTGAATTTACCGTGCTGTGATTTTGTATGCTGTTGTATTTTTGATTTTTGGCATGGTACACATTTGATTACCCAATATTTGATGTCTATATTGATCTGATATATCGTGAAGCGAATGAAAAATTATTCGACGTAACGGTATGTATACACGATGTTTGCCACAAGAAGTTTCGCAATATAATTCGCAGCTGGCGAATAGAACAAGTTCAAGTTTATACTTGGTGCTTGCGTGTAGAGATTTATTTATCAGAATTTTTAGGTCGTCGTCCGTATTCTGTAACTGTGATATTTTGTGTATATTTGGGATTTTCGTTATTGAGGCAGCTTATGGGTCACATATTCGTGACAAAGTCTCAGCAACAACATTTTATTTGTATGAAATGTGTCGGATGTCAGTTGTAAATTGTGATATAAAAGCTAAGTGATAGGTTTGCCGCGAAGTACGTTCTGTTTTTGATTGTATTGACTGTAAACCTTCTACGAAATAGCGGAAATGTTTTTAAGTAAATAGCCAACAGTTCTCTGTCGAAGGCGGAATACTTCATTTGGCTTTGGAATAGCTTCTTGGAAAAGAATGCTAAGGGTTAACAACTACATTTAATAAATTGTTGTAATACTGCTGCAACGGCAGTATTTAATGCGTCGCATGTTACATTAAATAGAGTGTTTTCAATAGGATGTGCCAATAATATTGCATCAGCAAGTGTGCGTTTAACTGTAATAAATGCGTTATTGCATTGATCAGGCCAAAAAAAATGTTTGGTGGTTTTTGGTCTTCTTGCTAAAGTTGCCAAATGCGCGTGGATGGGTTGTAGAAATGCGGCTAAATCCCAACGAATTTCTGAGTGGTTTTTATAGAGGTAGGTTGTGGGAACTCTGTTATGGCTGCTACGCGCTGCGGCGAAAGTTTTATGCCATCTTTGGAGATGTGGTAGCTGAGGAATTCAAGCTCTGGAACACCGAAAACACATCTGAAAAACTTAGTTTAAATAAAGCAAATGTTCCTCCTCAGATATACTTGCCACCAATATATCATCGATGTACATAAAAATAAAATCAAGATTTTTTAACACTTCATTCATAAAGCGTTGAAAAGTTTAAGCTGCATTCCGAAGACCAAAAGGCATCCGATTGTATTCGAATAACCCAAATGGAGTAATGATTGCCGTTTAAGGCACGCCTTCGGGACCTACGGGTATGGCATGGTACGCCCTGACTAAATCGAGTTTAGTAAAAACAGTACATCCTTGCAGATCAACCGAGAAATTATGAAAGTGCGGTATTGGGTAGCGATTCGGTACCGTGATGGCATTTAGACGACGGTAGTCTCCACATAGACGCCAATCAGTACTATCTCTCTCTTGCACCATGTGGAGCGGAGATGAAACCGGAGAAGATGACGGTTGATATCTGCCTTATTCGACCATATGTGCAAATTCATTGTTCGCTGCCTTATGTTTTTGGGGATCCAGTCGGCGTAGTTTCACATACGGGAGTTGGCCGTTCTTAATGACATGATGAACCACGCTGTGCTTAACTGGGACATTATAATTTGGTGGTTCGGTAAGGGACAGAAACCTTTCTAATAATCTACCATAATATTAAGTGTTTTGGAGTAGGAGAGCCAGCACGAAAGGGTACGCAAACTTGCGTCTGAACCCAATATCGACCGATTTGCCGCCGAAACGCGTAGTACTGGATCGAAAAATGGTTTATTTTGAAAATATTGGACTTGGATCACTGAAAGATCAGCTCCAGGGTCCACTAGGAAAAGTATATTATTATGTTGGTCTCTAACAAAAAGGCAGCAATTGTTATCGTTTCAACTGTCTGCCGCTTGGATCGCCGAACTTAGTGGTGTAAAGTATCTGTTTTTGTAGAGACAATGTTTTGGGGAAATGCACATGGTTGAATGACCTTCGTAGCTCGGTTACAAAAAGTATGGTGATACTAGCAAAATCTGTAATGTGGTGAAGCTCCGCTGTGTCTTCTTAATCGAAATTGTGTTTATCTTGAAAATTGTGGGCTTTTTGAACGACTACGATTAGCTGTCGTGATGGCAGAAATTAACTTTTTTAGCTGAGAAATTTTTGCTTTTAGCTCTGCGATTTCCGATTTTCCCAACGTTGATTTTGGCGAATTTTTTGATGATGAAGAGGCAGAATCCATTTGAGAAATATTTGGTAATTCTGCAGCTTCAAACATTCTGTTGGCTTTGCTGATTAACTCACTCATCGGTTTGTCTTCGAACCCAATTAGAGACATTTGTATAATTTTCGGCATTCTTCTCATCCAGAGTCGACTTACGATATCCTCGTTAATGTGTTAACCCACTAACCGCTTCATGGCTCTATAAACCTCGGATGGTTTGTTATCGCTAATATCTTTTTTATCTACGAGCTCCTCCAAGCGTTTTTCCTGTGACAGCGTGTACCGATCAATTAGTGCCTCGTTTAATGTTTTATACTTTTCAGTATCTGGCGGAGGATGTATAAGATCGGCTACCGAGTCAAATATATCATTCGGTAATGAACTTGCTGCCATTAAAAATGTTGTGCGGTCGGAAGTAATCTGCTGCAGTTGGAATTGCATTTCGATTTGCATGAACCACGATTGAGGATTACGTCTATAAAAATCTTGGACCTTAATGCAAGTAGAGTGAATGTTGCCGTTAGTGTCGTTCTAGTCATCACTATCCATTTTATTCAAAGTTATTTCACAAGAGAGGAAAAAAATAATAATACGATAATATAGGTGAAAAAGGAATCCTTTTGGCATTGTAAGATTGTTGGCCAGTTTTAATGACAGCGATTGTACCCGAGTTTTCTTTGTCACTGGTGTCCTTTCCGACTTTTTTTTCGAAAACATAGAATTTGATAATCTTACCCAAAATTTCACTTTAACACCAATGTACGTGATCTAAGAAATTTTAAAAATACCTCAAAATATGACGAAATATTATGTTACAAAAAAAAAGATTTTTTTATATAAACGGATTTTTAATGGTTTACACTTAATGTCTACAAAAACACAATTTTAAATAATAACTAACAAAACAATTTACTATACTACAGCTACCTTCAAAGGAATCGGCTTGCGCCAAATCGTTTGTACAGTCAATTACTGTACTTGAAAATATAAAACTGACCAAATCATTTAAAAAGTCAAAGCCTTAGAAAAATAATAAACTGATTTCAGGCTTTTCCAAAAAACCTTAGAGGGAAATGTCGGATTGAAAGTTATGTCGATTTCTTTTTGCCACTTCAAATTTATTTGAAATTTATGTACCAAAAAGAACAACATGACGTTTCAACCAAAATTGACGATTTTTATGTTTGTATTGGTGTCTATGATAATATACTGGTTTTGACGTATAGAAATGTCATGAGTCATGACACTCTTGATTTGTTTTTTCAAGCGTTTGGTTGTGAATTTTTATAAAGTGTATAAAGTGTGTTTATAAAGTTTAATAAAAAAAATTGTGTTTATTTCCAAGAACTTTAATAATATTATTAATTTGAAACAATAATGGAAATAGAAATATTAGAAGAGTTAGTAGCGTCTTCTTCATCATCGTCTTCAGACGAATACTTGATGTTTTCCTCATCAGATGATGACGAATTTTTAAATTTCCAAAGCGATTTATTCCAACGAGCACAAAATAACCGTGTGAAGAATTTTGTCAACGATGTAGTAGCAAAATATTCAGATGAAGAAGTAAGTTGTGGATATATTTAGAATTTTCTTTTATCTAAATTGATTCTAAACTCATTTTTGTTTTGTTATTTATAGTTCCGTCGTAATTTTCGAGTATAGCGAAACATAGCCAACAAGTTAATCGAGAAATTTGGGAACTCCGCTTTTTTTAAAACTTATAAAGCTGGAAGAGAAAGTGTAACAGCTGAGTCGCAATGCCTAGCTTTCCTATAGTAATAAAATATTTCCAATTTATCTAATATATGTATTATAAAATAATACCTTAATTAATTTCAGGTTTGCTGGTAATAAGGAGACTTACAGAGAAGTCGCAAACCTTTTTAACGTCTCTGTGTCAGCTGCTTACACCCATCTTACCAACTTCTTGGAATTTATGTATGATGTATCTGACCAACATATTCAATTCCCAACTTCTAATAGTGAGAAGCTTGAAAAAGCCAGAGCATTTGAGGAGGTAATACAAAGAAATATTCAATTTTATTAAAAAATTAATTTATTTTATTTTTAAAATTTTAGCTAGCAGGTTTTCCAAATGTTATAGGTTGTATAGATGGCTGTTACATATATATACGTAAGCCAGTAAATAAAATAAGGTCTACCTATGTGAATCGGCATGGATTGATATCAATCACCCTGCAATGAATTTGTGATGCCAACAAAAAGTTCCTCGATGTATTTATTGGATCGCCCAGCAAAATTCACGATGCGAGGATATATAAACTGTCATATATATCAGAAAAAATCCCATCTATTTGCGGCGATCAATACCACATTTTGGGAGATGCTGCGTATCCTTTGAGAGAGTATCTGTTAACTCCTTACAAGGATTACGGGCATCTTACTTCTAAAAGGATAATATATAATAAAAAGCACTGCACAACGAGGGTAAAAATTGAAAACACGTTTGGTTTGCTTAAACAAAGGTTTAGGCAACTCATTCGGTTAGATTTTTTTTCAGTAGAACGCATGTGCAAATTTGTGTTGGCATGTTGTGTTCTGCACAATATGTGTATAGAGGATAACGATTTATGGGACGAAAATGAAGTGATCACACAAGATGTTCCTGTTGATGGTACCTCGACAGAAACTACGACTAACACGGCCCGAGTTCCAGAAAATGAAGACAATATTTCTGAAGTTGTGTTAAAACATTTAGGGGAAATAAAACGGAGTATAATTGCAGAGGCGTTTTAATTAAAAATAAACATTTCAAAATTTCATATTTTTTATTCAAAAAGATTATAGATTAACTAAATAATAACTATATATAGTAATAAGAGTAAGAATAACTAGATATCTAAATAATAATTTTAATAAAAATATATAAATAACAAAAATCACTTAATTTTTATTATTTTGCAGTTCGATCAATTTATCGAATCGCTTCATGCGATCCGCGTGGCGCAAAGCGCGACTTTCTTCTTTTTTTCGTTGATTCTCTCGAATCAGATTTTCCATCCTCTCTTGCCTCTGTTGTTTAAGAGCAAAATATTTTTCCGCTATTTTTTCCTGCGCTGTCTTTCTTACTCGGCGTCTTGGTGGTGGGGTTGGTGATCCGTTGTTTGTTGCTGGTAATGATGATTCGGTATCTGGTTCTGGTAGCGATGATGATGATTCGTAATTAATTGATGATGATGGTAATGGTGATTCAATATTTGCTGGCAATGGTGATTCGACATTTGTGGCTGGTATTTCTGTTGCTGATGGAATATTTGTATTTAATGTTGATGAAATTTTTCTTTTTTTGGTAAATCGTTTTGCGGACAAAACGTAACCGGGGACCAGTGAATCGTCCATACTAACGATGCGGTTCACTTCCTCCTCAAAACCCGACTCGGAATAGACTTCTCCGCTTGTTTTATTCTTGTCGTTACTATGTTTTACCCTCTTCATGACACATCGGTATTTTGTGTCAACTTGAGATCCAGACCACTTAACACCAAATTTTTTTTCAATTTCTTGTCCTAGAAATGCCCACATCGCTTTTTTATTTCTAAATTTTTTCAGAGGCCCAACCTCCGAAAAATAATCGCCATATAATTCCAGCATGTAGCTGGTTTGAGCATCAGTCCATTTAGCAATTGAAATAGCAGTCGGATCAGTTGATGAGATGTTCATTTTATTTGTTGTATTCTGGTGGTTTTCACGGTTATCAGCAGTCGGATCAGTTGATGAGATGGAAATTTGGACGATTTCGCCGGCTGTAAAATATTTATTAAAAATTAGATTCACTGTTTTCGTTATAATATATACGGTTATAGCAAAAATGATTCCATATTAGCGATGATTCATTCAGTAGAAAATAAAAAATCGTATGGTTCTCAAAATTTAATTTTAAAGGAATGAATTATCTCAAATATGGGATCATCTTTAGTTAAAGGTAATTGAAACTTACTTGGTTCGATATTCGGTATATTTTCATTCCTAGTTTCCTGTGCTTGTACCATTTGTTGGATTTCATGGTAATCCACCTTAACGATTTCGCCGGCTGTAAAACATTTATTAAAAATTAGATTCATTGTTTCCGTTATAATAATATTAATTATAATACGGTTATAGCAAAGAAGATTCCAAAATTCAATTTAAAGGAATAAATTATCTCTAATATGGGATCATCTTTGGTTAAAGGAAATTGAAACTTACTTGTTTTATTCTCTAGAAATGCTTCGCCGTCTTTTTCCATAATGCACCCATTTTCATCAGATAAAATATAATAGTCGTCTAAATTCACGCTCTCCATGATTTATAAATATTATATTTTTATTATATTTATAATTAAATTGATTTATATTTTATTTATTTTTTTGTTATTAAAAATTTTAAGCACTACCAAATTGACGTTTACCTAAAAATTGACGTTTCTACAAAAATTGACATTTCTTTTCCTTATTGGTATTAGTGCAAATTGAAGAAAAAATCAAGATTTTTCTGTTTTGATGTTGATCAAAAAAACGGCAAAAAAGTGGTGATTTTTTGTGGCAAATAGTTTGCTTTTTGATGAGTTTTTGACACATTTTTGATGAGTTTTTGATTATTTTGGCAAAAAGAAAACCACATTAGTAATATTTCTAATTATCTTAAATTCTTTAAATTAAACAAGCTCTTTAAATAAACCGTTACATTAATCGTATTTTATTTGACAATTTACAACAATAATTGCCCTATTGAGTTCCTCAGTAGGAATTCATCAAATTCCTGCTAATTGACGGAATTCAAAATCCAATTCCTCGTGTAGTTCACCTACTTCACGCTGGATGTGCTAGACCTCATTTTTTTTTAGTTCTAAAGGTTGGCTGTGTGAAATTTTTTGTTATTTTAACTATTTATTTGGCAATTAAAAGTAAAAAAATATTTATTAAATACGCTGAATGTTAACAAATACACATACCAATATTTTATTTGCGAAACAAATTTATTTCGGCAAAAAAAACAACATTTAAAATGCTACCAACCTTTCAAAACAGTGTTCAACAAACATACAATTCAACATAGAAATCCAGAATGCTGTATAATCGATTTAGTTAGATTAAACATAAGGTTATAAATAAGTAAAAACATTAATGTAAAATTAGTCGTAATTGTGCTTTTAAATGTAAATGAATAAAACAGTCGAAATAAATAATTTTTTTTATTAAGAAAGTGCATTGCGTACTCATAATTATATGGTGAGCAAAAACAGAAAGTTCAAAACAGTTAAATTATACCTTAAATAAAAAATCAATATCAAATACAAAATTAATACAAATACCAAAATACAAATACAACTACAAATTCTAAAAAAAAATACAATTACAAATAGAAATAGAAATTATTTAACCAAAATATTAAATCGCGAATGTAATTCCATAAGCTTAAGAGACGGTATCCCAATAATTTGTAGTTCAACAACACTCTTATAAAATGGTAATTATTCTAAAAACCAAATACTACACAAATTTATTAGAGGACAGTTTACGAACACCTAAAACATGTGATCTGTTATTAATGAAATTTTAAATACTCTTAACACTATGGCACAAAGCCTCATTAATTTAATTATTAATGATAAATTAGTCACAAGTCGAATCGAAGTTGCAAACCGATTCAATGAATATTTCAATAATAATGGTATATGTCATTTGGTTTCAATATTAACTACAATATTCTACCTTATCGTAACGTAACTACCAAATTTTGTAACTTTGAACCCAAAGCACCCAAAGAACTTAAGCTAATAATTTATTTTTGCTCTTTTGTGCAGTTTTATAAACGAAACTTTTTTATCCAGCAAATTGCTTTATGAACTAAAAATAGCACGTATAACTCCAATATTCAAATCTGGTTCTAAGTTGGAATTATAGGCCGATCTCCGTCCCGTCCTTCCTACGTTTTCTAAATTTTTTTAAAAAACTATCCATCAAAGACAGAATCTGAATCAAAACCAATTAATCCACCATAATATTTGGTTTTCAAAAAAATTCCAGTACTCTTTTGCTATTTCGAATTTAATGGAAATTATATACAATAATGTAGAAGCTAAAAAGTGCTTCGTGCATTTTCTTTGATCTGGCTAAAGCCTTTGGTTGTATAGATCAAATACTTTTAATACATAAATTAAGTAATACTGGAATTAGTGAAAATGCTCTTTTACTATTACAAGATTAAAAAGACAACTATAAACAGATAGCTCCATAAATAGCAGCCTTCCGATGAGTTGGGAAATTTGTTCCCCATGCAGTTTCACTAAATTGTAATTTTTCGTATATTCATTCAAATTTACTATACCTAATACAAATTTGGGGATCTGCAGGTAAAACCAAAGTGAATGAGCTTCCAATTTTGCACAATCAAGCCCTTAAGCGCATGATAAAATGTAATAACGTATTAACTACTAATTATGAGATATCGGAACGTTCTAATCGAGATGCTGCGCATTTTTGCTTACCAAATTATCTGTATAAACTATCTCAAGATAGTTTATTTTACCGCGAGTTAAAACTGTTGAACCAACTTGAATCTGTGTGGAAATATATGCCATTTGGAGCCTTTAAAATAAGTATGAAAAGTCATTTACTGAATTTGTTCTTGGATATGAATTAAACCACTGATTTCTTTATTCATTGCTTGATTGATGATTGATATCGCTTTGTTTGTAAAACAAACTCTGTCCTATTTAAAATTCTGCCCTCCAATGGTGGATTTTAGGAGAGACCTCTTACATTCTGCTTAAATAAGTTTTAAGTTGGTGGTATACAAAAATTTTCATATTCCAGACCACCGCGAGAAATTAATAGATACCCCTAATTGAAACATAGTAAAAGGCAAAACAAAAACAATATTCTTCAAGTTGTTGAACACACACTAAAGGATTAACCTATACAAACGTACTCGTATTTAGAATACAATTTCAATGAACCATTGAACCCAATTTTCACACATCATCATCATCTTCATCATCGCACATAATACACATGTAATACAAAATTACATTTGAAATAAAAGAAAGAGGAAAACAAAAAGGAAAATATTAATTGAAATACTTGTTAGTGTTAAAATTAATTTTCTCTTTTTTCATATTTACTCGTTATGTATGTATGTACGTACGAGTATGTATGAAAAATAAATAAATTAAATTTGTAAATAAAAGAACATTTAATTCATTTAATAATAATAGCATCACAGCAACAACAAATAAACTCACGAAATTAATTAAATTTTCCTTAAATAAAATAAAAATAAAAAAAATTGAAAAACGAAACAAAATTATCATTGAAAAAGGATTTTTTTCTTTTTAGCTTGTCGTTATTTTTATATTTCGGAAAAAGGAAAATTATAAATTGTATTTACTTTAAAACACTTGATGTTCTTTAAAATTGTATACACACACATTCATACATATGTATATAGGAAAAAAAGCTGGAATTTTTTTTTTTGTTTTGAAGGAAATGAAAATGCTGTTAATTTTTTGTGTTCAAATGATATATATAGAAAAATGGAAATATAATAATTCGAGTAACAAAAAGAAAGAAATGAAAAACACATAGAGAAATAAAAAAAATCTACAACATAAAAGGAAAATTAAATATTTATTTATGAAATTGAGAAATAATAAATACATACAGGAAGGAATATATACATAAACTAAAGAATACACTTAATCTCCATATTATATAAAAGCTTTGAATTTTTTTGTTATTTTCAAAACAAAACGAACTAAAGCTCTTCAAATAAATATGTAGAGAGCTATGTATAGTATATATGAAGTATAGTAGTTCGTGTATTTGTTTGTTTCTAGAAATCTTCTGTTTGATAAATTTTGATTTCTACATTCAAAATTGTATCTTAATGCATAAAGTGCATGTTTTATTAAATTTCAATTCAAGCATCAAAATTGTACATGTACGTATATTGTATAGCATAGCGCATAAATTGAGTTGAAGATGAACTGAATAACAATATTTTATTGTTTCCGTTTTCGGTTTAATTGCACATGTATGTTATAGTTTAGTAGACTTCAGGTATGATTGAATAAAATTATGTTACATTTACTAATTAGACTAATTTTTCATTTGATGGGATTAGTCCTTTCATGGGGGGCGAGTAGACAAGAGAGAACAGACGCATCAACTTCAACAACAACGTCAAGCAAAATTAGCTATGGTTAATAAAAATTTGGATGATTTACAACCACCGGTGGAAAAAATAGACACGAAAAAAAAAATAATTTTTAATTAATTAATTAAGTTCCTGAGAGCTTTTAAAAACTTGCGGTGCGGCTTTAGGATTCTAGAGATCTACACTAGTATTTAAAATATGTTGTCATTGTGCCGTCATGAATAAAAGTACTAACTTACCAATTAGGGTTTGCATCCCGGGAATTCCCGGGATTAAATTCCGGGAGCTTTTAGAAATTTAGGTATTCTCGTTTCCCGGGAATGTTGTGAATATTTCCTGGGAATACAAGATCCAATTTTCAAACCCCTTTGTGACTTTTAACTTCATGGAATTAATCAGAAAATCGCCGGTGATGGGTACAACGCTATAAAAAATAAATACACCTTATAGAGAGGGAACTGAAAATTTACGAAAAGTTAGATGAACGAATGAATATTGAGCAATGCCGTAGCTGAAGGACAAAATGGCTCTGAACTACTGAATAAATATTCAGATGCCTTCAGATAGCCAAAGCTGTGCCGACTTCAGCATTATTGTTAACGAATTTAAAAGAACATGTTGCCTCGTTAATAAAATTCGTCCAAGATCCAAAGTTGGGGACAAAGGAAATTATGGATGATGCATTTAGGATGAGCCCATAATCGGAAATGGCCTATATGTGATAGAACCATTGGAAACAAACAGAGATATTGAATTCTGTCAAAATAAGAGCTGGCCGTACATAGTCTATCTGCAGAATTCAACTGAAGTATCGCACTGCGTTTGTACCCAAAACTCGGGCACAAGGAAAAGTAATGTGCTATGTTTAAGCATACAAATGAAAAACAACCAAATTCAAAAACGACGACGGGTGGGTTTCTATCGAGAATTATATAATAATTGGGCACATTCAGCTCCGCCAACTGTTGGCAATATGTTGACTGGAGAACGGACTCCACCGATTGAGTGATTAAATCAATTATCAAGTTTTTTTTTTTTAAATTTTTTAAATCTTACTTAGTTTGTTTTCCTTTCCATTTCACGACATAAAATTTAAAATTGTTTGAATTTTAATATTTTATTAGGTACAGGATAGAAAACTTATCTTGCCCCGAATCCCCGGGAATCACAAAATTTTGTTTCCCGGGAATATATCTGTAACCGAGTCAAGTCTGTCACAACTAGCAATCATATCCTCTCCTTCGGTGTTGTTGTGACTAAAAACGGGTGTACGGGGTGTTAGCCCGGGGGACCGGTAGTTTCTGCTCGATACTTGGCCGTACATCTTAATCAATCAATCAATTTGAAGGGATCAGCCCTTTCATATGATGTGTCTAAAATATTTTATTAGTTTTACGATTTTGTTGGTTGTAGACAGAAACTCTTTTACATTTTAAATTTACTAACATTCGTATTGAATACATAGATATGAAAAACATAATAAATTTTATCACTGCAAGTTTTGATTAAGATAATTTTAATCAAAGACGCAGTGAAGTTAGAGTAAAAATAAAAAAAATGGTAATTGATCTAATTTGCTTACACAAGGATAGAGCTTTGGATGTAATTCACTAATATAACCTGTAAACAGTACATTCTGTAAAATACTCATACCACGATTTACGAAATCTAGTTTTACGAATTTTCCGAAAATTTACGAAACATTGGGTTAACGAAATTTAGATGCACGTGCAATTTTGGGTGTAAATGCAAATTTCGTTAACCGAATTTTTAGTAAATTTTCCAAAAATTCGTAAAACACAGATTTCGTAAATCGAGGGATGGGTGTTTATAGCTTTAATGTAAATTATGGTACAGGTTCATCCAGTAGCCAAGGCCTGATGGAGGATTGATTTTTTCATAATCATAGGCTCATTAGTTCGAAACTGGATTAAATTATCTTACATTTTTTATTTCAATCTCACACAAGCATCTGTTGAAGAATTTCCCATCTAATATTAGGGCACTTCTCATCTCTTGCGGCAATGAGGTTGGCTTAGCTTCAAACCACCACACAGGGGGGCCGATTCCAAAAAAATTAGCCAAAAGTCAAAAACTCAAGTAAATTATCTCAAAATCTGCACTCAGAAGTTTTTTGGGTCGCTAATTACGAATTTGCAGTCAGAGTTGAAAAATTAAACCGAGTTTATGCCCTATGGACAACCCCGATTTATGAAAAAGCATGTTTGTCATATTAATCAAAATGAATATTATTTTCATGGTTGTTTGGGCCGATGGTTAATTAGTTTCGTAAAAAATTTAGCCCTTGTTTTGCAGAATTTAGCCCTGTTCATCCCTTATTGACAATCCCTATTAAAAGTTGATGAAATCTTACAAAAAATCAAAGAACAACGACACATAAGCAGCCATGACATTGCTAAGGAATTAAATATTAAAACAGTTTAAACCAGTGGGTCTGGATACGCAAAGAAGCTCGTTGTTTGGATGCCGCAGGAATTGTCGATGAAAAATTTAATTGACCGAATTTCCGTCAGCAAATTGCTACTGAAACGCAACGAAATCGACCCATTTTTAAAGTAAATCATTACTGGCGATAAAAAATGGGTAAAATAAGACAATGTTGTTCGAAGAACATCATGGTCAAAGAAAGTTGAACAACCACAAACAACTTCAAAGCCAGGATTGACGCCCCATAATGTTATGCTGTGTGTATGGTAGGATTAGAAGGGAATCGTACATTATGGGGTTCTAGAACCTGGTCAAATGATTGATTTTAATCTCTACTGTCACCGATTAACCGTAACATGATACTAGTAGAAGGAATGATTGAAAAATGTAAATTGATATCATCGGCTGAAAACGGTATAATATTACTAGAATTTTTATCACCTATGCCTACTGATCTAAGATTATTCCAAAGCCCCTACATGGTAACCATTTGATTACCAAAAAAATAATATTTTTGTTTACATTCATGAATAAGGCTAGTAGCTTGATTTCTATAGTTAAAATAATTAGCTTTGTGAACAAGATCACGGTGGTTTTTCCATAATTGCTGGGCTTCATCTCTCAGTGTGCTTAATTTAATAATTTTAGTATTTAGCAAGATGCTGCTGTGAATGATATCTATAAAATTGTGAAATAAGTACAAATCTTGTCCAAATTAGCCATGCTCCTTAACATGATTCTTTGGTATTGTAACAACCGCTTGTGGTTGTTATGATCTGTTTAATTTAAATCTGTAATTACGGTTGAAAATCCCAACAAGGTTGCATGTTTATCCACTGCGCTGCATAAAATCTCTTCCACTACACGTCATTCTTTCTTTGGCTTAATTTGTAATAGAAAATATTTTTTTTTTTTTTTTGGTAGAGTGTACCATTTAGCATTTTATACTTCTCCGTATTTTGGTCGGTTACTCGATTCGTTTTATCATTTTTTGTTTTGATGGTATGTAATGACGTGTAGTGGTTGGTGTGTTGCTTCATCTGTTTTGTTTTGGTTAGCGCGTGGATTTTCCATGTAAATGGAATGTTCCAGTGATTAAATTAAATAGTATTGGTGTGTGCGAGTCGATTTTTGGGTGCGGTTGTATGTATATACGCCACCCGAAATCTATCGGTCGGGTCATGGTATATTTTTTTTTTCTTTGGTAAATAATTTTTTGGGTGGGGATAAAATTTTTTGGTACACGTCGGGTTTATTTTATTTTTTTTAGGCTAGTTTTGAGTTTTGAGTCGATGGGTCTCGTTTTGACAATTAAAACAAAAAAAGTCAATTTTTGGAATTTAGAGTGAAATTGTGTTAATGTTTTTTTTTTTTGATATATATATCCACATAAATGGTTGATGTCCATTTTTTTTTTTTTTTTTAAGAAAATTTATATAAAGTTAGTTATTGTAAAAGAAAATAATTCTGTTGTTGAGAAAAAAAAAAAAGTTGTAAATTTCTTTTTGTGAAGGATAAACAAAATGTATCTCCTTACAGACAATTAAGAAAAAAAAACTCGAAAAAAAAAAAAATTTTTGTTTCGGGCGAGAGGCCATGTTTTATTGGTGATGTTTGTAAATTTTTTTTTTGTTTTTTTTTAAACTGCATTGCCGTGTGGCATGTGAATTTTTTTCATTACAATTAGACAGTTTGGTTGAAATTAATAAATTAGATACAAATAAATAAAAAAAAAAAAAACAAAAATAAAAAGAAAATCCAAAATAAATATATATAATTAATTTTAATAAAAGTATTGTGATGTAAAAGAATGGCGGGGAAAAAAAAACTGATGCAGTTCTGTTATTGAAGTTATTTTTGATTTTTGTTTGAAAATAAATAAAAAAAAAAATAAAATTAAATAAAAAGAAAACTCTTTAAATTTTCACCTTGTGAGTGTATACCAACTTTATGGATAACCAATAAATCAAAACAGTTTAGCATTCCAACAAATATTTTTTTTTTGTTGGTTGTATATCAAATTGGGAACAAAGAGGAAAAAGTATTCTTATCAGTGTGGTTCAAAAGTAGCGGAAAGATAATCTTGGAAGATACCATTATCTTGTGTCTGTGGCGGATTGATATTTTTGGTGTTCGATATCACAGAGTGTTACAACGGCTGTTTATGCTACACTTTCAAGTAGAGTACTCAATACGTTGTGATTTTGAGTTTGTTTGGTTTTCAAATTGGCGGCTGAAGTATTTGGTGGTAATTGTGTTTGTGGCAGCAACTCTGCCAACCAAGCGGAGTGTAGTCGGTGAGTGAGGGGGCTGCTGCGACTGTATCCTGCGTCGGCGCTGTTTTTGTTGGTCGGACGGGCTTACAATTTTTTTGTTGAGAATCAGGTAAGGTGACAAGGGAAAAATATACAAGAACCCGAAGTCACCGCGTGGATTTTTTTTATTTTAATTATTGGTGTAATCCAAAATTTGACTTAGGTTTGTGTTTTATTATTATATTTTTATTAAATTTCATAAATTTTTGCGGTTTCAGGTTTCGGGTGGCGTCACATGTGACATCACCCCATAATCGATTCGCACCACATTTTCTTTGATTTTTTTTTTTCTTTCCTCTCTTTGATAACGTGTTTTTTTTCCCTAAATTCATTATTTTTAACGGTTGTATTTCAATTTTTTCTTTTCCAAATTTTTTTTCTCATTCCATTTTCCGTTTCTTTTCCTCGATTTGGGTTTTTCCGGTACTTACAGATTTTGTTTTTATGATTTTCTGCTCTCTTTTGATTTGAAAGTGATGTGTGAATAAATAATTCTGTGTGATCGCGTGAGGATGGGCGGCCTTATGCTGACCTAGGCCTTGAGCAGGGTCGCCGGAGTGGCACCGGCGTCCCTGTCGAACGCAGATTTTGTTTTTATAATTATCTACCACTGTGGTCGTGGCACAGTAGAATAATTTTCTTGTCCCCTTCGTTTTATCTCTATGCGGTTTTCAAGCATAGTAATATGTCTGGTAACCCCCACGCCTAGCGGCGAGCTTCAGCCAGTGCAATACCGCAACCAGACCTCTATTGCTATGTTCTGTTTAACAAAATCCCTTTTGGGGGATTTTGTTACAGTGGCGCCCAAAAATGGGGGCGTATTAGAATACCATTTTAGTATCCATTGCTTGTCGTAAGAGGCGACTAAACGGTTGGAGGTCGGACTAACAACCACCTCCGTAAAAATTAGACATGTTTTCCATAGTTTTCTTAAATCTTCTTAATTTTTTTTAGTTTTCTTAAATCTTCTTAATTTTTTTTCTTTTTGCTGATGTAATTGTTTATTTTGTTAGATCCGTTTCATTTTTTTTTCCCCTGTTCTTTAGGTATCGATTCTGGCACTCACTTCTACATCTGCTTTATTGCATTCGAATTAGGGTGAGATGTCAAATCGATTCTTTCAAGTTCAGGCAGTAAAGTTCAAACTTCTTGTTTTCAATTTTTTATTTTTTTTTATCTGTCTTTGAGAGTGGTGATTCCGGGATCCACTTCTACTTCTGCCTTTGGGGTATTCGACTTTAGAGTGCGATTTCGGATCATCAATCTTGAAAATGGATTTAGAACTTGTTTGTTTTCCTTTCTTCCGTGATGAATCAGTTACACCAGCGCAAAGATTTCGTTTATTCCGAAAACTTTTATTTTTCTAAAAATTTTTTTAATTTCTTTCATTTTTTTTTTTTTGTAAATATTCAGACTGCCAGTGGTCGGGGCAAAACCACGATTAGAATACCACCACAGTAACCATTGCTTGTCGTAAGAGGCGACTAAACGGTTGGAGGTCGGATTAACAAACCGCCTCCGTAAAATTTTGACATGTTTTCAATAGTTTATTTTCTAATTCAAAAATTTTCATTAAATCCTTTTGCTGGTTTCATTGTTCCTTTAATTAAATCAGTTTTATATTCTTTTGTTGTCTCTGGTCTTTAAGTGCCGATTCTGACATTCATTCCTACATCCGCTTGTTGCGTTGAATTAGTGTGTAAGGTCAAATAGGTTCCCTGAAGTCAGAAAGTCGAGTTCAAGTGGTTTCTTTTATTTCTCCTTCTGTTTTTGGGAGTGGTGTCCGTAATCCACTACTACTTCTGCCTTTGTGGTATTTGACTTTAGAGTGAGATTTCGGCTCATCATTCTTGAAGGCAGACGTAAAGCTCAACTTTGTTTTCTCTTTCCGTTTTGGGACAATTGCATCAGTAACTTGTCATTATTTCATTTCAAATATTTTTTTTTTCTTCTTCTCAGTTCAATTTCATTCTTTAGTTTTATTGGTAGTTATAGTTTTAGTTTATAGTTTAGTGCAGTGTTGCCATACAATTTCTAAGAAAATTATTTTGAGTGCAGTGTTGCCATATAGTTTAAAGTTTATTTCTTTATTTTATTTTTTTTGGGATTTAGTTTTAGTTTTTTCAGTTATTTTTATTATTAATTAGTTTTCCTAGTTCAGCTTAGGTATTTAAGTGAAATTTTTATGTATTTAATTTTACTTAATGGGTAGGTTCAAATGAACTCCATTTATTACAAAATATTCCATATAAGACAAAAATTCTCTATAAAATCAAATTTTTCTATACGACACAATCCCTATAAGACAAATGATCTTTCATTTTTTTTTTTTTTTGTTACTGAAATTTGGAACGATACAGAGAAGATTAGCATGGCTCCTGTGCAAGGATGACACGCAAGGTCGTGAAGCGTTCCACATTTTTGTTCTTTAGATAATTTTTTTTTATTTAGTTTTAGGTGTCAGTTACTTTAGTTTGTAGGTTTATGGTTAGTACCATTTATTTAAAAATAATTTATACAACATTTTCTCTATTAGACGCAATTTCCCAATAAGACGAAATTTCCCTATATGACAAAATTTACCTATATGACATAGTCTATATAATACAAATTAAACTTGTAAATATTTTTTTCTTTTCTTTATTTTTTTTATTATTACTATTAGTTAATATTTTCTTTCATTCATAAATTTTTGGGTAATGAATTTTCTTATAATTAATTAGTAATTTAATTGGGGTTACTATTTAGATATATTTTTTATTCTCTTTCTTTTACATTAATTTTTTTGATTACTTTAATATTTGGTTTTGTTAGTTTTATATATATTTTGAAATTTAAATTTTTTTTTCTTCCGCCACTTCAATTTTTTCTCTTCAATTGTTAATTCTCCTGTTATACAAGAAAATGTGTCCAGTTTAAATTCTTCAAGTGACAACTCGGTTCTACATATTGATCTTAACTCTTCAGCTTTTTAGGACGATGAATATGTACAACAGATCAATCGAGTACAACTATTAAAAGATTGCGATCACAACTTCAAAATTCGTGATAATAAACTCTTGATCTTACCTTCCTACGCTTCTCGTTATACGTCCACTGATTTGTCTGAATGGAAGTTAGTAGTTCCGTTGTTCTTGACTGCAAACTTAATTGAACTGGCTCATTCTTCTCCTACTTCTGCTCATATGGGTATTAAAAAAACTGTAGAACGACTTCAACGGCAATTTTTCTGGTTTGGTATGACTAAACAAATCAAACTTTTCATCTCTAATTGTGTACAATGCAAGATGAATAAGCCTGTAAATTTTAGCACTCAACCTTTGATGGGTTCTCAAACTGAGTCTACCAGACCTTTTGAAAAATTGTTCGTTGATTTCCTTGGACCTTATCCTCGCTCCAAACGAGGTAATACCTGTATCGCTATCGTGTTGGATCATTATTCAAAGTTTGTTCTAGTCAAACCATTGCGTGAAGCTTCCGCTTCTTCTCTGTGTAGCTTTTTGGAAAATGATGTGTTTTTACTTTTCTCTGTACCTGCAGTGATTACTTCTGATAATGGCAAACAATTCATATCTAACTTATTTAAAGATCTCTTGAAAAAATATAATGTTGATCATATACGTACTCCTATTTACTCTCCTCAAAGCAACGCTTCTGAGAGAGTTAATCGGACGTTACTGTCTAGTATTCGTTCTTATCTTGATGATCATGCACATAATGAATGGGATTGCCATCTTTCTGAAATCACTGCGGCATTGCGAAATGTTAAACACGACGTCACGAATTTTTCTCCTCACTATTTGGTCTTTCGTCAACACATGTCATTAAACGGTTCAGATTATGCTTTACGTAAACTTTTATCTCCTCAGGATGATAACGAAATACATGTGTTGTCCAAGTCTAATAGATTAAATCTTATTCGTGATCAAATAACTCATTACCTGAAGGTTGCACATGAGAAATCCGCCATTCGGTATAATTTACGAAGTACCAATAGGAATTTCCTGCCTGATCAACCTGTGTTTGTCCGATCCTTCGCACAAAGTAGTGCTCCTGATAGATTTTCTGCAAAGTTAGCTGCTAAGTTTATTCCTGCTTTTATCACTGATAAAATCGGAACAGTCTCTTATAATATCAGAAATCTTGATGGAAAACCTTTGGGAGTTTATCATGCCAAGGATATACGATTGTGACAAATTATTAGTGAAATTTTTTTCTCCTTCCCTCTTACTTTCATGCCTGGCTTTGAGATCTTTTCTCGGGTGTGAGTCGTCCCCACGCTGTAACAACCGCTTGTGGTTGTTATGATCTGTTTAATTTAAATCTGTAATTACGGTTGAAAATCCCAACAAGGTTGCATGTTTATCCACTGCGCTGCATAAAATCTCTTCCACTACACGTCATTCTTTCTTTGGCTTAATTTGTAATAGAAAATATTTTTTTTTTTTTTTTGGTAGAGTGTACCATTTAGCATTTTATACTTCTCCGTATTTTGGTCGGTTACTCGATTCGTTTTATCATTTTTTGTTTTGATGGTATGTAATGACGTGTAGTGGTTGGTGTGTTGCTTCATCTGTTTTGTTTTGGTTAGCGCGTGGATTTTCCATGTAAATGGAATGTTCCAGTGATTAAATTAAATAGTATTGGTGTGTGCGAGTCGATTTTTGGGTGCGGTTGTATGTATATACGCCACCCGAAATCTATCGGTCGGGTCATGGTATATTTTTTTTTTCTTTGGTAAATAATTTTTTGGGTGGGGATAAAATTTTTTGGTACACGTCGGGTTTATTTTATTTTTTTTAGGCTAGTTTTGAGTTTTGAGTCGATGGGTCTCGTTTTGACAATTAAAACAAAAAAAGTCAATTTTTGGAATTTAGAGTGAAATTGTGTTAATGTTTTTTTTTTTTGATATATATATCCACATAAATGGTTGATGTCCATTTTTTTTTTTTTTTTTAAGAAAATTTATATAAAGTTAGTTATTGTAAAAGAAAATAATTCTGTTGTTGAGAAAAAAAAAAAAGTTGTAAATTTCTTTTTGTGAAGGATAAACAAAATGTATCTCCTTACAGACAATTAAGAAAAAAAAACTCGAAAAAAAAAAAAATTTTTGTTTCGGGCGAGAGGCCATGTTTTATTGGTGATGTTTGTAAATTTTTTTTTTGTTTTTTTTTAAACTGCATTGCCGTGTGGCATGTGAATTTTTTTCATTACAATTAGACAGTTTGGTTGAAATTAATAAATTAGATACAAATAAATAAAAAAAAAAAAAACAAAAATAAAAAGAAAATCCAAAATAAATATATATAATTAATTTTAATAAAAGTATTGTGATGTAAAAGAATGGCGGGGAAAAAAAAACTGATGCAGTTCTGTTATTGAAGTTATTTTTGATTTTTGTTTGAAAATAAATAAAAAAAAAAATAAAATTAAATAAAAAGAAAACTCTTTAAATTTTCACCTTGTGAGTGTATACCAACTTTATGGATAACCAATAAATCAAAACAGTTTAGCATTCCAACAAATATTTTTTTTTTGTTGGTTGTATATCAAATTGGGAACAAAGAGGAAAAAGTATTCTTATCAGTGTGGTTCAAAAGTAGCGGAAAGATAATCTTGGAAGATACCATTATCTTGTGTCTGTGGCGGATTGATATTTTTGGTGTTCGATATCACAGAGTGTTACAACGGCTGTTTATGCTACACTTTCAAGTAGAGTACTCAATACGTTGTGATTTTGAGTTTGTTTGGTTTTCAAATTGGCGGCTGAAGTATTTGGTGGTAATTGTGTTTGTGGCAGCAACTCTGCCAACCAAGCGGAGTGTAGTCGGTGAGTGAGGGGGCTGCTGCGACTGTATCCTGCGTCGGCGCTGTTTTTGTTGGTCGGACGGGCTTACAATTTTTTTGTTGAGAATCAGGTAAGGTGACAAGGGAAAAATATACAAGAACCCGAAGTCACCGCGTGGATTTTTTTTATTTTAATTATTGGTGTAATCCAAAATTTGACTTAGGTTTGTGTTTTATTATTATATTTTTATTAAATTTCATAAATTTTTGCGGTTTCAGGTTTCGGGTGGCGTCACATGTGACATCACCCCATAATCGATTCGCACCACATTTTCTTTGATTTTTTTTTTTCTTTCCTCTCTTTGATAACGTGTTTTTTTTCCCTAAATTCATTATTTTTAACGGTTGTATTTCAATTTTTTCTTTTCCAAATTTTTTTTCTCATTCCATTTTCCGTTTCTTTTCCTCGATTTGGGTTTTTCCGGTACTTACAGATTTTGTTTTTATGATTTTCTGCTCTCTTTTGATTTGAAAGTGATGTGTGAATAAATAATTCTGTGTGATCGCGTGAGGATGGGCGGCCTTATGCTGACCTAGGCCTTGAGCAGGGTCGCCGGAGTGGCACCGGCGTCCCTGTCGAACGCAGATTTTGTTTTTATAATTATCTACCACTGTGGTCGTGGCACAGTAGAATAATTTTCTTGTCCCCTTCGTTTTATCTCTATGCGGTTTTCAAGCATAGTAATATGTCTGGTAACCCCCACGCCTAGCGGCGAGCTTCAGCCAGTGCAATACCGCAACCAGACCTCTATTGCTATGTTCTGTTTAACAAAATCCCTTTTGGGGGATTTTGTTACAGTATAAAAGAAAAAATTTCGAAATATAACCAACCGTTACTCACTTCACGAGAAACTGCGTCTTCCATTTAGTCGCGGGTTAAAGAAAAACGGGGTACTAAGCAAATTTAGTTTCTCCTTCCAGTACCGATACAACGTACAGGCAATTAAGTTTTTACTGTTTCATCATTGAATCGAGAAAAAAAATTTTACGCCGTTTTCAAATATCAAAAACTTCAAATAATTTCAAAATTTGCAATAATTTCGAAACAATTTCAAAAATATTGGTGACAAAGAATCTCAAAAATTCTAAATATGAATTATCAGTGAGACAATGGACTTCAACTCTATGATTTTAATTTTAATTACTGTAACAGGTGCCTACATCAATACAAAGTATAATTTTTTACCTTGCCATTTTCTTCTGCAAGTCAAAAACTATATAATATGAATGAAATAAAATGGAAGCTGAAATCGTTCAAATTTAAGAATGAACTGGTTTTTATGCCATTGCTTCATTAATTGGAAAATAATTTTGCTTTACTGCCAATATTTAAGTAAGCAGAATAAATAGAGCTTTTGTAGAGATATTATCACCCAATGGCAATCATCATTTGACGGTACTTTTAAAAGTATGGCAGTCAATAAAATAAAGTTTGTTTAATAAAATGTTGGTTAAACTACAACATGCTCATCATTTTGAGTTTAAAAATGTTACGAAAGTGTGCCATGTATAGTTTATAGTATTCTGACTCCGCAAAAGAAATGTTCCTATAAAATGACACCAGTACTATAGCTCATATATATATTTGTATTCAAATCAGGTTTTGCCGGAGGACATAAACTTTGAGTTATTTCTGCAAGAGCGAGGCTTCTCGAGGGCAGGTATAATAAAATTAAAATCAAAATAAATTCCAATAAACGTATTCTTATTCGGATACAAGACAGTTTATCAAAGTGTTGGGCTTGTAAAACAGCACGTTTCTTCAGAAAAATAGAATTTTTTTTTTTGTTAAACTCTAGTCCTGTTTGCTTTGGTTATAATCACTAATATCATAATGTGCCTATAGGATTTTGTATTCTCAAAATATTACTTATCCTTTTTTGAAACGATAGAATGAGGCCTATAATTTAGCTATATGAACATTTCTAAACATAATAAAATTGTCCAAACTATTTTTTTCCATTATCAAGATTAACTAAAAGCTTTGGTTACCAATTCCATTTCTAAGCTTTATCGATACTAAATATATTTATCTTAGAACAGATAAAATTCTCAGACGATGTATGCACACACCAACAAAAAAAAAATCACATAATTCACTATACACCCCCAATGAATTACGTTTATAGATAGATGTGTCCAGTTTTATTGCCACATATATTATTGCTTGAATGGCATATCCCAGTTTTTTTTTTCTTTGTTCGTATATTCACCATTTTCCCGTGCAATTGTCATGCCGTTCAGTTTTATTATTATTGAAATAGAATTTCTAACAAAAAATAACACAACATACATATTCCACCAGCACAAATATGTGGCAACCAGTAAATTATATATAGGGGTGGAGGGAAGGGGGCCCAAATTACTTTAAAAAAAAAGCTCCATGAATTTTAAATTGAATATGTTTCTATATATAGCTATATACACACGTATTATATCCAGTTCCACCAACAAACATTAATATCAAAGCTTTTTTTTATTACGATATGAAAATAAAGCTTTAATATAAATATAAAAAAAAAAATTATTTAAATATTTATGAATTAATAAAAAAAATCTTTTTATGTTTGAATTCTAAGTGATTTTTATTATAATTAATTTTGCCTCTTTTTATGTATGTTTACAGGAATTTATTAGAAAAGCACAGCAACAATACATTTGGCGTGTTCAAGAAACCATACACGAGTAGGTATAAGGTAAAATCGCGTTCAGTCAATTTATGTGCATAACGATATTTATGTGGAATCATATAATAATTTTTATGTTTTATGGGATATAATTTATATTTAATACATCGTTAATTGGATTAAGTAAAATAAAATTGGAAAAATTAAAACCTTAAATATATTTTGCTCGATGAAATAAAAATCTAGGTGGTAGGTGCGTATTCTTCTATTGTGCAATGCTATAATTGTTTAAAGCGCAACGCGACGGTGATCGATTATCGGTAAATGGTGGCTATAGCAAGCAACATATCAAGAAGCTTCACTCAAGTTGAATTACTGTGATGTAAATTATTGTGATCAATTTCAAGCATGGAAGCCATATTAACATATTATTGAAGCAACCAAACCGAAAACCGATATGTCTAAACAATAATCAATGTTTTTAAGTTACAATTAATTAATAATTTTTAATTTTAATTTTTTTTTAATTACTTATATTACTCTTTATTACATTACCAATACCCAGAACTAATTAATTAAATAGAAAAAATAATAGCATCAATACAACTGAAATCTTCAATAAAAGATTGAATGCTGTTCAGTATCTAAAATAAAACATTAAATTTTAATGATTAAACTGTCCAATTAAACATACATGAATTAAAACTTATCTTATTCCATTTAATTGACTTATTCCTTGACACTTTCATTCTGAGCCTGAAATAGAAATTATTTGTTTTGTTCGATCAGTCATCATTTTACTGATTTTTTATTTATCGTAATATCGCGATAATCTACGATCACGATTTCAAATTAACTTTTCGTAATCCCGATCAGCAAATTCCGACACACAAAGACCCGATTATATTCTAATTTTGCCAAACTTCATTCGATAAAGGTACATAAAAATGAAATTCATCGCGCCAAACTTAATTTTAATAAAACTATTCAACTGTTCACATTCAAAATGAATCAAAAACAAATAAATAAAATATTTTTAATATTTAAACAAAATGAAGCTGAAATCGCCAATTTAAATAATCAAAGAATGTTACTTGAAAGCAGTGCCCGTTCAAGTAACAAACTAGCTTACTATTACATGGAGAAATATAGACGTTCCAGGCAAAATAAAAATGGGCAATTAATGAGACAGGTATGTGCTTAGACGAATAGTTACATACCAAGAAATAGAAAAGTTTGGTGCCATGTAAGTATTATATTTAGTTATAATAAAAATTTAATTAATTTTGTTTTAAATTTGGTTTGTTTATGAATGGCTAACAAATTCTGATTGAAAATGTTTTAATTTAAAGGTAACTTTTGGGAGTTTCTGGGAAGAGGAAGTCCCCACGTTTTCCGATAAACAATTTAAAGAGCGTTTCCGCATGCATCGAGTAACTTTCGAATTCATATGCGATCACATCGGATGCTATATAAAAAAAAACGATACCAATTGGAGGAAAGCTATACCTGTTCCCAAACGAATCGCTGTTGCATTGTATGCATTAGGTTCTTCCGCAGAATACGCTACAATTGGGCATCTCTTTGGTATTGGTAGAACAACTGTAAGGCAGATTACTCTTCAAGTATGTGAAGCAATTAATAAGCTTCAAAATAAATTTATAAACGGATATCCACCAACAGAGGAAAAAATAAAAGAGAACATTAGGGGGTTTAATGAAACGTGGGGATTTCCTCAATGTTACGCGGCGATAGGTAGACACTTTTTTTTGTTGTTCATTTAATCATGAATTACATACCTAATTTTTTTTCTTTAAGACGGTTGTCATATAGAGGTTAGCCCTTGCACCGAAGAGGCAACCGACTACCACAACTATAAAGGCTGGTACTCCACCGTTTTGTTCGCAGCTGTGGACTACAGGTAAATCCTTAATGTTCCTCAAAAGTCATCTCAAATTAATCATTATGCTTACTTTATAGATATCGTTTTATTTATATAAGCGTGGGATCACCCGGTCGGAATAATGATGCGTTTATTTACGGCAATTCAAAATTGAAAACAATTCACACAAGCGATCTAAAATTTGAAAAATATAAAAAAATTATAAATAACGTAGAGGTACCAGTACTTCTAATTGGCGATTCCGCCTTCCCGTTGTCGCATCATCTGATGAAACCATTCCCATACAATAGTGCTCAAAATGACATCGAATCCAATTTTAATAAAGTTTTAAGCCGTTCGAGAAGAGTAGTCGAAAACGCATTCGGCCATTTGAAAGGTAGATTCAGGAGGATCGGGAAAGGGTTGGAAGTTGCGATAACAAATACAAATACGGTCATTAGAGCTTGCTGCATTATTCATAACATATGTAATGAATCAAATGATAAGTTGAACGACAATTGGCTCAGTGACGATGATGGTAAAGAGCAACCGAGTTCAACGAGTATCACAGGCGAAAAAAGTACCAGTGCCACTCATTTAAGATTCAGATTAGCAGAGTATCTTCTAACAAATAATACAAATGCATAAAGTTTCGAATCATATTTCATTTTTTATTAATAAATTCATTTAAAAACTATATATATATATAAAGCTTTGTATTTCACGTTGATCACAACCTTAAAATTAAATTTGTTATTACTGTTACTTATTTAAAAGAGAATTAATTAAAATTTTCTGTAATTTGAGGTTTTCTTCAGCCAACAATAGCGATTTTTCGGCAATTGTATTGGCTTTTTTTTGTTTTTCCAAACTGTCCTTCATAAATTGTGAGCTTAGCTCGAAATATTTCTCTTCTCGCTTATTCCGGTCTTCTTCTATTTGATTTATTTTTTGCATTTCACCAAGCATATCTTGATGAATAGTAACCATTTTTGTCTTCTGCCGAAAGTGGTCGAGGTCGACGATGAAGTGGATGGTGTATTGATCATTTCGGTGTCATTCGTGCAACTTGTGGAAGATGAGTCTAAATATTCTACTTCATCATATTCATCATATTCTTGATCTGTAAAACAATATATGTACAAAAGTATAAGTTACTCTTATAAATATTATTTATATTCAGAAACTTGCCTGTGTTAAGACATTCAACACTCTCCTCAATTAATTGAAAATTATTTATGGGAAGTCTGCCCAAAATTGAGTTGACTTTCTCAAACCATTTCCAGGTAGATGGTGTACCGCCAGAAGGGCCAATAAGTTTTTTTTCATTCCTGTAGAAAGTACACAAAAGTAAATAAGTACCTAATGTCAAAAAAGGGCTCATCTTTATGCCATATGTTTATTATTTAACATACATACCTATATCTTTGTGTCAAATTTTCAATTTTGTTAGAAATTTCACTGGAATCACAAAACACGTCAAGTTCTTCCATTTTCGTTTTCATCGCTTTGTAAACATGTGAATTGCGTTTTGCTCGCCTCAGATCCGTAATAAAATGTTGCCAAATATCTATTAAAATCTCTACCGTTGTATCGCACCAGCAAAATTTCTTTTTAATTCTGAAAATGTGGTAAATTGTTATAAATGTATCGAGGTTATGTTCGATACATTTATTTTAATCTTAAACTAAACTATTTGACTATTATTTGATGTTATAGTTGGTGGACGGTTTCTAATGTTATTTGTAGAAACCAACCCACAGGAGAATTATTTTTGTTAGTCGATTATAGGTATGCTAGTGGAATGCTAACTAGCCAATTATTAAAGCTCGTACCGAAGTATAGCTTCTTTTCTTTTGGTTCTTCCCGAGGAAGTGCGTTAGCATGCCAGGAGATACCGGGCCGTTTGTTTTAGTTTATTTGTTAGTTTATACTTACATATATTTTGTAGAGATGTGCAGGAATCTGGATTATTCTCGAACGTTTAAAATACACTTCGTAGTTTACTTATTACTTTATTTATTATTTAAATCTTACGGAGAGTGACAGTGTCTCCTTGAATACAAAATTAATAATGAGTTTGTAGAGACTGTGCTCTATTTGGAATATGAATTACGAATGATCTATTTTTGGTTACAATTTTTGTTCTTATATACTAATTTTCATACAGTATAATAAACAATCTTATGTTGTAAACATGAATTAATTAATTTCCTCATTACACATTTAGGTCTCTTCCGTATTTTATTTTTGTATTTTCATATTTCGTCAATATACAATATTCAGACTTATTTATGTAAACAAATTTATGACAATTCCGTATTTTATTATTACCAGACTTTATTATATAATTTTATGCATCGATTGCGTTTTACATTGTTTTATTGCTTTGTATGATATATATGTTTCACAACATACCTTCCCCCTTTATGGAGATTTTTCTGAAGGAAAAATCTTATGGGACATATATAGGTATAAGTATATATTTTTAAGACTATGCCTAAGTTTACAGTATATATACAGTATTTACGTAAATTATTGATTTAAATATATCTTACTGTTTTTGTTTTTCCATTATACCAAAATTCACAATGATTGGTTATTAAATTAAATTATATTTAAGTTTATTTTAATTATTTTTTCAAGATTTGATAACTGTTAATACTCGCACAAAATACAAAAAGTGACATTTATAAAATAATATAGCTATCCCATTTACATTTTCACTGTCTCTTTTTTGCATTTCATGTTTATCGTGTTTCTACAAGTAGATTCAAATTATGAATCGTGATCAAGTTATGAATCGTGATAATGCTGTTTCGCCAAGATCGCGTAGTGACACATCGAGAAAATTAACCAGATATTGTAGAATATGTGATTATCTACTTTGTGTGTATCTATAGTATAAGATAACTTATAATTAAATCAAATTATAGTCGATAGACGGCACAAATGTTTTGAAAATTTATTTTTTGGTAAAATGTATCATTATAAATTGAACTATTGGAATATAAACATCAAATACATCTTACGAATTTACATTAATTTTTTTTAAACTTGGGAAACGCTTTTAAAACCCAACATCTGGTCCTTCGAGCCGGATATGTGCAAAGATCCAGCGTATCAAGCTCATCATTACATTGAGTTATCAATCATTAGGCTCGTCAATTTGAGCAGAATCTTCACAATTTTGGACAGATCGCCATTTTGAGCAAACCACACCCATTGAATTTATCGCGTGATACCAGTGACCAATAAGGGCGTTAAGACCCGTTTTTACAATCAGATAAGTAGCCATTCTTATTCACAAAGGTTAATTTTCGTTTATTTAATTTAACATTGAATTTGATTCTAAAACATTTTAAAATAAATAATTCAAACGAAACCATACAAACTTACAAGGTTATAACTAAACCAAACAATTTTTTTAAACGTGTCACAAACTTAAATCAGTGTTTTAGTGAAAAGTGCATGTTAAACTTTATTTTTACATACCTATCACTGAAGCAAGCTGCATTGATATAGAATGGCGGAGATAGCTGCTTTTAAAAAACAGAGCGCGACCAAAAAAGCTCGCCTTACTAACCTAATTAAATATCTCAATTCAGCTGATGATGAAAACTCGATTGAAGACTTAATAACGCGCCACGCACGAGTTGAACAATTAATGCAAGAGTTTACGAATCGAACACATACATTTTTCTATTGGACGCAAAAGAAGAATCCGACTGTATAATGAGGAAAACTATTATGAAGCGATCAGTAAACTGAATACATTGATTCGAACAAAGAAGTTGGCTTCCGGTTCAATAGTTCAAGATGGGTCATTCAATGTAACGTATGCAGCAACTCATCACGACATAAAGCTGCCGAAGATCAATATTTCGTCATTTTCGGGAGACTACACTGAATGGCAATCATTTTATGATTTGTTCTCTAGTACCATGCACGATTCAGGTAGATTAAGCCCGGTACAAAAGTTTCAGTACCTTAAGGGACTTCTAAGAGGAGAGGCCGCCAGCTTGTTGAAACATATAAGCATAACTGAAGCAAACTACTTAGGCGCATTAAATAAATTAAAGGAACGGTACGATCGTAAATGCCACATCATAAAGTCATTTGTACGTACCTTTATAGAACAACCTTCAATTTCAAATGCTACAGCTGTTATAATGTAAAGCAACTCATGGACACGTCCGACCAAGTCATTTGTGGCTTAAAAGCTTTAGGCGAAAATGCGCGGAAACTCGTGATCATTGGCTCATATTTTTATTGGTACAAAAGTTAGATGAAAAATCGAAAATTTTATGGGCAGAGCATATAACCGATGAAGAAAATCCGCAATTCTCAGATTTCCTAATGTTTCGTACAAGGCGAATTGACACTTTGGAATCAACCAATATGTCAGTAAAGAAACCATTCGTCAAACCTAAACTGAAAAGCCATCTGGTCACTGGAGAATTTAGTTACACTTGTGCCTTGTGCAACGAAAAGGATCATTCACTATTCGCTTGTAAGCAGTTTAATGATATGGATATAGCACAGCGCATGAATTGGGCTAAATCTGGCAACAGATGCTTTAATTGTCTTAGTAGTAGACATCAAATCAACAATTATCATTCTAGACGTCGATGCCAGCTTTGCAATAAGAAGCATCATACATTACTCCACAGCTTACCAATCACAGAGTCAACACCTGATCCTCCTTCGTTATCAGCGGAAAAACAAACATTTACATCACTTTGTATACGCAACATTTAGCAGAACAATCAATTTTGCCAACAGCTTTGATCAAAGTATTGGATTTTGACGGAAATTCATATGGGTGCCGTGCTCTAATAGAATCGGGGTCTCAGGCCACGTTTATTACGGAGGCATTCGTTCAGCGATTGGGGCTAAAGAAGAAAAATGCCAGATTTTCAATTGCTGGTTTAGGAAGTGCAAATATTGTTTCAACCAAGGGTTTAGTCACCTGTGACTGTGCAACCAAATCGACATGAGGAATTTTCTATGGAAGCATTAATTTTATCAAAAATCACATCCAATGTACCACGCCAAAAATCTTAAAACCACACAATTTAGTCAATGGCCTACAGTAGAACTAGCTGATCCGCATTTCTATAAATCAGATCGCATTGATATACTAATTGGGGCTGATTATTTTTTTAACTTGTTAGAAACGGAGCAAATCAAATCCACTACGGATGGCACAATTTTACAGAAAACCATCTTCGGTTGGGTGGTCGCTGGGAAACCGATAAACCAAGTTATTGAACCTGATATTGTATCGATGTTAGCCACAAGTAATCAAATTGACATGAATTTGGATCAGACTCTACGCAAATTCTGGGAGATTGAAACAATTACAAGTACAAAGCCAATCCTGTCTCCAGAAGAAACTTTTTGTGAGGAACATTACAACGAGAACGTGAAAATAACAAATTCGGGCAGATTTATTGTGAGCTTACCGTTTAAGAAATCCCCACAAATTTTGGGGAAATCACTAAACACCGCTATTCAACGATTAAGAGGAATTGAACGCCGTTTTTCTCGAGATCCAGAATTCTTTAACCTATATCGGGAATTTATGGCAGACAGACCACATAAGGAGTGTCTTTAAATGACTGTCTCGCAATTGGACCAAGTGTTCAGGGGGCACAAATATGTTATCACTGCAGAAGTGGAAAAAATGTACAGGCAAGTGAAAATTAATAAAGATGATACCGATTTCCAAAAAATAGTATGGCGTAATCACGCATCCGAGCCTATTCGACATTTCCGCTTGACTACTATTACTTACGGTCTTTCGTTAGCTCCATTTCTAGCTACAAGAGTGTTGAAAACAATCGCTGATGATCATCAAGCATCGGCTCCAGCAGCAGCCCACGCAATACGCAACGATATTTATGTAGATGATTTAATGACTGGGTCAAACACCGAAAATGATGTCAAACAAGTAAAAAATGCGATCTGTAATTTGCTTTCACAATATGGTTTTCACCTCCGCAAGTGGATGTCCAACTCAAGTAACATATTGGACAGTGAAACGATTAATGAATCTAACGACACAATAAAATCCATTGAAGAAAGTCACCAAGACGTTCCAAAATCAGTTAAGGTTCTTGGTCTTAATAGGAACCCCTCAACAGACCAATTTACATTTTCTTCAGATCTACCAAACACCAATACATTTACAAAACGGATTGTAGTATCTGAAGCAAGTCGCCTGTTCGACCCTCTTGGTTGGCTAGCTCCGCAGTCAACGTCACTATCAAAATCTTTATACAAAACCTGTGGGCTGTCAATCTGGACTGGGATGAACCTCTCCCTGACGAACCTTCCAACAAATGGCAGAAGATCCGTAACCAATTAAAATTTGTGAAAATTATCTCTATTCCTCGATTCATACAAGCTACTCCGAGCCATACTATTCATTTACATGGATTTTCGGATGCGAGTCAAAACGCTTATGGAGCTGTAGTCTATCTCAGAGTATATACATTAGCTGAAGATGTATTGGCAAATATTATCTCAGCGAAGACAAAGGTAGCTCCCATAAAACAAGTCGCGTTACCACGACTTGAACTTTGTGCCGCAGTTCTGCAAACAAAGTTAATTAATACAATCCAAAGTACGACGCAATTAAAACCATCTCAAATATTTGCTTGGACCGACTCTCAAATTGTTTTGGACTGGCTCGCTAGTCACTCTCGGCGTTGGAGCACATTCATAGGCAACAGAACCGCTGAAATTTTAACTACATTACCCCGCAAATAGTGGCATCATGCATCATCAGCTGATAATCCGGCAGATTGTGCCTCTCGAGGCTTGCTACCACAACAACTACACCATCACGGTTTATGGTGGAATGGACCTGACTGGCTCCACAAATCCATCGGTTGCTGGCCTTCACAACGAAATAATTATGGATTTATCGAAGAAGAAAATAAAAGGGTTTTCTCCTTTAACGCCACCATTGATACGACATGGATGGATGAATTAATGTCAAAGTATTCATCATTGACCAAACTCCAAAGGGTGCTAGCGTTTGTGTTTTACCGCTCTAACTTAAAACTCAAAACAGGTTCAAGACACAGTGGAACCCATTTTGATGCGGGAAGAGCTATTTAATGCAATGTGCAAATTATGTTATCACAAACAGATGCAATTCTACAGCAACGAGAAAAGGCAACTTGAAGTCAACAAAGAGGTCAATAAAACTAGCAGCGTTAAACCATTAAATCCTTTCTGGATACAGATGGTCTTATTCGAGTTGGTGGACGCCTAACAAATTCGGAAGCATTGTTTTCTACCAAGCATCCTATAATTTTGCCTTCAAAATCACACCTTAGTACCTTGATTTTGAAAGACATTCACAATAATAATAAACATGCCGGTCCATCTTTAACACTAGCTATATCCAAACAAACTTATTGGATTCCAAACGGGCGAAATACAGTTAGAAAAGTTATCAGTCAATGCATCGTTTGTGCCAAGTTCAAGGCACAGGTGAACTGTCAATTAATGGGTAACCTTCGTAGCTACCGGGTTGAATTAGTGCGCCCATTCTTAAAGGTTGGAGTGGATTATACAGGCCCAATACCAATTCGTCTACGAAAAGGTCGTGGCCAAAAAACCTATAAAGCATACATATGCTTGTTTATTTGCCTATAGATACTAAGGCTATACATATGGAATTGGTCTGCGACATGACAAGCAAAGCGTTTTTGGCAGCATTGAAAAGATTCGTTGCCAGAAGACTAATCGGCCTTGGGAAACGCTTTTAAAACCCAACAAATGCTCAACATTGCTGTAAGAGCAACAATTACTTAAATAAATAAATATTACTATTTAATCAATCGTTGAAAATACCTTTTTCGAAAGACGCCTGGTGAACTAGAGTTTTTCATATCAGCAAGTTTAATCATTTGCATACGATTAAATGATTTCTTAAATTTATAAATGATGTAATTTGGCTGCTGGTGCTTTAACAATTTAAAAATGTAGAGATATACCCGAAATTTGTATAATTCTTACGACTCCAATGCGGATGCATTTATAGATTTTATCAAACGGTTCTTCAGTCAAAGAGGTAAAAGAGTGTAGATTTGATGCGACAATGGGCCAGTGCCGGCTCTAGAACACTTTGCGCCCTATGCCACTTTTTCTTAATCCCCCTTTCTTAAATTAAATGTTAAATAAAAATTACTTAAATTACCAGAGAGACTTTAAAGCATTAATGGTGTGAGAAAAGTTATTAAATTTAAAAGCAAAACAAACAAACAAAAAACAAAGCGAGTACATATTGTTGAACAATTCAATAATTTACTTAATAATAAACAATTCAGGTACAAAAATTTAGCTTTTCTTGCCTTTAAATTAGCAAATTATCCAATCATATGACTTAAATCGACTTTGGCACCAATTTCTTTTTCAATTGCTATACTCGATAATCCAACCAACCTTTCCTGAGATAGCTATACTTGATTTCAAGTAGTTTTTGATTATTTTCAGTTTTGAAAATGATCGTTCACCACTTGCTACGGAAACTAGAAGACTTAAAAATATCCGTAAAGCAATCGTTATGTTCACAATAATATTTTCTAGTGCAGTGCTTCTTAAACTGTGGGCCGCAGCACCCTAGGGAGCCGTGGAGCTGTTGCCCGGTAGCTATAAAACATTGTCTTAATATCTATAATAAACCGCACAGTTTCCTCGGACATAAATGTCTGAATCTGCCTATTATCAATGACAGTTCCGGTTTTCTATGCTGTTAGTTAATGGTTTTTCAATTCAACAATCAAAGGGATTTTGATAGGTAAGTTTTTATTTTACAATGAACATGAACAGAAATTTCAGATCACAAACCTTGATCTGCGGGACAAAAAAATCATGGTTAAAATTGAGTCCTGTTTATACAGAAGTAACAATATTTTTAAATAGAGGTCGATATCCGAAGTAATTTCTCGGAAATGTTGGACCTAACTTTAAACTAAAAACTATAGGAACTTAAGTCTATGAAAAATTGAGAAATTGGATATTGTAAATGTATACGAATTTAGTATGTATTATTAAAATGTTTCTCGTAATTTAATTTAAAATTTAAATCAACAATTTCAATTTGATTAAATTGTATATCAGTTTAGTGTTGAGAACTCCAAATCGAAAATTCCAGGATTATACTGCCGAGCTTTACTTTGGTTTTACACATAAAAATGTCATATTCGTCATTTTTGTCATTCTAATTTTCAAACCTACCAAATCTAAAGAGAATTCACTTAATCCGATCAATTTATCATGAAAGCTGACAGAAAGTAGGCACCAGGTATGGATAATAAAACCCTTTATTATTCAACGCAACATAGTTTACTAGAATTATAAAATAAGTAGCAGTTTTATTTAAGTAAACAATTACGAGGGATTCTTTTTAGCCAAATTACTAATACAAATAAAGAACATATTGAGCTTTCAATTCCGGCAAATTCAGTGGCGTAACTACAAATTTCGGGCCCCCCCCCTACCCGCCGCAAAATTTTTCTTGGGCCCCTAAAAATGTTCTTGTACCTCTAAGTAAAGTTTTAGTTAAAAAATTTTTTTTTCCTATTGTCCAGCCTCGCATTACTTAAAAGTCTGATTTCAAGAGTCCGATATAGCACGTATGGCGTGACTCAATGTTCTCAAACAAATCGAAATTTCTTGCAATCAATTAAATGCTATGACGATTTCTATATTGAAAAACCCTCACAAATTTCGAGTATAATTTGAAAAATTTCAAAAATCTCAAAAATGTCGAATTTTCAAAGTATCTTGAATATTTTAGAAGCTTTTCAAACATCGAATTATCCGTCAGTATGTAAAACCAAAGGATATCCTACCCACGCTATAGTCACCGCCATGTAAAATGTAAATAACCTGGACATTCTCGAATAATTTCGAATAACCTAGGAAATTAAAGAAATATCAAAATCTTGAAAAATCAACTAAATATCATGATTTAGATTTATATAGTATGTATAACGCTACAACCTACAAGCTCCCACAACTCAAAGTTAAGCGTAGAACATTGTCATACAACATTCGAATAAATTGGAAAATCTTTGAAAATCTCGAATAATCCTACAAATGTCGAAACACTTTAGAAATCTACAATTAACCGCGGAACAATCTCGAATACCCCAGAAAAATTCGATTAATTTCTTTATTATGTACCTCGATTGATCTCGAACAGTTTCAATAATACCAAAAAATCTATAGATATTAATGAATAGTTTCGGAAAGCCCGTTATAATCTAGAAAATTCACGCAAATTTCGAAAAATTTCGAAAATTCGTGTAAATATCGAATTATTTGTCAAGTAATTTAATATTACTAATATGTACTACTATTTAAAATGTGATACTATAAGCAAGATAAGGCTAAGTCTCGCACCAATCACGCATCCAACAATCTCGAAAAATTTTAAAAAATGATCAAAAGATGAAATCCGATACAAGGCTATATAAAACAGGAGAATTTCCAATTTCCTGATTTAAAATAATTTTTCATATTTAACCGGTTTCACCGGGTTACCCGGTAAATCAAGTTTTTATTTACCGTTTATCTGTAATAAAATAGATTCAGCAAACGGAAAACTATATCAATCATATTTAATCTTTTGCAAATCAATTCAACTTTTCTAATCAAAACTTGATTTGTAAAAGGTTGAATTTGAAGTGTAAAAAAAAAAAATTTGGAGTGCAAAACGTATTTTACAAATAAATCAACCCAGCAAACACTAAAATCGTCATCGTTTGATGTGAAAAGCTTTGATTTCAAATGAGTTTGGCAAAGTTTCTTCTAAATCTAAATATCTGTCAGAACCCAAAGCCATTTTAATTTTTATGGAGTCAGATTACGTGTAATTACTCATACATTCACCTTCAGAAACAGAGAAGAAATTGTTGGGCTTCTCTTAAGAAAATATTTAATAACAACAGGAACGATGTTTTCTTTCTCTGAAAACTAGATCGCGATCTTTTCATAAAAATTTCCTAGAAATTTCCCGTTTTGCAAATTTGGAAGAGTGATCTACTTTAAGCTTGTTCTTGACTTTGAACTAATATTCGAACGCCTGAGATAACTCTTGTAGGCCCCTTTAGCCGTGGGCCCCCCCCCGCGGCTGCAGGTGCTGCGGGTACCTAGTTACGCCACTGGGCAAATTATGTGCTCACTCAGAATTTATACGGGAAGTAGGAATATTCTTTAATTTTTTTCTAGAAAAATCAATTTTTCGATAAATTATGCCAGGAACCTAATTATCGGCCTCCCCTCCACAATTCAAAAGTTTGGTAATTTTCTATTCCTTAGGTATTTGGGACCAAAAAATCTGATCTACTCTCATCTACTGAGCTACTATTTTATGTACTATAGCACGTTCCGTTTTTTTGAAGAACTGGTCATAAATAAAATTTCAGATTTTGAATATAAAATTGCTAAGAGGGCCAGACCTTTCTAATTGGTTGATTAGGTTGAAAATTGGTAGTTCAAAAAACCTATAAAAAACTTTGGATATTAAATCCAAATTTGGTTTCAATACCTAAGTAAAAATAATTTGACAAAAAAATTAAAAACGAACCAAATTCGTGTCTGGTTACGGTCAAATTAGAAAAACTTGCAAAAATGAATTTTGACAAATTTAGAGTAGTCGTAAGCTCAAAAATGTTTAGCTTTAACTTTAGTTTAGTCATTTCGGAAACTGTTCTGCTCCACTCATATATCCAGATAAAATATTTAGTTCCTGAGTTTTCACAGCTACATCTAATTTTTAATAGTTCCTTATGTAAAATCCTTTCATGTTTTTTAAAACCAAGATTAACAATTTTCTGGAATTTTACAATTTTTGCGTACAGGAATTTTTTTACCTATAAATCGGATAATGCTGAAAGAATAGTTTTGGGTTGGTAAAACATTTTTTAATTTTTTTAAATTGGCGGGACACGGATATGAGACATTGAACAAGAATGCCCAAAATGCTTAATGTAAATTCATTATTATTGAATAAAATTTTTGGGAGCCCTGGATTTAATTTTTTCGATTTCGGGGGCCGCAGTATTAAAAAGTTTGAGAAGCACTACTCTAGTGCATTCGAGTAAATGTATTGTAATATAAGCAATGGATCTCAGTATTAGTATTAGTAAAATTTTTCCTGGTGTCCTATAAAATCTTCAATTCGTTAAATAGTTCTACCGCAAAAATATCTTTGTATGTAACGAAATTTAAAATTTACATTGTGGATCAGTAGGAGTTTCGTCGTAGCATTCGTAATTAAAAAGCCTTTTTCTCCTTTTTCGCAGAACATTATCTTTAAATTGAAGATTAATTTCTAAATCAGTTGCTAATTTTTTTGATGTTTCTTGAACACGGTCGAAACGTTCATCCGTTCGCATTTTTTTAATGTACAGTATTAACTTATTTAAGTCTTTGAAAGCCTCATTTATATATTACGGTTGGGATTTTGAAAAATTATTAGTATTATAACCACCAATCACAACGTTTTGAGAGGTGAGCGTTTTCGTATTTTTTGGTGTGTTTACTACTCTTGCACGACGAATATTGAAAGAATTACTATTATCATGTTTCGATATAGTTTGAAAACGAGATTGAGTTCATAAAAAACGAATTGAGTTAGGTTTTCGTTGAGCTATTTTAAACTCGATGAAACCAGTGAAACCGAGTTGAGTTGAAATTCAAAATTTCTAAGGAAAAATATTTGTTTAGTAGAAGAATTTGTTTAGAAAGCGTGAGAAGAATTGTCAGCGCCCCTATGCGAGGCATAATCTGCTTAGTGGATAAAGCCGGCGCTGACAATAGCACAAAGTTTGGTGGCACTGGAGTCTGGGGTGAAATTATGCAAATCACATGCGATGAAAGTAGTCAGAGCAAAAATTATGACGTTTTAATTTTTGCGCATTTTTCTGAGCATCAGATTCAAGCCACCTTGAAACTCTTATACCAGGGCATTTCTTGATGGATAAGGCTATAAGTTCCATTATTGAACCTGACATGTGCAAATTACCGAAAGTAGATTGTCACAATGGAAGCAACTTACCCGATTAGTGCAACTCTTCTGGAAACGATTTAACTTGGAATATGTTCATACTTTGCGACATCGTAAAAAAAATGGATCAGATGATCGTCATAATGGCTGAAAATTTGTCGAGTACTGAGAGGTGATCGGTCAAATCGAACAAATCATTGAGGAATCCGATAGTTAGATTCAATGTGCCATTATTTGAACCAAAAATTGATAAATTAAAGAGGTTCGTGCACGTTTTTTTATCGGAATAGGAATTTAACGAATATTGTGTTACCCATCACGTTTATTTAAATTTTTTTCAGAATACAGCTGCTGGTTTATACATTTCTTAAATGTTCGATGTTATACTTCTGTCCTCCGAGATCTCTTGAAATTGTCGCAGGCTTCCAAAATTTAAGGTTCTGTTTAAATTTTTGTGGATAAAATCAGAAAAACGAGATATAAAATTGGTGGCAATCCTTTTTTGCCATAATACCTACAAACAGAATCGCAGATAGTAGACACAGTATTGATGATTTCCTGATGGAATCTATTCAGGAAGCATTTAGTTTGGTGTTTTGTTGATTCTGCGAATTTTCGACAATAATTGGTCAACACTGCATGAAATCGGCAATATATGTAAACCTGTGATTTGATTTGACTGGTGACTAAGAAACAGAAATTTCATCAATTTTCGGCATTTCAGCTTTTGTGTTGCATTTCGTAAACTAAAAGACATGGACCTTAACAAAATACGTAAAATTCTATTAGATCTAGGTATTTATGTTTTCTTGTATACTGTTTTATCAATATTTATCCAAGGAAATAACGAGATACCAAAATATTAAGTTCGAAACTTTCTTCAACTTGCTTAAATATTTAATATTAAATTGTTATTTTCATCCAAATGTCAATTGCTAAAATTAGGCATCCCTAATTTCTTAGACCTAAGTATACATAATATACACAATAACAAATCAATTAAATTGTGTCATCGCAAAAATACTAACGACGTATAAATGGTGAACAAATTGTAATTTCACTTGACCAGCCTCATTTTGTAACGAACTATAAATGAGAGAGCAAAAAATAAACATAACAAAAACAAGAACACGATGATAGTGTATAGATTGAGTCCATTAATAAAACATGCAATAAAAACTCAATGATTAAATCAAATCTCGTCTATAGCTACAACTATTGTCCAAAAACGAAAAATTGAAATTTAATTATGTGATACATAATAAAGAGACGAACGATGTGTGATTGATCGATGTTCCATGTTTCCCTAGTTTTTTTCACCAAAAATCCCAATCATTTCTTCTATACATTATTTATTATTGTTTTACGGTTTGTAGAACAATTTGCCACCTAAGTTACACAAAATAGGCTTATAAGAAATAACAACAATAAAAAAAAATTATCTGAACGCCCAGCATAGAAATTCGTACACACACACACACAGAGACACAAAAGTAAATCATTAGAAATTAATTTACGAAAATATATTCTTCTGTTGTTCTTATCTCTTATCACTATCACTTTGTTTCTTTATTTTCATATATATACTTATATACATACACGGTAACGATAATATAATAATATGGGGGATACATACGGCTTTGGTGCCATTATCATTATAGTAAGACGTTTAGTGTTCATGTTCTCAATTTGTGTTTTTTTGTTCTTCAACTTCTGGGCGAAGTTCATTATTTATTGTAGTTTAGGTTTTATTAATTGGATTTTTATTGTTTTGAATTAAAATGAAAATGGGTAATAAATGTTTAATGTTTCATTCCGTTTATGCTACAAATTTGTATTCATAAATGTTTTCTATAGTTACAGTAGCATTTGTATTCCCTTAATATTTAAAATTAATTCCCTTTTAATTAGGACTTATTATTAAGGAACCTGCTAATGTGTTACGAAATCTAAAATTAATTTCCTGAGATTTTGTCAAAAACACCTCTTTCAGAAACGAAATATATGGGTTTGGCAATCTTTCTCTGATTATGTTGCTTGTACGTAGGCAAAGTTTAGTTTTATCCGAAAGCATCTGTAAAGGCAAACCTTGAATTTGACCACTAATTTCGTTGAATCACCACCACTAGGTCATTCAATCAAGACCCCAATTCTTTTGAATATAAAGGGGGCTCTCCATTTGCTACATTTCGTTGTAAGCAAATTGAATATTCAGAAAAGGATTTTTTCCCCCGAAAAAGCAGCAACAACAAGCGAAACTCCAGCAGCAGCAGCAAAACAAATATATTAACAGCAGCACAAATCCTATTAGCAGCAGTAGCTAAGTCTCACCAAACTTCACTCAATTTTTTAAATAAAACTCATACAAGCTATGCAATACGCAATATCAACTGTAATTTTATTTTTAATATTCACGAGGCAATTATAATGAGCACAAACAATTGCGGGGTGCTTCTTCATTCTCCCCCGCGTTGAACTGGTTGAAGAATCAAGATCCACAGGTAAACGAGCAACCTTTGTAATGGTTCTAGTGACTTCTCCAGATGGCGTTTAAATGTTCACGATTCTTACATGCCCATCAGGACCTGGATGGATTTGAATAATTTTCCAATTTAGAGGCGGCAAATTTTCTGAACAATTTCTCCTTCTTTGATATCAGTTTCTCTCTTTGTCCAGAATTTACGTTGTTGAAATTGTTGGATGCACTCTTTCACCAAGCCGTCCAGAACTGCTTATATAAACTGGATAAAATTTTCCATTTTTTCATTAATAGAATATTTAGATCGAGTGTTGCAGTTTCAGGTATTAATTTCAGCGGGCGACCAATTAAAAAATGAGCAGGAGTTAGAAGATCTGTATTATCAGAAACTAGAGGCACCAATGGCCTAGAGTTTAACACAGCTTCAACTTGTTTGATTATCGTGGTAAATTCTTCATAAGTAAATCGCTTGTTGTAAGTTAATCTGCGAAGATATTGTTTTGCACACTTTACAGCTGCTTCATGCAGTCCACCAAAGTGGGGCGAACCAGGCAGGATAAAATACCATTCAAACCTTTCGCTAATGGTAATGTCTTCAATTGCTTGCAATAGTTTACAACCCTCAAGAAGATTGTACTGCTCATGCAAATGGTTGTTTTTTTTTTTCGCTGTCGCTACATCCCATAGAGGGATTTGGCCGCTTCATATTGAAGGTTCGTAATCATTGTTTTAACGGATAATGAGTGATTAATTCATTGATCCTACATTAACCAGCCGTGATTTTTTCATCACCCGCCGGGAATCGAACCCGGGACCTCCGGGGCTTAAAGCAAGCATGCTAACAACTGTGCCACCGTGGTGGCTAATGGGCAAATGGTTGTTGGCCCCTATGAAATTGGTCCCATTATCTGACAGAATTTGTTTGGGTAATTGCAGTGAATCGTTTTAAAACACTCATGAATGACTCAGTTGTCATCGATGACGCAAGTTCCAAATGAACTGAGCGAGTTGCCAAATTAACAAGGCAAGCCAAATATGACTTTGTAGGTAATTTACTACGCAAATTGTAATAAACGAGGAATGATCCACATTAATCGACTTCAGTGAAACAAAATGGTAAAGCTTGGTTTGTTGAAATGCTCATTGGGAAATGATCAGACCAATTTAATATTGAATCAACTCATGCTAATATCTAAACGTCAAACTCATATTGTTTTTCACTTCTTTGTAATACAGCTAATAAAGCAGTTATACTTTTGTATTATAAAAGCATTTCGGTTTCTTTCTATTTTACTTGAACTGGTTACAGCTGGCAAATAGATTACGAAGTTAAAGGAGATCTATAGTTTCTACAGGTTATAGGCCCAGTAAATATTGTTTGCCGAAAGGTGAAAATAAAGAAACCAAATAAAGTTAAAGTTCAAAAAAAAAAAAAAAATGGCAAATCCAGAAATAAAAAGAAGCTACGATGTGCATCCATTGAACGGTGAAAATTACTTCGACTGGAAGTATGAAATGGAGCATTTCATGAAAGGAATCAAATGTTGGTCGATTTTGACGGAAGCAAAACCGGTCGCTACTAAAACCAGTGCAAAAGAGGCTGAAATCAAGGAATGGGAAGAAAGCGATCAAAAGGCTCATGCAAAAATCGTTTTAAACACATCACGGCCACTTCACAGCATCACTCGATCGGAGAAAATGGCAGCTGAAGCTTGGAAAGCATTGGGAGACCATTTCCAAGGTAGGACACTCGAAAATCGAATTACAATTATACGGCGCATTTGCAAGAAAAGGATGGCTGACGGCGGCAATGTTGAAACGCACATAAATGATATGAACGATTTGTTTCAACAATTGGTCGAGCATGGTGAGACGGTGATGGAAGCATGGCGAGTGGCGATGCTTTTGAGCAGTTTGCCAACCAGCTATGATGCATTGATTACAGCGCTTGAATCAAGGGACAAAGCTGATTTGACGATGATATTTGTCAAAGCCAAGTTGATTGCCGAATATCATCGACGCATCGAAAATTCAGGCGAAACTAAGGAATCGATTTTAAAGACGACTACCAGCCATTTGGAGTGCTATTTTTGTAAATCTAAAGGTCATCTAAAGCGAGACTGCAGAAAATACGCACAGTGGAAAAAGAACAATCCAGAAAAGGGTTCAAAACATAAAGCGAATACAGTAAAGCAAAATGGCGACGAATTCTTGTTCACTACATCGACCAGTGACATCAACACTTGGGTGGTCGACAGCGCTGCAACAAGTCACGTGAGTGCAATAAAGGTTTCTTTGTTGAGTTGGGCGCGGCCGGCAGCAGCTTGACTGTTGCAAACGGTGAAAGGGTTCACGTCGAAGGAAAAGGTGCATGCAAAATCGAATTTGTCAACAGCGATGGGCAAATCAATGCAGCTACACTTACGGACGTTTTGTATGTGCCAGGAATTAAGGGAAATCTAATTTCGGTCAAGAAATTAGCAGCAAAAGGTTTTAAGGTAATCTTCTACGACAAAATGTGCGAAATCATCAAGGGAAACGTGCAAATCGCAATCGCAGACGAAATCAACGATTTGTATGTGTTACGTCAACCGAATAAAGTCAACGCAGTTGTTCAAAGGCTTGAGCACAAAGCGAATTGTATTCACAATTTGCATCGAATTTTTGGTCATCGTGATCCAGAAGCAATCAGGGAAATGTGTTCGAAGCAAATGGTTGATATCGTAATCGTTGATTGCGGCATCAAGGAAAAATGCGAAGTTTGTTTAAAGGCAAAACAGACTCGGTCGCCGATTCCAAAACAGTCAATAAGCAAATCAAAGAATGTTTTGGATTTGGTTCACACGGACGTGTGTGGGCCAATGCAAACGGAATCGCCGAGTGGACGACGCTATTTGTTGACGATGATCGATGATTTTTCGAAATATACAGTCCTATATCTGTTAAAGGAAAAGTCGGAAGTCTTCGAAAAGCTGCAACAGTACGTGGCAATGGTTCACAACAAGTTTGGTCGAAAGCCAGTTATTCTCCGATCGGATCGAGGAGGAGAATACACCGGCGCTGCGGTAAAGAAATTTTTACAGGACAACGGTATTCAGATGCAATACACAGCACCGTACTCAAGTTTTCAAAATGGCGTTGCTGAACGTAAGAATCGCACGTTGATTGAAATGGCTCGATGCATGTTGGTGGATGCTAATTTGATAAACATGTTTTGGGCTGAGGCGGTTAATACGTCTAATTATTTACAAAATCGTTTACCATCAAGAACGATCGAAACTACACCATTCAAGCTATGGAACAACAAAAACCCAGGTATGAAGCATTGCGTTACGTTTGGTTCTAAATGTTTCGTTCATATTCCATCAGAAAAGCGACGAAAATTGGATAATACGGCAGCGCAAATGGTTTTTGTTGGTTATGATGAAAACTCGAAAGCATACAGATGTTTTGATCCAGTAAAGCAAAAGGTTGTCATAAGCCGTGACGTTCGATTCGTCGATGGCAAAGCTGAAATCATTCCATCGACGGTATCAGTCGAAATCCGAGAAGAAGTATTCAATGAAGACGTCAAAAGGCCAGAAGATGAATCGACACCAGCAATTGAAGAGAACGCAGCAATCGACGAAAACGAAGAAGGGTCCGAAGACAATTTGGCTGTTGGGGGACAACAACAGCAACGACGCGTTTCACAGCGATCAAATAAAGGTTGTCCACCAAAGCGATTAATTGAAGAGATTCACATGGTAGAACAAGACATCATCGAACCGAAGATGTTATCACAGGCGCTAAAAAGTAAATAATGCGAACAATGAAAGCTCGCAATGGAAGAAGAAATGAAGTCATTGCATAAAAATCGCACGTGGCAATTGTGCGAATTGCCAGATGGTCGTGAAGCAGTCGGATGCAAATGGGTTTTCAAATTGAAAACAGATGCTGATGGTCGTGTTACTCGTTTCAAAGCACGACTGGTGGCTCAAGGTTTTTCGCAGAATCTCGGCACCGACTACGATCAAGTGTTCGCTCCAGTGGGAAAGCAGACGAAATTTAGAGTATTGTTGGCATTGGCATCCAGAAACAATTACATCGTTCGTCACATCGATGCCAAAATAGCATTTCTAAATGGAAATTTAAAGGAAACAATCCACATGAAGAAACCTCCAGGCTTTGAAAGGGGCGAAAATAAGGTTTGTTGGTTGAAGAAAAGTCTCTATGGGCTGAAGCAAGCAGCTAGGGCATGGAATGAGGCAATCCATGCGGTCTTGGTCGATGCAAGTTTTGAATGCAGCACAGCAGATCGATGTTTGTACCGAAGAAACATCAACGGTGAATGGTGATTTTTGTTGCTTTACGTCGATGACGGTATTGTTCTCGGAAAAACAATGGAAGCAATCAATGAGGTAATACAAATTTTATCATTGAAATTTGACATCGAAGACCTGGGCGATATAAGGAAATGCTTGGGCATAGAAGTCGGAAGAACAGCAGACGGCTTCTATTATTTAAGTCAATCAAGGTACATTCTAAAGATCACATCGGATTTCGGTTTGAAGGACGCTAAAGATTCAAAAGTACCAATGGACGTTGCTTACGGAAAAGCAGTGAGCAAAGATAATTTGCTGATCGACAACAAAAATTATGAAAGCTTAATTGGGTGTTTGCTATTTGTTTCGGTAAACACTCGTCCAGACATTTCAGCAAGTGTTTCAATACTGGCGCAGAAGATGAGCGCACTAACACAAGACGATTCACAAGATTGAAATTAGTACTTGGTAACAGCCAACATGACGGTGAACTGTTGTGTGGCTATGCGGATGTAAGTTGGATCGAAGATATGAGCGACAGAAAATCGAACAGCGGTTATGTGTTCAACGGCAATGGCACAACAGGCAGTTGGGCGTGCCGAAAGCAAAAATGTGTGGCACTCTCATCGACAGAATCTGAGTTCGTAGCATTATCGGAAGCGTGTCAGGAGGAATTTTGGCTCAGGCATTTGCTAGAGGATATGCAGCAACCGATAGCGTCAGCGGTAGTGATACATGAAGACAATCAAAGTTGCCTAAGTTTGATTGAAGAGGAAAAATTGTCAAACAGAACAAAGCACATCGATACGCGACGAAACTTTGTTAAAGACTACATCGAAAAGGGAATCATAAGGTGTACGTACTGTCCAATAGACGAAATGCTGGCGGATATCATGACAAAGCCGTTGCCAACATCAAAACACGTGAAGTTCGTCGAGCAATTACAACTATTAAATTGAGGAGGAGTGTTGAAATGCTCATTGGGAAATGATCAGACCAATTTAATATTGAATCAACTCATGCTAATATCTAAACGTCAACTCATATTGTTTTTTCACTTCTTTGTAATACAGCTAATAAAGCAGTTATACTTTTGTATTATAAAAGCATTTCGGTTTCTTTCTATTTTACTTGAACTGGTTACAGCTGGCAAATAGATTACGAAGTTAAAGGAGATCTATAGTTTCTACATGGTTAACGCGTTCGCTTGGTAAATCGGCCATAATTTGTTTCATCATTATTGGTTTGGCTCTGGCACAAATTATCCGCCTTGCAGACCTTCCTTCCATGAATTGGCCAATTGTTTTGGCTAGCAATTGTTAATAGCCCTTGATGTTTTTACGTATATGATAATGCAGCAAATTAATACGTCCTCCTAAGCTGATTATACCTTCCTCATCAGAGAACAACGATAATGACATGAGCGATGAATTCTTAGTTATATGATTTGGAGATTTCAAGCTATTATACTCCTCACTTCCTCAGGAAAGCAAACCATTTGAGCTTGACGTATTAGTGTCTGTTTTTAATCCAGATTTAATTTCATTACAACTTAGTGGCTCAGATTTGCATTGCGATGGGTTCTTCATATTGTAAATATCGCGCAATATATACGTCATTGAATTTTGTAAAGTTAGGAATGATGTTTTGTCACGGAAACTGGATGCAGCAAGTAATGATAACGAAGATTTTTTTATTTCAGGAATACTTTCTGAAGTACTACATAGCAGCAAATGGTGTGTTCCATTCCAATGTTCATCGTTTTGTAATAAGAACACAGGGCCCTCCCACCAAGTTGTAAATCAATTAACGCTCGTGGTTGAACTCCTCTTGATATCAGCAGGATTATTTTCCCACATGATTCCATATAGTAACGCATTCGTTGCGGATTGAATTTGTTGAACACGATTAGACACGAACTGAGTCCATCGTGACGAATCTGAATGAATCCAATGAAGCGTTATGGTTGAATCACACCAACAATAAATCTGTGAAATATTGTAATTAATTATTGATTTATATTTAAGTATCAATTTAGCGAAGAGAGTTGCGGCACATAACTCGAGGCGTGGAAGAGTGGGCGAATTTTTGAGCGGAGCTACAGGCGATTTTGAACATAGTAAACGAATGCAGAAATCAGATGTTGTTTTGAAGCGGACGTATAGAGCCGCTCCATATCCCTTTCCGCTCGCATCAGCGAAACTGTGTATTTTAATGTGTGATATGGTAATGAATTACCGTCAAACAAATGACGTGGAATGTGCAAGTGCTGCAGATGTGCCAGTTCATCACAGTAATGAACCCATGTAGTATGAAGTTGAATTGGAAGACTTTCATCCCAGTCATATTTTAACTTCCAAATATTTCTGACGCGATCATCCTTTTCGTCACCTTTGTTGAATTAATCGATGGTGATACCTTGATTCGAAAACAATCCTTTACTGAATGCCAATAAATACCCAAGGTTTTGATATATTCTGTTTCTTCAAAAAACAGTAGTTGTTCTCGGTCACTTGAATTGATATTGTCCAGCACTTCCTCCTTGTTAGAGCACCATTTCCTTAAAGACATTCCAGCACCTTGTAGAATCGATGAAACATTGTGTCTGAGTTGAATCGCTTAATTTATAGAATTAGCTCCGGTCAATAAATCATCGACGTACATATCTTGACTAGCAACAGCATCTTGCAATCCATTTTCTTTAGCTAACTGCAGCAAACTTCGAGTGGCCAAAAAGGTGCTGACGTCGTACCGTATGTTACTGTATGCAATTTATACGTTTTCACCTGATCTTGAGTATTAAACCTCCAGAAAATATATTGGTACCTCTGGTGGTCTGGATGTATTAAAATTTGCCGGAACATTTTATATATATCAGCACTAACAGTAATCTTGGTTCTGAAACGAAGAAGAACATTTGATAATGCGTTCTGTACCACCGGTCCATTTTGCAATATTGAAATTAAGGATTCGCCGTTTGTTGTTTTGGAAGACCCATCGAATACGACTCACATTTTTGTGGATAAAAAATTTAGTTTGAAGACGCAGTGGTGCGCCAGATAATAATGATTGCTAAAGATAGATATTCTGCCATAAATTGTTTGTAGGAATTTCGTAATGTTGAATCCTTTTCTAACCGTCTCTCGAGATTGAGGAAACGTTTTAGTGCCATCTCTGAGGACTCTCCCAAGTTCGGTGTTGAATTTTTGAATGGTAAGCGTACCACAAAACGTCCTTGCTCTTGTCTCCGATGAGTTGATATCAAGTGTCGCTCGCAGGAGTTGGTGGAGATGTCAGTAGCATCGTATTTTTCCATAAACTCCCAAAATCGCTCTAGCAGTCTATTGGGGCATCCAGCTGAGTTGAGTTCGATAAAATAGCAGAAGCCTTCGTTCTTGTTGAATATGTCTACACTACCAGAAACCACCCATCCAAATTGAGTTTTTTGTAGAAATGGAAGACCAGCGCCCAACTTCAACTGACCCACAGAGTACAGCTCGAAAAATGATTCGTATTTGCTCTTCAAATCTAGTAGTGTAGCCATTGTATTTAGATTTAATCAATGCAGAACCCCACGAATTTAATAACGAGCTTCAAATGCCTTAAATCGCTACAGATGATGGTATCGGCCGAATCCCAAGTTTAGTTTACTATTGAATTGGTGATGAAATTTAACTGAGAGCCAGAGTCAAGCAAAGCCCGTGCCATAACTACGATTTCACTGTGACTGATAACGAAAACTTCAGTAGTAGCCGGTATGATATAATTTGAGGGTGTGCTTGATAACACAATTGGTTGAGTATGAAGAACTGTAGAAGTAGAAGATTGAGTGCTGTTTTTGGCTGTAGATAGTGGTATATTCGTTGTGTGTGGGGGTATGAGATAATGATGGTGAGACATGTAACAATGAGTGGTGTTTTAGCTTACAATATCGGCAAACGTCTTGATTTGGGCAGCTATTAATGTCATGATTTAATTCAATTTTCGCACATATGAATTTGGGTAACAGTTTCAACTCTATCATCGACCGACATTGCCAAGAATTAATTGCATTGCATAATTGAATGCCCATCTTTTTACAGTAAGAGAGTCGATTGTTAACGTAAAATGATGAATTAAAATGTGATCTTGATTGTGGCTTGAAAAAATTCATTGACCTCGATTTCAACGATTGAGCATTGTATTGATTTGTAAATTGATTCATAAGTTTAACACCCTTTGTATTCAATGGTACATCATTAAATTGTGATTATAATGTAAGTCATTCATTAAGTGGTAATTGTTCCCTCCATTTAGCTCTTGTTGTATTATCCAATTTCGATACAATTCAATATGTTAGGTCATCCCAGTAATCGGTTGGACGACGAAGATTTAAGAAGTTTTGTGAAGTGAGTTTTTCAATAGGTTTTAAGTTAAATAGTGCACGAACATGTTCTTCGACTATATAGTTTTGTTTGTCGAATCTATCTATTAGCAATTGACGAGCTTGCTCGCGGATACAAAATCCACATTTTCTAGAATTTTCGCAGCAACACCCTGTAGTGATTTTGTTAAATATTGCTACTTTATTAGAACAGATAACCGAGAATTAGTGTACACATGTATATCAAACGATTTTAGGAATGATCTCCATTTTGTTATATCCCCATCAAAATGATCAAGACGTATTTCAGGTAATTTTGAAATCAAGTTAAGATCATCAATGTTGTACCGTTGGGTTTCCTTTCGTCCTTTGATTATTGAAGCCTCTCTTTGTCTATACAATAGACCGCGTGTCTGACTCAAGCTCAACTTCGCCAAGTAATTCTAAATTTGATTGCAATTTTATGAATTCGACCTGATTCGATACTAACTCATCGAAGCGTAATCTAATTGGATTCAGTTTGCCGTGCTTAAATTATTGGCAACGAATTCTTGTAATTCATCAATAAATTTTAGAAATATTCTAATGGCACCCTTAATCCATTTTACGTCTTTATCAGCCATATTTAATAAATTTAATTAATAAAAATTGTACTCACAATATTTCAAATTTAACAGTAAACTCACACCACTTTCAATACCGTTAGATTGTGTACCTCCAGTTGATGTCAGCCTTTATGCAGCACGATATAAAATTACGTTTATCGTATATTACAATAGTGTCACGAAAAAAGATGATCACACAAAACACACTATCCACCACGCTTAACGCGCACTCCGAAACGAATCAACAATATTGCAGCAAACAGCAAATAATTGAGCAGCAAACTCGAAAATTAATTGGTATACCACAGCTGTCACCAACGAATAATCAGGAAAGGATTTGCTTCCCCGAAAAAGTAGCAGCAACAAAACAAATATATTAACAGCAGCATAAATCCTATCAGCAGCAGCAGCAATTCTCACATAACTTCACTCAAATTTTTCATTAAAACTCACACAAGCTATCCAATATACAATATCAACTCTAATTTTATTTTTAATGTGCACGAGGCAATTTACAAAACTGACTAATATTTATTTTCTTTCTAATTACGTTAAAATACAATTATTACAAAATAAATAATGGTCCATATATAATGAGCACAAACAATTGCAGGGTGCTTCTTCACAAATGTTGCTCTTCTTTCTCGTTTGGTTATCTTTTAGCGTCAGAAATAAGAAAGTTGCCCTGTAGTGCACTCATTCTAAAACAAATAAAATAATTTGATACATCTTCTTGTATGTCAATTATAGCAAATAATTTATCATAAATAGTGATACATCGACTCCCAAACTAATCCCTTGTATATTGCCGTTTAAGTATATTTGAAACTTGTTTAGTTCGTTTCATGTTTTTGCTTTTATAAGTGGTGTGCGAGTCCTACAAAATACGATTGTTTCGCACCAACCAAGGATTAACAGGCTGAGTGGAAAATGAAACAATCGATCCACGATTTTCAGTTTTATTCGCCACATTATAATGACTGATTTCGGAAATAATTGACGCCAGAAGACAATATACCCAGGTGACAATAAAATACAAAGACTGATTAAAAAAATATATTTCATATAGTTACTACCAAATGCGATGTAAAGCTGCAACTAAATAACGCGCATGCACAATTATCATCCATCGAGGCATTTACGATGCAATTTAAGCCTTATTTTGATGTAAGACAGTGATTAAAACAAAATTTGATTTAAATTACTGCGATATTTGCACATGCGCAAGAATATTTTTTTCGTGAGGAAAACAAAACAAAATGCTTAAAAATTCATTACGACTTCCCTGGTGTCGTAAACATACACTCAATTGAATTCATAGTTACACCATTGAGGAAATACATAAGAGTGTCCCCTTTCTTATATTAAATTGGCATTCGAACCATCAAATAGCATTTCTTTATAAATTTTTTGAGTATCCAATCAAAAAGAGACGATAACATACATATTATTGTATAACTATCCTTTGCTCACTTTTGTAAAGAAAAAACAAACTAAAAAATACTATCCTACTATGTATGATTTATTTTTTATGTGGGGAAAATGAAAACAAAGCAAATTATGAATGAACCAAAATCAACACTAATGTACTACATATACCATACATACTAATGTAGAACATTAATGTTGGTTTTATAATAAACGCACCAACCAAAACCAACATTAATGTATTACAAGCCTGACTATCCTAACTGATTTTTCGCTTATACATGAAAGTATTGGTGATCGGATACACTATATAAATTGTAGACAAAACAAAACATACGAAGTTTCCCACCAATACTTCCAAGTATAAGCGATTTAATGTAAGAAGATATCTGTGTACCTCATTACGGAATCAGGCTTGTAATACATTTGTGTTGGTTTTGCACCAACTCAATAACAATATTGTTAACATGTTCGTTGGTTCTTCTACTGAATTGTATTCACAAAAAAATATATATTTTAACTTGATCACTAATGGGTTTGCCATATTTCCGTTTTACTTTTCTGTTGGTTTTGTCAGTGATCAATGATCATAAATAATCTGTATACCTATTGTATTGTATAATACATACACATACATATTTTATATTTAAATCTCCTTTATGAAAACTAAAATAAATTTTGGAATATATTTTTTCTGAAATAATGAGTTTGTTGATGCGTTTCGTTTTTCCAAAAGGTTTTCTGATGCGCTTTCCTAGGTGCAAAAAACAAATACAATAATAAAAGGGATAAGTTTGATTAAAATTTAAATTGATAACAATTTTACTAGGCATATTATCATTTTTAAGGACGTGCCACAAAATATTCTTTGTTTCATTGCTATTTGAAGAAATGAAAAGTTAGAATAATTATTTGCAGTTTTCTGTTATGAATGTGTTTTTTCCGACTTGAGCAGAACGGATCATTTATATTGAATATAATCAGATCACTCACACGATTAATTAATTTTAGTTTTAATTTTTGAAAATTTATTATTTATTGTGGACTATTTGCAGTTCTTTCTCATCAAAACAAAAATAAAAAAAATAAACGAATTTTCGAATATGGTCATAGCAATCATCATTTGGACTTGACAGGAAAGAGGTATATTCCTGTGCGAACATCATCAAACATTAATTGGTTAAAAATTAAATCGCCGACATTTCAAATCTCCAGCTTCTTATGAACGACCACTCAAGATTGGTAATAATGTCTACACATTTCTTAAAGATAGCTTACCATTCGTAGATAAAGTAACCATTCTTTCAAAGAACGAAAATTATTTTAAGTTTCTCAGAGGTCTTAAAATCACCATAAAAGCTAACATTTTACTTGCTGATATTTTGAAGGAAAAGTTTGACGTTGAATACATCTTAACAGGTCAAACCAAGATTGTTTGGATTTTTTTTTAATTCTACGTGGGAGAGGTGGATTTAATTACATGCCATATAGTCATGAAATTGGTGTGCATTTTGCCAACATTATAGTGAGAAAAATTACTTTAAATTCTCCATTCAAAAATTGCTTGTCAGACGAATCGCAAGCTATTGATTTGGACTGGAATAGCTTTAAAATCGAATTTGAAATGAGTCTATAGTCTCAAGAGTATGCCAGTACGAACAATTTACTACCTGACGATATCATTGAGGAAACAGATATCCATGTTTAAAAGCAATATGCGTTAGTGTACTATACAGGCTACATGCTACTGTGTTTTAAAGAAAATTAATTGTCAAAGCTGCTGGAAGATGTTGGTGAAGAAAGACGACGAAATCAAAATTTCGGAAACTTTTTTGGCAGAATTTTTGTTTAAGCAGAATGATACTAATTTTAATGCCGCCCCGGTGGCACAATGGTCAATATGCTTGCTTTAGGCTCTGGAGGTCCTGGGTTCGATTCCCGGCGGTTGATGAAAAAATTGCGGCTGGTTAATGTAGGATCAATGAATTAATCATTCATTATCCGTTAAAAATACGACTACGAAACTTCATATTGAAGCGGCCAAATCCCTCTATGGGATCTAGGTAGCGCCAGCGAAAAAAAAAGTGTTTGATAAAGATTGCTCGCAGGAATACACCTCTTTCTTGCCAAGTTTAAATGATGATTGCTATGACCATATTCGGAAATTCGTTTATTTATTTTTACTACGTTTCTATTAACCCGCTTTCTTGTCTTTAAGTTTATCTGTTTGGTTCAAATTTTGCAATCGATTTTAAAGTAACTTCCCGATGAGCTAGAGACTTGAAACTTTAAACATAGCTCAGAACTGGATGACAATACAATATTAACTCGCTTTCTTGTCTGGTTGTTTGTTTGTTTGGCTATTCGGTACAAATTTTGCTCTCGATTTTAAACTAACTTCTTGATACATCTCAAGGTAGGTCTCGGGATCTGTAATTATTGTGACAACGCGCATTTAGATTGCTTGATAGTTTCCATATATTTCATTGAAAATTCAATTTTTCTGAATATTATCAGCAAATTCTGAGCTACAAAATCCTAAAACTTCAAATTGCGCTTCGATTGCGGTTCTTGAAACCTCTAAGGAAAGGTCGGGAGTTTTGCTGTTAAAATTTCGAGGTAAAAAGTTGGTGCGTTGTTGCATTAAACATCTGTATGGCTTTAATTATTATCGAACTGTATAATTTCAACTAGGGGCTCAAGCTGCTCTTCACTTAGACAAATAATGTCGGTTTTTTACGGCTTACGGGTAATGAAAGTGGAGGAGCAAAATATTGCAGTTGTCTGGAGAGATGAATCATTGGCGTCATTAGGAATGGGAACCGTTGAAAATGGAAATTTGGTGTTAAACGATGTTTTGTATGCTCCTAATTTAACCAAAAATTTACTTTCTGTCAACGCTATATCGGAGAACGCAAAATGTTGTTCTAATTACGAAAGACGACGATCTTGCTCTTGAAGGGATAAAACAAAACAACGGATTATGTAAAGGATTGAAATAAGCAAACCGTATTGATATCAGAAAAGAAGTCGAAAGCGTTGCAATGGCATCATAAGCTATGCCATCTTAGCTCCAAAAATATGAAACATCTCACAAAGCTAACTGAAGCATTCCACATCGAGAGCAAGGATTTAGATGCGTTTGATTCAATCTGTGAAACATATATGGAAGCAAAGCTAACGTGACATCCGTTTAAAATAGTAAAATTATAAGGGTGGAAAGAAAACTGCAAATAATTCACACCGGCCTTTATGGTCCCTGCTATACTACTTGATTATACAATTAGTCATTCGTATACTCCTCAATTAAACGGGAAAGCGGAACATTTTAACAGTACTTTGATGGACAAAGCACGATCACTAATTTTTAATTCAAAATTAAATAAGAATTTATGGGGAGAAGCACTTCGTACTTCAAAGTATCTGTTAAATCGAAGTCCGACTGAATTAATGGATACATCTCCTGTAGAAAAGTGAACTAAGAAAATCCAATCTGTCGACATTTTTGGAAAATACGCTAAAATTCTAGAAAAACTGAAGAAACTGGACAGTCGGAGTGGTAAATTCATATTTGTAGGATATGGATTGCACGGTTACCGATTATGGGATCCAGTGAAACAACACATTTTGTAAAACACACACATTTTGAACCGATTTTGTAAATAAGAGAAATTTTAGCAGAAATACGATCAGTACCAAATCAGTTTCCGGTTTAAGCGAGACTAAGACAAATGTAACCGAATCTATAACGACCATAATTAAAAGCCACCACGTCGATAATTTTTTCACGTCTTTCGTTTTAAATCTTACAAATATTTTCATAGCTAATAAAAATTCACAATCACAAATTTTTAGGACAATCTATATGGGGTTATGAATCTGTATTGGGTTATAAATCTGTACGTGGCTAGGACAAATTAGAAACTGAAATAAACCTGAAATTTGACACATGTCTTTGTCATAATCTCATAAAGATGCTTAAAATCGGTTGCAAAATTTCACACACATTAGACTAAAAAGCAGGAAATAGTTATTTAAATAAACATTTTTTTTCAAAATACCACGTTTTTAAAACGGACTAAAAAGTATAAAATAATTTCTCCTAGCCACATACAGATTCCTAACCCCATAAAGATTGTCCTGAAAATTTGTGATTGTATGATACATTTTTATTAGCTATGAAAATACTTGTAAACTTTAAAACGAAAAACGTGTGGCAAATGCAATAGATAATATTAAGGAGTGTAGAGGGTAGCTGTCGATAAAACTCACAGAACAGATCATATCATTTGCAATGCAATAAAATTGTTAGTGACTTAGATGAACTATTTATGCATCAATTATCTATATCATGCGCCCCACGTTTTTCGTTTTAAATCTTACAAGTATTTTCATAGCTAATAAAAATTTACAATCACAATTTTTCAGGACAATCTGTATGGGGTTAGGAATCTGTATGTGGCTAGGAGAAATTATTTTATACTTTTTAGTCCGTTTTAAAAACGTGGTATTTTACATTTTTTTTTTATTTAAATAATTATTTTATTGTTGTTTTGATGAGAAAGAACAGTAAATGGTCCACACAATAAATAGTGAATTTTCAAAAATTAAAACTCGTTTCGCTTCACAACAAGCACCAAGAGAGCTTAAAATATTAAAAAGTTAAAAACAAATATTTTTGAATTATTTTTATGCAATTTAATTACACTTGTCCCTCTATTAACACGATAATTGATTAGGGCGAATATGCTTTAGTTTTAATCAACGCGAGCTGTTTTTGTCTCGAGCCCCTAAATATGCCATTTTCACAAAAACATTCAAAGTTCAGATAAATTGATAGGCGCGGAATTAATAACCTTTACACAACAACCAAATCCTATCTTTAACGGAAATTGAAAAAAAAGAAATCATGTTTAAAATCTACATTTTGATAATCTTGCTTGATCGATGCTAATTAGTATTAAAATTAGTATTACAACGGCTTTGTATCATAGCAGCAAATAGATTATGAAATAGCAACTCAAATTTTCATAAATAAATGTCCTACTATATTTCATTTTGAGCCCATTTTTACTAACATTATAGTTTTTTTTAGTTCCTAAAATTTAAAAAGTGGACGTGGGCCCTTTCATAACTAAACGATTCAACTTCATCCAATGGAACATAGGCGAAACAATTTCAACTGTTAGTTATTGTGAAAATTGTTTCGCCAATATCAAAATGCTCCTTTCATCCAGTTGTTCTGAATTTTAATAAATTTGAAAAATTACATAACTCGAGTTACGTTGCTTAGGATTATTGCCACAGAATTGGTCATTAGTGTCATTACTATAACATTTTTATAAAAATTATTTTTATTCAATTTTATAAAGAACTTTGCAAACATTCAAGATTATAATAATTAATTTTATTCAAAATGTTTATTATGATAAATGATTGTCGGGTGAGTGATCTGATCATATTCAATATAAATGATCCGTTCTGCTCAAGTCGGAAAAAACACATTCATAACAGAAAACTGCAAATAATTATTCTAACTTTTCATTTCTTCAAATAGCAATGAAACAAAGAATATTTTGTGGCACGTCCTTAAAAATGATAATATGCCTAGTAAAATTGTTATCAATTTAAATTTTAATCAAACTTATCCCTTTTATTATTGTATTTGTTTTTTGCACCTAGGAAAGCGCATCAGAAAACCTTTTGGAAAAACGAAACGCATCAACAAACTCATTATTTCAGAAAAAATATATTCCAAAATTTATTTTAGTTTTCATAAAGGAGATTTAAATATAAAATATGTATGTGTATGTATTATACAATACAATAGGTATACAGATTATTTATGATCATTGATCACTGACAAAACCAACAGAAAAGTAAAACGGAAATATGGCAAACCCATTAGTGATCAAGTTAAAATATATATTTTTTTGTGAATACAATTCAGTAGAAGAACCAACGAACATGTTAACAATATTGTTATTGAGTTGGTGCAAAACCAACACAAATGTATTACAAGCCTGATTCCGTAATGAGGTACACAGATATCTTCTTACATTAAATCGCTTATACTTGGAAGTATTGGTGGGAAACTTCGTATGTTTTGTTTTGTCTACAATTTATATAGTGTATCCGATCACCAATACTTTCATGTATAAGCGAAAAATCAGTTAGGATAGTCAGGCTTGTAATACATTAATGTTGGTTTTGGTTGGTGCGTTTATTATAAAACCAACATTAATGTTCTACATTAGTATGTATGGTATATGTAGTACATTAGTGTTGATTTTGGTTCATTCATAATTTGCTTTGTTTTCATTTTCCCCACATAAAAAATAAATCATACATAGTAGGATAGTATTTTTTAGTTTGTTTTTTCTTTACAAAAGTGAGCAAAGGATAGTTATACAATAATATGTATGTTATCGTCTCTTTTTGATTGGATACTCAAAAAATTTATAAAGAAATGCTATTTGATGGTTCGAATGCCAATTTAATATAAGAAAGGGGACACTCTTATGTATTTCCTCAATGGTTACACCACCATAATAATTATCACGCCTGCACTGGATTTTTGCCGTACCGGTACCACGTACCAGTTATGTTTACTCGTTTGCAGTTTCATTTTTGTCAATTTTGATTTTGTTGTAAAGGCCGGTATTCACGTACAATTAAATTGCACAATATAATTGTGTTACGCCCAATATTGCACAAAAAAATTCAAAAATTTTGAATAAAAATTGAGTATATTGTGCAATATAATGACGTCACACAATTATATTGCGCAATTTAATTGAACGTGAATACCAGCCTTAACAACACATACATATTTTTGTATTTTATGTACCTACGTAAGAGAAGTAAAAAGAATCAACACGCAAAACGAATCGGGTTTTTTACATCTCTTGTTTGTTTGCATGTTTGCCCGTGCGATGTGTTTGTGTAATTTTATCTAGAATATTCGACAATTAACGGAGAAAAACATTTTTTTTATGTAATGCGTTTATATATAATAATGATTTCATTTGGTGGTGTATGTATGCATGTGACGACATCGCGCGACAGTTGTAATAAGATAAGACAAAGAGCCGTTTGGTTTTTTTTTGTTTTTTAATCACGCACACAAGCGTTTTTATAAAGAGATCGAAGAGAAAAAACTAGGATCGATTAGCGATTATTAGTCAAGTGCGGAATTTTAAATCGGTCGGAAAGGATTTTATCTCCTTCTGCTAAAAAAAGCAATTATTATTTTTTTCATTTTGGCGAAATGCCATGTGTTTTATTTAATTAAATATTTTTTTTGGTAAATTGATGAAAATTCAAGTTTGGAGTGCGGGTTTTTTGTTTTGATCAAGACCACTAACTATTAGCAAAGAGTATAAAATCTTTAACTTTGTTATTAAAAAAATTGTTTTGTTACAAATAAAAATATATAAAAATAGAAAAGTGTAAGATTAAAGAGTTATAATTAATTGTGCGTTATATAATTTATGACCTTGTGGCATTTCATTAATTTTTTTCCCGGAGTTTCATTTATTTAAATTTTGTTGTTTATTTGTATTTGTGAGAGAATATATTAGAAACAAAAATATTTTTCAAAAACAGTTAGCAGTGGTGATAAATTTGTGTGTTAGTGGGCAACCTTGATTTTGGTTGTGTCGCTTATACAGCAACATGAATATACCGGTTACAGCTGGGCGGATTACGGTGGCAGTGTTGTAGATTATCGTTGAATTGCGATATTGTGCGTGAATTGTTTTGTGGCAGCAGACCTTGCTGTTGGTCGAGGACTAGAGGGGGATACTGCGTCGGGCGCTCATGAGCCGGACGGGTTCTTAAGGTAGGAATTTTTTTTCTTATATAAGATAAAAAACAAACTGTAACCTCAATAGTAATAATTTTTTTAAAAGAATCATAAATATATGCTAATTGTAATCCGACCTTGACTGTCGCGATTAATCGTATCAGTTTGTTTTTGCATCTTACGCATCAACTCATCAAATTCTGCAAACCTTATAAATTCTATAAATTTTACAAACTCCATAAATGCGGAATATTCTATAAATTAGAAAAATCGATAAATTCAACAAATTATATGAATTCTACAAATTTTATAATTTCTAGTAAGTAAGCACTAAGTATAAAAATTTATAAATTTTATGAATTTTATATGTTCTATAAATTTTATAAATTCTAATAATTCTATAAATTTTTTTAATTCTATAAACTCTACAAACTCACATTTAACTGATTTAAACATTGCTTAACTTCTTTTAATTCTATCAACTCCAAAGTTTTTATAAATTTTATTTATCCTATATAAATTGTATAAATCGCAAAAATTTTGTATAAATTCTATAAAGTCAAAAATTCAGGAAGTTCTTTAAGTTGTAAAAATCCTGTAAATTTCATAAATCTTACAAACCCTATGAATACGATATATTCTCTAAATTTTATAAAATCAAATTTTATAATTTCTTTAAATTTCATAAATTTCTTAAAATTATATAAATTTTAATAAATTTTCTAAATTCTTTATAAATCCTATAAACTCAAAAAATATTGTTGGTTTTTTAACTTCTGCAAATTCTATAAATTTTACAAACCTATTAATCTTGCAAATCCTGTAAATTCTATAAATCTTCTAAACTCTGTTAATGCGATATATTCTATAAATTATAAAAAATCGATAAATTCAATAAATTTCATAATTTCTACAAATTTTATAATTTTTATTAAACAATAGAAATTTATAATTTTCTGAATTTTATAATTCCTATAAATTTTATAAATTCTATTAATTTTATAAATATCTAAAATCCTACTACTTCAATAAATTCTACAAATTTTGTAGATTTTAGTTTTTGTAAGTTCTTTAAATTCTCAACAAATTCATATTTGACTTGCAATGAAAATTGCATGATTTCTTCAAATTCTATGAGCACCATAATTTCTATAAATTTTATATAGTTATCCTCTAAGTTGTATAAATCGCACAAACAGTGTATAAATTCTATAAACTGAAAAAATATGGTAAGTTCTAAAAATTTGGTAAATTCTATACATTTTAAAAACTCTGTGTATGCGGTATCCTCTCTAAATTTTAAAAAAATCGATAAATTCTATTAATTCTACTAATTCTAAAAATGTTATAGATTCTACTATGTCTATAAACACTATGAATTTTAATTCAATAAATTTTCTTAATTCTATCAATTACACAAATTCTATTAAGTCTAAAAATTTAGTAAAATAAATGTTAATTCTATAAATCTTATAAATCCTGTAAATTCAATATATCCTCTAAATTTTTTAAAGTCGATATATTCTACAAATTTCAAAAGTTCTACTAATTCTGTGAATTATATAATTTCTACTGAGTCTATAAACCCCTGTAAATTCATAAATTTTATGAATTTTATAAATTCTACTAATTCACTTAATTCTTTGAATGTTGTAGATTATTTCTATAGAAGAGTTCGAGTTCCTAAAATTTGTTTTAATTCTGTAAGTTCTATAAATTCTACAAACTCAAATTTGACTTATTTGAAAATTCCATGATACCTTTAAATTCTATAAGCTCTATAATTTTTATAAATTTTACACACTCTATAGATTCTTTAAATTCTACAAATTATCTAAATTTATATAAAGTCTAAATATTCAGTTAATTGTTTAAATTCTACCCTTTAAATTGTTTAAATTCTAATAAATCTATAAACTCTATAATTTCTATAAACGTTATAAATTTCAATTCTATTATGTAGTTTATTAAATTTATTTTTAATATTATTTTACCTCTTGCTGTACATTTTATTGTAAATGCGCTATTGCTCAAAATAGAATGTGTATGCATGAGGTGGAAATTGTTTGAAAAAATTTAAAAGGTTTTTCTGCCTAATGGAAGCAGCTTCATTATTTTTTTTTGTTCTTTTGTTCCGTTTACTCTGTTTCCATCTGTGCTTTTCCTTTTAATACTAAATTATTGTTAAAGTACAATAAATAAATAAATAAATATTAATTCTATAAATGCCATAAATCCTATGAATTCCACATATTCTAAATAAATTTTATGAATTTTATAAATTCTTTAATTTTTGTATAAGGGAAAGTTCTGCCATTTTTGAACACGTGCATTTTTATGCGTTGTCGATCCTCATCAAGAATTTTGATCTGACTGAAACCGGTTTAAACTGTTAGGTTAGTATAAGATTGATGATTTATACAAATTTTTTCGTATTTTGGTCAATCTTTTTAAACTTGTAAAACTCTCAACATGAGTGATGAAAAAGTGGACTTAAGACATTGTATGTTGTATAAGTTCCAGAAAGAAATAACGCAATGGAGGCAGAAAAAATTGTGTGACGTGTTTGGAGAAGACGCAGTAATAGCTCGAACATGCCAAAGATGATTTGCGAAATTTCGTTCGGGTGATTTTTCTTTGAAAGATGAACCCAGATCAGGAAGGCCGTCAGGGGTCGATCGGGACACATCCCAACTTAACTTCCGCAAAAGTGGGCTACCAGTTTGGAATTCATCAGACTACTGCTTTAAATTACATTAAAAGGCTTGGTTTCGTGTTCAAACTCTTTGTTTGGTTGCCACACGAATTAAGTGAAAAAAATGTAAAGGACAGAATTTTGCTATGTTCTTCAAATCTCGCTCGTCGCAAAAGGGAACCGTTTTCGGACCACTTAGTGACTGGAGATGAAAAGTGGATAGTGTATAAAAATGTGGTTAGAAAAAGGGCATATGTTTACAAAGGGGGGACACCACCATTCACATCCAAAGGTGGCGTAAGAAATTCAACGTAAACATCCATCTTTGGAGAGGGTGTAATTCTGCATGACGACAACGCTAGACCACACGCGGCAAAAAAAAAACGCACAAAAAATTCGAGATTTGGGTTGGGAAATTTTACTTTAGCCATCATATTCTCCTGATATTACACGATCTGACTATAATCTGTTCAGGTCGCTGCAAAACTTTCTTGATGGTAATAAATTAATAAACTATGAGAGTGTCCAAATGGTAGTGATGGTAGAATACTTTGCCTCCAAAACAGAATTCTTCTTTTCCAGGGGGTTAGATAAGCTGCCCGAACGTTGGCAGACAGTTGTAACTCAAAAAGTGAACAAAAATTTTGTTTTTTCTTTAGAAAAAAACGACAGAACTTTCCCTTATGCCTCATAGATTCTATGAGTTCTATAAATTGTTTCAATTCAGTCTGTTCTATAAATTCTACAAACTCATATTCGACTTATTCTTAAAATGCCATAATTTCTATTAATTTCATAAATTCTTTGAATACTAGAAATTTTGTAAGTTTAATAAATTCTACAGATTCCGTAATTTCTAATTTTTTTTTTTTTAATTTTACACGTGAATTTATCTTAATCTAGACAAACATCGATTTTTGCGGCCTTACACGGCAGAACGAATAAGTATTGTGTATTGGGATTGTGGTGCCATCCATTAAGAATGCTTTATATTTCGAAAAGCATTTTTCCACCTTCACAGATAATAAAATACAATAAATACATTTTCTATAGATTTTCAACGTTTATGTACTTCGGTAAAAGAACGCGAAATTTGGCGTACAAAATATCGAGAAATTATAAAATATGCAGACAAATCATAAGCACTATAGAATATATACAAATATATGAATTTAAAGAGTAAATATTCATTATTATATTCAAAAATATGTATTTACATAAAAAATCCGGGTTCTACTAATTATATTTAAAAGCACTCCATCACGTTTATCATAAAAGGAACATTTTTTTAAAAATATATTTAAAGCAGTCGTTCTAGGTACCCATCATCACTAATAGTTTGTTATATTGCTTTCAATAAAGAAAACTGAAACTGATCAGCTATTATAGATTGTGATTCCTGCAAAAATGTTGAGCCGTCATTTCGTTTCTGTTTATTAAAAAGTTGTGGATTTCTAAAGAATTACTATCTGATGCTTCTTGCCTTTGTGAACTATTACCATCTAGCATTTCTGATATTTCTACTGAAACTTTCTCTGTCATTACTAAGTGGTCTCTATAAATATGATTCAAGTGTTTATTGACATCAGAATAAACGTGACAGTTGATTCAAAATTGTGTGATCAGTATTGAAATGGTCGCCATACATATGTTTTAAAGAAACAAAACATTTTTCACAAACAAAACACTTTAAATTCTTTTCTAATTTACCAAAATTGGCAATATTGCTTATACAGAAATTTATAACTTACAAGGCGTTGGTAAGTTTCTGTTGCACCCTTTTTTATGAGAAACTAATGCTGCTTCGTTTTTCGTTTTTACACAGAAGAGATATTGTTGAATGTAGTTCCATACAGTTAGGCTCTCGGGAGGATATGATATTTAGAGCGCCAAGTACAAAATCACTCAGTTTAGCACTGCTTCATGTGGATTGTCGAAGTAATACTTCTCATCAGTTAACGTTACATAAGCCGTCAAATGATTAAAATCACCAACAAAAACTACCCGTGGTTGATCGCCGCAACTTGACTTAATTAAAGCTATTTCATAATTGTCGACTTTTCTAATATCTATAAAGAATAAAAGAATTTATAAAGAATTAACATTAAATATCATAACTAATTAGCAGCTGTAAGATCAATGTTTACTTACATCAAATTGGATAATAAATTTCTCCTGTGACTGCGATTTTGAAAATCGCTGTGTAGTGACTTTACGTCTGCATGAAACTATAAATTATTAAAACATATTAGTTTTCTAATCAATTGTTTTAACTTACCAAATCGAAAATTATTATAGTATCGTTTAATTTAAAAACAGGAAATAATAAAAGACACTCATTCGTAGATATCCTTTTATCACTAAAGATTGCTTGTTTTAACTTTAGGCAACGTGCCCATTTTTCTTTTAATATACTAGCCGGTCCAGAAATGATATAAATTTTGGAAATATTAAATATTCTATAATTAAGTACCTTGCACAATGTACATTTTTGCCATATGCTGAAACCAACTGAAAGGAATGAAAAGTTCTTTTAAATAAATGGATAATATATATTTCTATATCGTATATCAGATATTAACGTCATGAAACTGTGTTATGTAAGTAAATGTAATTGCAAAAGCTCAACTATAACTATTATAAACAGCACTACAATTTTTAATTCCACTTTAAAATAAAATGCACAAGAAACACTAAACTATACTTACTTTGGACGGTACACTTTTGTGACAGTACTAGTCACATTAATTTACAAATCTAAAATCAACAGTCTACGCGTACAGACCAACAAAAATAAAATTTTTCAAATGAGGCTTTGACTTTTGTGGCTATGTATACCACGAAAAAAAAAATCGTCGTACTGGAAAATGAGTTCGTTTTCCGGTTGCACGATTTTTATTTTTATTTTTTTCTCGAAGTCGCCATATCGTACGACGAAAAAGAAAAATTACTTGTTTCAATTAAAATAAAATAATTTGCTACGAACTGTAGTACGAAAATTCAAATTTACAAGTTCCGTTAAAATGTTTAATTAACCACAACTTAAAAAATATAACAATAGAAGTAAAAATTGTAAAAACGTTCTAACGAAATCGTTAGATTTCGCACAAGAAAATACATGGTCCGCGTTTATGATGTCCCTAAACACTACACAAATTATTTAAAAACTTTCATATATTACAAGTTGTAGTAAGCCATGAGAATTTTTCGGTAAAAAAATTGTTTCCTTTCATAAACTTCAAAGCATGCTATGTTTGAAACAATATAACAATGAAAATTAAATAAATTACCTTAGGTTGATGTGGCTTAGTAGAAATGTTTTGGACAATAAATTATATATCCACGTATTTAACAACGTTAACTGGTAAATGTGCACATTGTCCAAATTTAGTAGATAAACGAATGTTGAAATCACATTACCCAAAGTAGCAGGCGAGTATGAACGTTTGCCGGCGATGTACACATTTGCCGTTCTATGCTCATTAGCCGTAATATATGTATATTCGGTGTGCAAAATTAGTGTAATATACGAGCAAAATTAATATTTCTTCATGATACCTAAGAGTTGTTTTCATGACACCTAACAATCATTTTAGAATCCCATTTCCAACGCACATGTTGATTTTCATCGAAATCAGTCGGGGAAATGGTCATGATCCACGATATAGTAATATAAAGATATGCTCAATTGCTTCTCAAAATTGGGTTTGTTTTGCACATTCCGTCATTCAGTGACAACTTCATATGTTTTAGTATGGGGTTCTTATTTGAACATGGCCTACTGCTTTTATTATTTACACAGAGATTGATTATATTTTTGTCACTCAATGACGGCATGGTGCGCGTGAGCATATCTTATTAATTTTTATACAGTGGTCATGATCCATTCTACTTGTCCATATTCAAATTTCACTAAAATCGATTCACACTTGATTTTAAGAAAATAAAGTTTCGAATAGTCGTTTAATTTTCTCCGATTAATCAATCATTTTTAAACGATAGGTTAATCGATTAATCTAACCACGTGCTACTAAAAACACGAATAGGCGAAGAAACTAATTTTTATTCATGATAATTATATAATTTTTAATTATTATCGAACCAGAATCGCTTTTTATTATGGTGAAATCTACTATGATAAAATACAATGATAAAAGCAAATAAAAAATCCGATGATATTTTTGTTTTTCATTATTATATCATCGAACCAGAATCGTACCCCTGGGGATCAATTCTCGTTCTATGAAAAAATGAAATGATAAAATAATTCTGTGTAAACCAAGCTCCAATTTGAATTATTATTTTTTGGTTTGCGCCTACTTTGACATTTAAATATATAAATTTTATAACGAAGGAACAGTAAGCGATAAATAGTTATTTGTTTACACAAGACACTTATTAATCGACATTTGTATAAAGTGGCATATTTAAAGCTGCATTAATTTTTGTGTGGCAATAAATGACTAACTTATGTGCGCATGTTGATTGGTTTCCTTTGTTTATTAAGTTATGCCACCTTAATGACCACAATTCGATACTACCAATGATTTTATTTACCAAGGCTCTATTTTTTATAAATAAAGTGTACACTACTTTAGTTGTAAAGCCAAGTTTACACCTCTCGGGAACATGAAACATCTGAAATCGATACATCTGAAATTATTTGATTTGTTTTCCTAAAATTGATTGGAATAAACTTGATTGATTGATAGATACGGATGTACGACCAAGCCTCAGCAAGTTTTCTGGATACGCCGGATCCACCATACATCACCTTACATATAACAAGACCGGAGGATAGGAAAGGAATGTTAGCATTATAGACTCGACCCGGTTTCAGCCACCGCAGTCGATAGTGAGTAAATTTTGTTAGTATTTTTTTTTTTTTTTTTTTGACAAGTTGTTAGTCACAAGACAACAAAATCTCCTAATCAGCGTTCCCCATTAGTGCCGCAGGTTTTTTCTGAAGCGCTGTAAAAAATTTCTCCACTATTATTTCCATCGACGGTTGTGAGGGAGGGGCGAGATTTCGTTCCAACATCATGTTCATCTGTAGCACGTGTTGCTTGACAATGTTGTTGAAGTTGTTGCGCCACTGCTGACTCTCCTACTCGCCCCCCATAAAATTGATTGAAATAAACTTGAAATGAAACTATATATAGAATAAATATCAAAATCATGAATAGAATATGAATAAAATAATATTAAGTATTTTTAATTTCCCAATCATTTCATTTTGTTCGCAGTGAAATGTCTGTGACTATGATTCACCACGGTTCACAGCGAATGTAAATGGAACAGTGAACATAAATAAGTTAATAAAGCTGAATATAGAATCTACTTTGGTCACGATGTTTGTTAATTTTCGAATGCCAAATGGCAATGGAGAAATGAACAAACGTTGTGAAAATACCGTTTTTTTTGTTCACTGAATTATGTTTGCCTGATTCTCCAAATAATCACTTTTTTGTGGTTTCCTTTTGAGATAAGTGTTATGCTGTTATGCTGGCAATTCGCAGCAATAAATGGAAATGATAAATTATGTTTTTCACGTTTAAGAAAAATATCAGGAAATGAAAATGCAACTGTGAACATAACAAAATTCAGCTAATACCACTGAGTTATGTTCATAGCGTTTTTCGCTATGAAACAAATTAGATAATTCAACATGATTCCACGTTCATATTCACAAGAGGTTTAAATTAGGCTTAACATTTGACTGACAGGCATCTATTTGTGGAATTTGTAATTTGATATTTTACACTGAAGTTTTGTACATCCATACTTAAAATTCGTACTAGGACAAAATACAACAGAATTTGGAATACACAATATTAAAATATTTACATTCTGACTGATCATTAAAGATAAGTTATATTGAAATTTTAAATCCTAAAGAGTCCAAGGTTAGGTTAGGTTAGGTTGAAGTGGCTGCTATCGCACACTTAGGCCAGCAATGGCCCGTTGTGATACCACAGGATCCCATCTCCCCATTACTCCCGTTGAAACCAACCAGAGCTATTTATATAGCGTAATAAATCTCGCACTCCACAGTCCGCGAGTTCCGAAAGGCTGTCCATACCGTACACACCCAAATACTTATGCCTTCTGTATGATAGCGCCGGACATGAGCATAGGAAGTGTTCTAAAGTCTCCTCCTCCTCTTCGTCCATGCAACTTCTACAAAAGTCATTCGTCTGTATCCCCAGCCTTCTCGCATGCTCCCCAAAAAGGCAGTGACCTGTCATTATCCCTACGACCAATCCTATTTCTTGTCTTCCCAGGGATATTAGTACCTTGGAGCGCCGCAAGTCCAGTTTTGGCCAAACTTGCTTTGCTACCCTGCACGTGAGAGTGTTGATCCACCTCTCATTTGTCAAGGCGATTGCCCTTTTACTGAGCGCCCATTTTAGCACTGCCATAGGCCTCCCCAGACCTACCATTTCCGGCTGCATCTGGAGAGTCGTACCGTACCTAGCTAGTTCGTCCGCCCTGCAGTTCCCCGTGACGTCCGAGTGACCCGGGACCCAGATTATCTGGATGCTGAAATACTCACTCATCTCGTTAATAGATGATCGGCAATCCTGCGCCACCCGCGACTTCAGACAAACTGCCCCAAGTGACTTGATCGCTGCCTGACTGTCCACATAAATTGCGATATCCCTCCCGGATACCACATTATGCTTCAACCATGTCATGACGCCCGATCGCCACCACTTCAGCCTGGTACACGCTGCAGTAGTCAGGGAGACGAACAGAAATATTAACATTAAGTTTATCACAGAAGACTCCGGCTCCTACCTGATCGTCTAGCCTCGAGCCGTCCGTGAAAAATTGCACTGCCTCGTTTTCCAAGATTGATCCGTTTCTCCAGGATTCCCTTGAGGGAAAGATGGTACGGAAACCCTTATCGAAGCACAACGTTGGTGTGATATAATCCAGATTCGCCAGTTCTTCGCCAGCGAATCTACCTATCGTCGAGTGTCCCACCTGAAGACACTTCCATTGAGAGACAGCCAAGAGCCTCGTAGCCACGTTGGCTGCCATCTGTTTACCATAAAGGTCGATTGGAATAAGGTGGAACATAACCTCTAAAGCGCGTGTAGGTGTTGTCCTAAGCGCCCCGCTTATAAGCATACAGGCCGTTCTTTGCACCTTCTCCATCATACCTCTATAAGTTACCTTATCTAGAGCTGGCCACCAAACGCCCACCCCGTACATTAGCACAGGTCTTACCACGGCGGTATAGAGCCAGTATACCAGCTCCGGTTTCAAGCCCCATCTCTTACCTATAGCGTTTCTACACGAGTATAAGGCTACAATAGCCTTATTCACTCTTTCCAAAGTGTTAGGCTTCCAGCTGAGCTTACTATCAAAGATTATGCCCAGAAATCTCGCTCGGTCAGCAAAAACTAGTCCGCTGCCGTTTATGATAGGAGGGCTAACCACCGGAATTTTATATTTCCTAGTAAATAGTACCAGCTCTGTTTTGGACGGGTTAATCCCCAATCCACACTTGCTGGCCCATTTCGTAACGATCAGGAGTGCATTCTGCATAACATCCCTAATCGTATCTAGATATTTGCCTGAGACAGCTATCGCTACATCATCAGCATATGCTACAACCCCTATCCCCTCTCTCTCTCTAGTTCCAGCAGCAATCCATTAATCACTGCACTCCAGAGAATGGGGGACATTACACCTCCTTGTGGGGTTCCTTGTAACAAAATCCCCCAAAAGGGATTTTGTTAAACAGAACATAGCAATAGAGGTCTGGTTGCGGTATTGCACTGGCTGAAGCTCGCCGCTAGGCGTGGGGGTTACCAGACATATTACTATGCTTGAAAACCGCATAGAGATAAAACGAAGGGGACAAGAAAATTATCCTACCGTGCCACGACCACAGTGGTAGATAATCATAAATGGGAGCGTTCGACAAGGACGCCGGTGCCACTCCGGCGACCCTGCTCAAGGCCTAGGTCAGCATAAGGCCGCCCATCCTCACGCGATCACACAGAACTATTTACACACACATCACTTTTAAATCAAATGTAACCATAAACTCATAAAAAAAATCTGTAATTACCGGATGAAGATCAAATCAGACAAAAGAAAAAAAAAAAATGAAATGAAAAGAAATTTAAAAGGAAAATGAACCGTTAACAAAAATTACAAAAAAAACGTGGTGCGAATCGATTATGGGGTGTCGTATGCGACGCCACCCGGAACCTGTAAACCCTCAAAAATTTATGAAATTTATAAAAAAAAAAAAAAATATAATAAAAAAACAACACAAAACCAAGTTTGGTTTACAATATTAAAAAGGAAAAACTCACACGGTGTTGACGGCGTTCTTTATGTATTTTGGCCGTCACACCTTACCTGAACAAACACCCAAAATTTAGGCCCGACCGACCTACAATAACAGCGCCGACGCAGGAACACAGTAGCCCCCTCTGGCTTCTCGAACCCCACTCCTTTAGGAGGAGTTGCTGCCACAAACCCAAATTCTTTCAGCAATACAATAATAATGGCTTTAGGCCACCACAAGCACTATAAAATCAACAAATGCTTTGATCTCGCACGGTTCGAACTGAGAACGTAACTTTTCTGCTCAATAATTAACTATGATGGTTCACCGAATATGGAATTTAGTTTTAATATTATTATCGATACAATTTCCACCACTTCGTCAGTATATACTGTTTCCCATTTTATACGTATCTGTATATTCACTATATTCTATTCACTAATTGGATAGTTTCGCCAAAGACCCCAATACTCATACGTATCCCCGAAAATTAAGCAAAACTACATTGGTGTGTATTCATTATTTTTTTTTTTGTTTCCTTTTTATATTTTTATTCACAACTTAATTTTTCAACAAAAGTTTATAATTATTTATTTTAGGTTTTTTTTTTTTTTATTGATCCAACACTGGATTTTTAATTTATCCTCCTTATCCAATTATTTAAACAAAAAAAATTTAAATTTACAAATGGAGGGTTTGATCACGCAATTTCTCAATACCCCGTCCACTATTACACCAAAACTTGATTTATTTTTCTTTTATTTTTTAAATTAACAAAAAAAAACATTTATTACTTTATAAAATTCCAAACGAGACTCTCTTATTGTTCCAAATTCAAAACTCGACTATCCAAAAAAAATACCGACGCGTACCGTACAAAAAAAATTTTTCCCCCACCCAAAAATTAACAATCAAAAAAAATAAAATATAACCCGACCGATAGATTTCGGATGACGTACACATACGACATCACCCAAAATCGATTCGCACACACCAACACTATTTAATTTAATCACTGGAACATTCCATTTACATGGAAAATCCACGCGCTAACCAAAACAAAACAGATGAAGCAACACACCAACCACTACACGTCATTACATACCATCAAACAAAAAATGATAAAACGAATCGAGTAACCGACCAAAATACGGAGAAGTATAAAATGCTAAATGGTACACTCTACCAAAAAAAAAATATATTTTCTATTACAAATTAAGCCAAAGAAAGAATGACGTGTAGTGGAAGAGATTTTATGCAGCGCAGTGGATAAACATGCAACCTTGTTGGGATTTCCAACCGTAATTACAGATTTAGATTAAATAGAACATAACAACCACAAGCGGTTGTTACAGCGTGGGGACGACTCACACCCGAGAAAAGATCTCAAAGCCAGGCATGAAAGTAAGAGGGAAGGAGAAAAAAAAATTTCACTAATAATTTGTCACAATCGTATATCCTTGGCATGATAAACTCCCAAAGGTTTTCCATCAAGATTTCTGATATTATAAGAGACTGTTCCGATTTTATCAGTGATAAAAGCAGGAATAAACTTAGCAGCTAACTTTGCAGAAAATCTATCAGGAGCACTACTTTGTGCGAAGGATCGGACAAACACAGGTTGATCAGGCAGGAAATTCCTAGTTTTACTACGCAAATTATATCGAACCGCTGATTTCTCATGTGCAACTTTCAGGTAATGAGTTATTTGATCACGAATAAGATTCAATCTATTAGATTTGGACAACACATGTATTTCGTTATCATCCTGAGGAGATAAAAGTTTACGTAAAGCATAATCTGAACCGTTTAATGACATGTGTTGACCGAAGACCAAATAGTGAGGAGAAAAATTCGTGACGTCGTGTTTAACATTTCGCAATGCTGCAGTGATTTCAGAAAGATGGCAATCCCATTCATTATGTGCATGATCATCAAGATAAGACCGAATACTAGACAGTAACGTCCGATTAACTCTCTCAGAAGCGTTGCTTTGAGGAGAGTAAATAGGAGTACGTATATGATCAACATTATATTTTTTCAAGAGATCTTTAAATAAGTTAGATATGAATTGTTTACCATTATCAGAAGTAATCACTGCAGGCACAGAGAAAAGTAAAAACACCTCATTTTCCAAAAAGCTACACAGAGAAGAGGCGGAAGCTTCACGCAATGGTTTGACTAGAACAAACTTTGAATAATGATCCAACACTATAGCGATACAGGTATTACCTCGTTTGGAGCGAGGATAAGGTCCAAGGAAATCAACGAACAATTTTTCAAAAGGTCTGGTAGACTCAGTTTGAGAACCCATCAAAGGTTGAGTGCTAAAATTTACAGGCTTATTCATCTTGCATTGTACACAATTAGAGATGAAAAGTTTGATTTGTTTAGTCATACCAAACCAGAAAAATTGCCGTTGAAGTCGTTCTACAGTTTTTTTAATACCCATATGAGCAGAAGTAGGAGAAGAATGAGCCAGTTCAATTAAGTTTGCAGTCAAGGACAACGGAACTACTAACTTCCATTCAGACAAATCAGTGGACGTATAACGAGAAGCGTAGGAAGGTAAGATCAAGAGTTTATTATCACGAATTTTGAAGTTGTGATCGCAATCTTTTAATAGTTGTACTCGATTGATCTGTTGTACATATTCGTCGTCCTGAAAAGCTGAAGAGTTAAGATCAATATGTAGAACCGAATTGTCACTTGAAGAATTTAAACTAGACACATTTTCTTGTATAACAGGAGAATCACAAAGTAAGGAGGAATCATCATTCAAAGTAGTTTCAACAGGAGGAAAAGGTTGATCATTACTTACATCGTCTGTGGGCTCACTATAAAAAGCTCTAGAGAGGGCATCAGGTACAACATTCACCGTTCCTTTACGATATCCGATATCAAATTTGTACGCTTGCAGTTTTAAACTCCAGCGGGCGAGTCTACCAGATAGATCTTTTTGGGACATCAACCAGCGGAGACTAGCGTGATCGGTATAAATCGTGAACGAGTATCCCTCGATATAGGGCCGAAATTTTTGGACGCTAAGTACTGCTGCGTAGCACTCCAACTCAGTTACAGAATAATTCCTCTGAGCGGCATTAAGTTTGTGCGAAAAGAATTCAATGGGGTGTTCAGCGCCATCAGGATCAAGCTGAAAAAGTACACTACCCACGCCAACAGCACTGGCGTCGCATTGGATAAAGAAAGGGCGCCCATAGTCAGGGTTAGCTAAAACAGGAGCAGACGATAAAGATAATTTAAGAGCTTGGAAGGATTCCTCAGCGTGAAGATTCCATTTAGACTTAGATTTTTTCCCTGTCAGATCAGTTAGTGGAGCAGCTAAAGACGCGAAGTTTTTAATAAAACGCCTATACCACCCACATAAACCCAAGAAACTACGTATTTGTTTAGTTGTTTTTGGTCGAGGAAATTCTCTAATTGCCTTACATTTTTCTGGGTTGGTGCGAAGGCAACCATCACCCACTAAATAACCCAGGTATTTAACCTCCTTCAAAACAAACTGACTCTTTTCTAAATTTATGGTTAAACCAGCCTTTACTAGCAACGAAGCCACAACTTCCAAAAGTTCCAAGTGTTCATCAAAAGTGGACGAAGTAACCAATAAATCATCAAGGTAGACGAATACTTTGTCGTGCAGTTGATAAGGAATCACCCGATGCATAAGGCGACACAGTGTTTGGGGAGCGTTGCACAACCCAAAGGGCATGACCTTGAAGTGGTACAAGGGACGACCAGGGACAGTAAACGCCGTCTTATCTCGGGATTGCGGGTCAAGAGGGATCTGCCAAAAGGCATCTTTTAGATCAATAGTTGATATATAGCGAGTTTGATCCAAACGACCCAACAATCCGTTGATAAGTGGAAGCGGATACGCATCCCTGACCGTCACCTTGTTCACCTCACGGGCATCCAAACACAAGCGTACTTGGCCATTAGCCTTATGCACCATGGTGACAGGAGAACACCATGAACTGTGGCTTTCTTCAATCACATCCAGTGATAACATCCTATCTAGCTCATCGTACATTAGTTTTTGCTTAGCAGGAGAAACAGAGTAAAAACGTTGCTTAACAGGCTTGGATTCACCAACATCAATCTCATGAGAGATTAATGTAGTTCGTCCAAGACCCATTTTAGCACTTGACGGAAATTTTTTAACTATTGTAGAGAGCTTTAAGTTATCATCTGGAGAGAGAGAATGGAATTTAGGAGAACAAGATATTTCTGCGGAGTCCGATAATTCACTCAACGCAGGTAATTGCAAAGTAATGCCGAATTTATTCCAAAAGTCAATCCCTAAATAAAGAGATTGCTTTAGAGAAGGTACTAAAAAGAATCGCATGTAATGAGATTGGGAATTAAAGCTAACCTGAACATTTATGTAACCAATGACGTTCTGAGATTGACCACTCGCAGTCTGAATAGAAGTAGGAAAATTATGAATATGAAGGTTGTTGTCCGCCAACAACTTTTCAGAACCACAACCCAACACACTTACACTCGCTCCACTATCTAATAGACCTCGGTATGGAACATCATTGACAAGAATATCAGCATAAGGCCGTTTATCGCTTGTCTCAGAACCGAGTACTGAAGAAACAACAAAGGATCGCAAAATCCGACGTTGCTCCCAGTATTTTTTTGAGCGAAGTAACTGAGCTGAGATGAGTTTCCCAAAAGTGTTGGGGAGAGACGGAACGGAATCAGAAAAATTAGAACTATTGTTAAATGAAGAAGTTGAAGGAATGGAGTGTTCCAATTTGGAAAAGGAATTTACTCGACATTCAGGTGGAGAAACAGGCAAGCAAGAGTCCGATACCATTAGGTCGGAACCAGCTGAACCAGATCCAGAAGAGATTGCGGAGTCAAAGGACTCAACGCGAACTTTCACTGGTTCGACTGATTCTTTCCATCTGGCATCAGTCTCTTTCGAAACTCTGAGTCGGTATTGCTGACTGCATCTACTTTGGTAATTATTGTTGGGGTTGAGATGGTCTGTGGTTCCTGGTTCCCCGATCTCCATGAACCACTGGTCTGGTTTCCCGCACAACGAACACAATTTGTTGAAATGGTGCCTTTGAGACCACAACGATAGCAAAAGGCACCCAAGTGAGGACGAGGACAGTCTTGAAAACCATGCCCTATATCAGAACAATTATAGCAAATGTAATTGCGGCCAGATCTAGAGGTATTGGTTACATTAGGTGTAGTTGAAGTAGAAGAGGGTTTAAAAGACTTAGAGTTTGTAATAGTCGTTCCCATTGGAGCACGATAAGAATGACTTGGACTAATCGCAGAAATATGTTGCACAGATTCGGACGTCGGAACAAAAACACCAGATGGAACGCGATATGCGGTTCCTGACGTATCTGCGGATAAAACTGACGGATTAGAAATTGGAACGACTGGTTCTGAATCATACATTCTCTCAACACCGAGTTCATTGATACTACGACGAGGGTGCATCGAGTAATCAGGTGGAGACCGAAAACGTTTTAGCGAATCTTCCCATGAAGTACAACTTTTGATGAGCTCATTGATATGTGAGAAGTGTCGATCAGTAAGTTGATACTGAAGGACAGGCTTCATATTGTTCATCAGTAGTTGTATGAATTCATCGTCGCTGTAAGGGGTGTGACACTGCAGGGCCAAATTCCACATGTGATGATAAAATTCCAAGAATGATTCGTTAGGTAACTGTTTGCGAGACTCAACCATACGACGAATTTCGTAGGGAGTACGCCTATCTTTAAATCTTTCTTGGAAGGCTAATCGGAGGCTATCCCAAGGTGCTGAAGGATTATACCTGCGGTAGGTCCAGTACCACTGCAGTGCCACATCTTTCAGGACAAGATGCAGATCCAGAAGTACAGAAGAAGGTGATAGATTGTTGGATTTCACTACAGAGTCCAGCTGAAAAAGGAACATGTCCACAGTTATGCCAGAAGGTGAACCTGTGTAGGAAATCCCACATCGAGATAAAGAACGTCTACTGAAATCAGGATTATATTGAGTAGATGGATTATGAATTGCTGAAGGCACGGGATTCAAAGTACTATTATGAAGATCTCTAGCATCTGGTGCTGACTGAAAATTAGGACGTTGGGTGGCCTGCTCCGGAGATGAACGCTCTTTAGAGACAGGTTCCATGAAAGAATGAGTTAATTCAGGCAAATTATTGTCCTGCGGGTTTATCGCCGTGGAAACAAGTGGATCTCTTGCAGGACCAGCAAAATCAGGGTGAGGAGGTGGCCCAAAAGACACCTCCGGAACAGGAATTTTTAACGTTGGATTTAACTGACTATGCACACCGGCTGCTTGTTCCGCATCCAGCTGTATTCTCACTTCGTTGGTCAGCAGTTGAACTTGAGCCGTCAATACTCTCATCATTTCCGCCTGATCAATTGAATTAGGATCCACATTAAATGCCTTAATTAATTCGTCCATTATGAAAAGATTGAGTGAAACAGAGAAAAAAAAATTTAAAGCTACAAAAAAAAAATTAACCAAAATTGAATTTAAACGTGATTTAAACTTAACGAGAATTAATTCTCAACAAATGTAAACTAACAATATTTAAATTAAAAAAAAATTCCAACTTATATTTACTGAATAGATTATAGTTATAATTAAAATTACCTAAACCAAAAGTTATTAAAATTTAACGTAAATAATAAATGAAAACCAGCGATACTGGCACTTTCAACCACAAAAAAAATCAAATTATTTAATTGAAGAGATTACAAAAAAAAAAATTTTTTACCCACCAAAAAAATTAAATATAAAAATATTTGAATATATATATATATATATATGAAAAACAAGATAGAATTACTTAATTTAAAGCAGAAAAAAAAATTTTTTAAATTATTAATTAATTATTTAAAGAAATTTATTGAAAACATATATTGAAGCACCAATCTCAAATTAGACTCACTATGACCAAGTAGATATCCACAAGCCGGGCTGTTTGAGGAGCTGCGAGCACAAATTACTATCCACTGGACCACTCGCGTCAATACTGAACTAGCGCTCAACTCAAAACCTTTTTCTCATCCGTACTCGCCAGTCTATCCCAAGGTAATGTGTTGGAATCTAAAGTGTTGCTTAATACCTCAATATAATTTAAAGGACAAAAAGAATTTATGTTTACTGAGTTTACTATTGAAATGAATATGAATAAAAAGAATTATAAAAGAAAATAGAGTGAATTTATATATATATAATATATATGTATATATATATATATACACCAAAAATTACGGTAAAATTAATTTAAATAAAATGAAACCGATTCCCGATCAAAAAAAAAATTATCGAATAATAAAATTTTTTTTTACTATATTGAATGAGTAATTTAATAATTTCAAAAAAAACTTAACCAAAACCGAAAAAAAAATTAAAGTAAATAATTTAATAAAATAATGAAATTAGAATGAACTTTTAAATTATGACTATAATAACCACGTAGATATCAACAAGTCGGAAGGATTGAGGAGCTGGAAAATTACTATGGTTATCCCAAGGACTTATCCGCGGTAAAGCACTACTTTCACTCGACTCAAACACTGTATGAACAACCGCACTTGCCGGTCTATCCCACGGTAGATTATTATTGCCGGAATTCATTCGCAAGCAAATATAAACCCAAAACAAAAACAAAAAAAAAAAATCAAAATACCGAAATAGAATTATAAAAAAAATGAACTGACCAAAATTATTAATAGTATTTTAGCTGCTCCATTAACCAAAACTGAAAACAACCAATAATCAAAAAAAATTCCCAAAAAAAATGAAAAAGCAAAAGAAAAATAAGTAAAGCGTATTACTTGTACAAAAAATACAAAATGTGATCACGCGAGAGATGATCACGGCCCCATGCTGAGCCAGACACGAACGCTATAATAATAAAAATAATAAAAATTACCACTGTGGTCCCAGTAGTTTAATTAGAATTGAACAAAAAAAATTTGAAAAATAAAATTTTACCTGAAAGTAGAAATTGACTAAAGATGTGCCAATGAGTACTGCGATCACGAACTGTCCAATCAACACCACATTGGTGGAAACAACAAGTTCGCGATCCCAACACCCATGACACATGGAACCAACATGACGAGCGATCCAGCAAAATCAAATAACCAAAGGTTAGAACATGCTGTGATCCCTCCCCATGTAGGTAGTCGGACTGAAATAGAAAATTACGTTAATTAAAAGGTACGAAGACTCTAAAAATTTAAAAAGACTAAACCCAGAACGAAAGAAGAATGAGCTTAACCACAATCAATGCCACATGGCAGAAATGGTAAGCCCATTCATCAGACGAGCTGTGAATAGGGATCAACATTCTCATCTGCATGCAATCAAACAGCTTACGCTGGTTGCAATGCAGATTTGAATGTTGATCGGGCAGAAAACGTTGATGTGAGCACCCGTGCAAGCTCAAACAACGCAAGCGTTGGACTTTGCACGTGGTACTCACAACAAGTAAGCTGAAAAAAAAATTGTGAAATCTGAAAAGACGAAAATCAAAAAAAAATTAGCCGAAAGTTTGGGCGCCACTGTAACAAAATCCCCCAAAAGGGATTTTGTTAAACAGAACATAGCAATAGAGGTCTGGTTGCGGTATTGCACTGGCTGAAGCTCGCCGCTAGGCGTGGGGGTTACCAGACATATTACTATGCTTGAAAACCGCATAGAGATAAAACGAAGGGGACAAGAAAATTATCCTACCGTGCCACGACCACAGTGGTAGATAATCATAAATGGGAGCGTTCGACAAGGACGCCGGTGCCACTCCGGCGACCCTGCTCAAGGCCTAGGTCAGCATAAGGCCGCCCATCCTCACGCGATCACACAGAACTATTTACACACACATCACTTTTAAATCAAATGTAACCATAAACTCATAAAAAAAATCTGTAATTACCGGATGAAGATCAAATCAGACAAAAGAAAAAAAAAAAATGAAATGAAAAGAAATTTAAAAGGAAAATGAACCGTTAACAAAAATTACAAAAAAAACGTGGTGCGAATCGATTATGGGGTGTCGTATGCGACGCCACCCGGAACCTGTAAACCCTCAAAAATTTATGAAATTTATAAAAAAAAAAAAAAATATAATAAAAAAACAACACAAAACCAAGTTTGGTTTACAATATTAAAAAGGAAAAACTCACACGGTGTTGACGGCGTTCTTTATGTATTTTGGCCGTCACACCTTACCTGAACAAACACCCAAAATTTAGGCCCGACCGACCTACAATAACAGCGCCGACGCAGGAACACAGTAGCCCCCTCTGGCTTCTCGAACCCCACTCCTTTAGGAGGAGTTGCTGCCACAAACCCAAATTCTTTCAGCAATACAATAATAATGGCTTTAGGCCACCACAAGCACTATAAAATCAACAAATGCTTTGATCTCGCACGGTTCGAACTGAGAACGTAACTTTTCTGCTCAATAATTAACTATGATGGTTCACCGAATATGGAATTTAGTTTTAATATTATTATCGATACAATTTCCACCACTTCGTCAGTATATACTGTTTCCCATTTTATACGTATCTGTATATTCACTATATTCTATTCACTAATTGGATAGTTTCGCCAAAGACCCCAATACTCATACGTATCCCCGAAAATTAAGCAAAACTACATTGGTGTGTATTCATTATTTTTTTTTTTTGTTTCCTTTTTATATTTTTATTCACAACTTAATTTTTCAACAAAAGTTTATAATTATTTATTTTAGGTTTTTTTTTTTTTTATTGATCCAACACTGGATTTTTAATTTATCCTCCTTATCCAATTATTTAAACAAAAAAAATTTAAATTTACAAATGGAGGGTTTGATCACGCAATTTCTCAATACCCCGTCCACTATTACACCAAAACTTGATTTATTTTTCTTTTATTTTTTAAATTAACAAAAAAAAACATTTATTACTTTATAAAATTCCAAACGAGACTCTCTTATTGTTCCAAATTCAAAACTCGACTATCCAAAAAAAATACCGACGCGTACCGTACAAAAAAAATTTTTCCCCCACCCAAAAATTAACAATCAAAAAAAATAAAATATAACCCGACCGATAGATTTCGGATGACGTACACATACGACATCACCCAAAATCGATTCGCACACACCAACACTATTTAATTTAATCACTGGAACATTCCATTTACATGGAAAATCCACGCGCTAACCAAAACAAAACAGATGAAGCAACACACCAACCACTACACGTCATTACATACCATCAAACAAAAAATGATAAAACGAATCGAGTAACCGACCAAAATACGGAGAAGTATAAAATGCTAAATGGTACACTCTACCAAAAAAAAAATATATTTTCTATTACAAATTAAGCCAAAGAAAGAATGACGTGTAGTGGAAGAGATTTTATGCAGCGCAGTGGATAAACATGCAACCTTGTTGGGATTTCCAACCGTAATTACAGATTTAGATTAAATAGAACATAACAACCACAAGCGGTTGTTACATCCTCTAACCACCCGTCTTCTAATCTTGGACTCTCCCAGCTCCGAGGTAATAGTCCTGCTTACCAGCATCTGATTTATTAACCTACTTATAGAGCAGTCCACTTTCAAAAAAGACAATCCTTCCATGATCGCCTCCGTTTTTACATTATTAAAAGCACCCTCAATATCGAGAAATGCTACCATGCAAAACTCTTGCAAGTAAATTGATTTCTCAATTGTGCGTACTAGATCGTGCAGAGCTGTGTCCACCGACTTTCCCTTACAGTACGCATGCTGCGACATTGCCTAATTCCTGGGTTCAATTCTTGATCGAATAAACACATCTATCAACCTTTCCAGGGTTTTCAGCAGAAAGGATGATAGAGTTATAAGCCTCAAGTCCTTTGGACGAGCATGTGAGCTCTTTCCCGATTTCGGAATAAAGACTACTTTGACCTCTGTCCAATTCCTAGGAATATAGACTAGTTTCAAACATCCCCTGAAGATAACCTCTAGCCAGGGGATGATGGCTGCCGAGTTCTTTTGAATCTCTGCTGGTATAATCCGATCCGGGCCCGCCGACTTATAAGGCTTAAAACCCTGCAGCGCCCACCTGATCCGCTCTCTATCCAATATGCCCTCCATATCTATTGGAGGTGTTCCTCAATGAGCTCCAGGCTCCATCGAGTCATCAAAGCTTCCCGGAAAGTGGGTATCGATGAGAAGCTCCAACGATTCCGCACTTGAAGCTGTCCATGACCCGTCTGGTCTAATTAAGTAACTAGGACTAGTTGGGTTAGTAGATAGAATCTTCCTAAGGCGGGAAGTCTCAGAGACTTCTTCCATTCTACCACAAAAGAGTCTCCAAGATCCCCTCTGTGCCTTCCTCAATTCTTTTTTGTATTTTCTTAGGTCCTCCTTATAGGAGTCCCAGTCCCGTACATGCCTCGTGCTCTTTGCCTTATTAAAGGCTGTCCTACACGCCTTCCGAAAGGTCTCCAACTCCATGGACCACCATGCCGGTTTCTGCCTGCCCCTTGGCTTTATCAGGGGGCAAGAAGCATTAAAGGAAAGATTGCATGCTCTTGTGACAACATCCACAATGCAATTCAATTCTTCCACTGTCTTCGGAGGTCCGGGGACCTCCGGCAATAGTTCCTCCAACACCTCACCATATTTCTCCCAGTTTGTCCTTCTAGGATTCCTGAAAGGCTTCTGGGTAACCGGGTGAATGTTAAGGTTATAAGTTATATATTGATGATCAGAGAATGAGTGCTCCTTCGCCACTCTCCATCCCCTAATCAACTGAAAAATAGTATCCGAGGCGAGGGTCACATCTAGAACCTCCTGCCGATTGCTAATGATAAATGTCGGTTCCTGCCCAACATTGCAGACTGAAAGGTTAGTATTTAATAAGTAATCAACAAATAACTCACCCCTCTCATTAATATCAGTGCTCCCCCAAATTGTGTGATGCGCGTTTGCATCACATCCGAGTATCACACCAATCCTATTTTTCCTTGCTTCTCGGATCAGGTCCCCCAGGTTATCCGGCGGGATCTCCTTCTCCCGATCCATATACGCAGAGACCAGCCAAAACTTGTCTCTGCCAACCTCCATACTGATCGCAGTAACGTCACCACTACTGTATTGAGAAAGTAGAAAAATTTTTAAAGTATTTTTCACTAAAATGCAAGATCTTATCTTCTCAGAGTTACTTGAGTACAAAGTTGTATACCCTTTCACCTTAAGGCCACAGATCCTGTTTTTGTTAATCCAAGGTTCCTGGATTAACACTAGCTCCTCTCCTGATCTAGTCAGTCTGAGAACGAGAGCCGCCGAAGCAGCCTTCGTATGGTGAAGATTAATCTGCACAATATTAATCACCATGCATTATCTCACTTACCTCTTCATGCATTCCCTGTTTCAGGCTAATGCTACCTTCCTCCGGGGGGCCGCTAGTATCCGCCGTGTCACCCCCCATAATTGATGCTTCGCTGCCTTGAGAATCCCCAGCCTCTCTTCGTTCAGATTCCGACAGGGTGTCCCCATCGGATCCAAGCGAGAGAAGCCCGCCTCTCTCCAATAGCAGCTCCACGTCATCGTCTGTTATAACCCCATGCGCTTGCTCGACTGTCTGCCGCTGGGTCCGTCCGACGTCCACCTCCGGCCCGTCCTCCGAGCGCATGCCTACCTCATCTTTTTTAAAAACGTTGAGAGTGATCGACCCGAAACCGAAGCTGATCACCCCCTTTGTCTCTGCCAGGGGAGTAAGGGACTCCTTATTGAGCAGCATGATTGCCATTCTGAAGCCCCCTTTAGCCTCCTCCTGTTTGACAATCTTCCAATCTTTCGTTGGAAGATTTGGATTACTTGCCTGAATAATCTCAAGGATCTCTTCTGGCTTTTCTGGTTTGGTTGGTAACCAGACGCGGGCCCTTGGTCTACTCGGAATTTCTTCCTTTCGAACTGCCTCAAGCCTCGCGCCTTCCATACCTCACCTACTTCGACTATTGCCTTTTTATAAAGATCCACCGATCTTTGATCCGAGCACGCAGTTAACTTAACGCGCCCTTGATGCCATCCCGCATCTCTACAGAACGGAGGGGGTCCTGGATTTTCTCTCAGGACCTTGATGAAAATGGAGTTTAGTGCATTATACACTTCCCTCCACTTTCCTGCCGTGATGCTCCCATCTTCTTGACTTCTGTCAATTACCGCTAGCACCAGTACGTTCTCCTTTACTATTTCACTGAACAATTTCGGTTTTTCCTTTGGATCTCCCGATATCGCTCCAGTGACGGTCTTGGCTCGTTTGCTGTCGCCCCCTTCGAGCTCATCCTGAGACCTCGGCCTTTTAGGCACAAGGACCCTATCCGAGCTGTCGCGGCCGACAATCTCCCTCGCCCAAGCCACAGATTGCTTCTGTTCTACTGTAAGCTGCCCCTCAGGGGTTGCAGCCAGTTTATCCAGAATTTTATGCGCCGACCGTTTCTCCCTGTATCGTCGCTTTGCAGGAGGGATCCTTCCCGATCCCCCGCTCTCTTGCCTGGCATTGGTATCGCTGACTCCTGGCTTTGATGCCATGGTGCCACTTACCCCTGCCACTGATGAGGTAGCTCCACCTTTAAGGAAAGAGCCACTTTCTTCCTTCATTGTTTCCGGTTTTTCAAGGGTACCGGCTCCCTCATTTTTATTATTTAAATGATCCATAAAACTCCCACGAGTGTCGGAGAAATACTGGTCCACCTGCGCAGAGATCCGTATACGCAGGTAAGGCTAAATACAACTGGAGGTAGCCAGGAATCCAGAGGGCTCCGTTAACGACGGGGCTTTGTTAAATGGGCCCCCAGCCTAGCTGATCATCAGGACGGTCGCATAACACCTTAATCCAGCCCATTGGCTCACCAAGCATCACATCCCAGCACCCCCGCCCCTATTCATCTTTCACCCAACCATTCACCCATCCATATGGATATCCCAAACCAATAGGACCCATTTCATCATTCAAGGGGGTAACCCGTTTAAAGGGGCCCCTCACTCACTACCTGGAGACCCCGGAAATGTGACGCTCAGTTTGCCTGTGGTTATTAGTTGATGGTTTTATGGCGCCATCAGTTCGCCATTCCATACCGGGTATCATAGGCACTCAGAATTTATTAAACTGAGGTTAACCACTCCCCAGTTTCCTGAGACTCTCCTCCCAGCAGGGCTGCGGTTGGGGGCGGCTTATTTAATATTCACCGCTAACCTATCTATCGATAGGTCGTTCACTATCCACCACCTGTGACCCCCCCGATAGCTGCAGCACGCCCCGGGAGAGTCCAAACTACTACTTCAGATAATTTGATAATTTCACCAATAATCTGTATTTGTCAAATTTATGAAAATGCAATATTAGGAATATCTAAAAATTTAAAATGTTCTATGTACAGAAGTTTGAAGTTGTAAGTATTTTTGAATTTACAAATTATCTTTATTTTAAAATGTCTAGAATATGAAGAGTATTCAAATATCGATCATAATATAAGTGTGTGAAGCGGTATTCTAAAATCGTTAAAATAACATTTTAGTTTATTGTTTGGTAAAACTCTTAAATTTAATTCACTACATCGAAATTCGAATGTTTAAATGCAATTGCTTCGAAAAACTATTTGTATATGACATAATTTTGAAATCCTAGATTCAATAAGATATTCTAAATTTATAGGTTTTTAAAATAGGAGTAGAAATCAGGTGTTTGAATTTAGAGTCATGAAGCTTAGGGATTTCTAAAACTTGGAAATAAAGACTGAAAAGGTATATTTTGGAAATTTAGGAATTAAGTCGATTTTAATAATTCAAAGCATGGAATTAAAATATTCTGGCTATGCGACGCAAAGAACTCTTACCCATTGAACGTAGAAGTGTATATGTTGATGGGTAACCAGGGAGGCCTCATTCGGTTGATTATGCCTTGAGTTAAATCCTTCGGACATCCGCACCGTACATCAACAAAGGAAGAACAATTAACCTGAACAAGTTTTTCAATATTTGTACTTTAGCAGAGAAACTTTTGCAGAAAAGACTACACTAATTGGAAAAAAAAAATTATACAAAATAAACCCGATTTTCCCAAAGAGTTTATTACTAGTAAGGCGGATTTAAAAAAAACGAGAACTAAAATCTTCAACATTTTGTTTTGATAACAACCCAACACTTGAGACATTTATCCTAAAGAAAATCGTTTCTAAAAGTATTGGTTATCGAATTGGTATGGACAGCAATCGACCTAATAGGTTATAAAGTGTTACTAATAAGACGGGAATCAACAGGCGAAGAAGTGACAGGCAAGACCGTTAGCAAACGACCATGATGTTACTTGCGCTCTCGATCATATGAAAACCAGAACAAGATGTCATTTTTGTTCTGAGCCAACTTGTCCAAACCACACCAAAATCCTATGCATAAAATACATCAAAGAATAGGAAATGGTTTCGGATGAAGATTAAGTCGTATCAGATGAGGCATCTGGTTAAAATATAGATTTGACTAATTACAATGTGACTTTCTTGTGAATGTAATTACTTTTTCAATATAAATAAAAATATGTAATAAGAAAATAAACAATTTTTATTTACTGTCTCTATGAAACATATGAAGACATCCATGGTGTCAGATTGACCCCTATACACAGACAACGTGATAGTAAGCACAGAGTGAAGGTTAATACAAAAAGTTGATTTAATTCAAAAAAATGAAATGTGTCTTTCCCACCTTAAATACAACTAGAAACTAAAAAGGTTATTATACGATGCCAGATCATCGAATTGAGAATTATTTTGATGTTAAGGTATTTTTGAAATTAATCCGTTTGAATATTACAAATATTATAATTTTTACAATGAAAGGTTAGCTGGCACATCAACTAATAAAATTGATTATTTCATCGATTTTGCAGGAGAGCGGATTTTACCTAGAAGAAGACACAATATGTGTTATTGCATTTCCATGTGGCGCAAAAAGCAAACTACCGTTAATCGTTAGTTGTGCAACATTACAGGAAAGGAAAAGGAACAAAAACTAAATATAAACTATACCCCCCTAGAAGATTTTCTAAGAGTTTGTGATCGACCTTCTGTAGTAATTGTTACTTCAAATAAGTTTATTTAATCAAAAAGAAATACAATTATTTTTAAATGATACGAACACTTTTATTTTTAATTAAAGAATTTGCAATACACACAGTAACCTAAATTTGATGTAATTGCAATGCAATCAATGCTTTGAAATTGCTTTTTCGATTTAATTAGTAACTGCATGTTATTCGACGCAATGGCTGCATCTAAATTTTCCTTTCGATACAAATAACGTTTAAATAGATTTCGAAGCTAGGCTTGTATCATAAAATGATGTAAACTTATGTTGGATCAATATGCGACGCTATAATAGCATCGTGCATCACAAAAATGTTCAACTGTGTAATAATAAAAAGCATTAGTGAATAAAATAAGTTAGGTATTCCTCATTTTGTACGTTAAGTAAACGGTATGCGAACGTGACAATCTTTCGTTGAATATCCCAAATTTATTTAAAAACATGTTGCTACAATTCCGTGTAAAATTTGAATATGTACGTTTACTATAAACTTCAAGTATTTACATTAAAAGTAAACATACATTCCACATATTTATGACACTTAAAATTCATTAAGAACACATGTATATGTAAACATACCTATGTACTATATATGTATGTAGCTGCCACCTTGAATATATATTTTCAAGTCAACATAATTAAAAATTAATTAATTATTTATTTATATGTTTAAAATACATAATATTACATAAAATATTTTCCTTTATGTTTTCCGCTGTAAGTATGTATAACAGCAATAAAATAAACTTAATGTATTAAAGTGAATTACTAATACAAATATGAATATGATAATTATGTTTAAACATTTTTATTATAAAGCTTTTATGCTTTTTTCCATATCATACGAGTAAGCACATATATACATATAACGAGTAATCATGTGTGTACCGTACCGTACACCGACATTTTCGAGATATTTTGTATTTTTTTGTTAAACAATTAAGTTTTTTTTTTTTTGCTGTACATAAAGCATCATTATTACGAGTATGTAAAGCTACCTCGAAAATACATAAAGAAAAGTGAAACCATATAAATGTTGTTGTTATCATTATTATGATTACTAATATTAGTATTATTTTGGTGTATCACATACACTTATGTACGTTAGATAATTTCGAACAAATTTTAAATAAATTTTCATTAAAATTGTTTCATCTAGTACTACACAGTGCTTGCGTATTTGTATATTATAGTTTTTTGTTTGTTTTTCCGGCTGAAATTTTCTTTTTCCCACCCAGTCTTTTTTTTTTATTGTTAAGGCAACATAATTAATGTTTTTTTGTTGGTATCATTGTAGCTTTAGTTTCTTTTTTTCGTACTGTTATTGTTTGGAAAATTAGCACTTTTCCGTTATTGTTTATAATATGTATAAGGCTTATTTCCACTTTTGTTTTTGTTTTTATATTGTGTATTATACACGTTCAATAACAAAACAAGAGGATGGATGGTGTAAAAAATTGGTGGAAATGAGAGGAAATTTAACTTTATACAACGCAACAATTTTTTTTTTGTTTTGTTTTTGTAGATGTGCGAGAATATTAATTTAAACTATAAATTTGAACACGGTTGGTATACTTTTGGTTCTTCAGTGTTTAACAAAAACCAACAACAATATACCAATTTCTATAGTGTATGAGCGGCAGACACAAAATGAAAAACTAATTAAAGATGGCAATGGGAATTAATTACTGGAAAAAATTAATTATCACGCACATGCAAAAAGGATTTTTTTGGTTTAATTAGGGGAATTCTACTGTGTTCTGTTTAGGTATTCTAGTCATTTCTATGTATTTTAATAAATTAGCTTTTTACATTTCATTTTTCAAAAAACAAAAAGCAAAAAAGAAAAATTTTTGTTTTTGCCAAAATTGTTATTTCAATTTCAATCATCATAAAACGTTTACAATACATTTGAGAGCAATTCCTTATTTTTTTATTTTTACTTTTGGCCAAACTTCAAAATATTTTTTTATTGCATTTCAAAATTGAGATGCCAATAAATTTCATTGACAGCCGATTATTTTTCATCAGTTGGTGCTATAGTAAGGTAGAAAAAATTATAAATTTAATTTGGAAACTAAATAATTTTTTAAGAAACTGATGTGAGAGTGCTATGTGTTTGTCACTACAGAGCTGGAAAATGTGAAAATGAATTACTTAAGGTGTAATTTTCGAAAATGCTAATAAATCAATAATACAAAAAGCGAAACATGCCACAAGAATGAAGCCCAGCCTCGAAAATCACAAGTATTTTAAAATTAATAGATTTGACAACAACAACGTTTCATCTGTGATTTTGACAACAAAAACACATCATACTGATCTAATTTCGAATTTGATGTAAAAAGAGTTTGTAATTCTAATCGCGTCTCATCATTAGTAATTCGTATTTGTTGTTACCTAGTTTTAAACTTTAAAGCTTATAAATAAGCTTTGCGTAAGTTTTGACATTCAAAATGGTTAATGTAAAACCGCAAACAAGTAAAAGTTTTATAAATATTTGTCGATAGGGTCATTTACTGTCTGTTTGTCACATCGGTCTTAAAGTTGATATCTCTGTAAAAGTTGTTGTCGCTATATATAAAACGGTATATTTATCCTTCTGGGTATTGGTAAATCTGTCGGTCTGTCCTTCTGTCTGCCTGCGTGTATGTTGATTTACTTTAAACATTTATATGAATCTATCTGCACGTCGGTTTTTTTTGGTTTCACGAAGTAAACAGAATTGTCCTCTGGCAACTTTTGATCCATGGCCTTCAAGAGATATTGCAGAAGACAGTGAATTTCCAAGTGGTTAGGATCATGCCTGAAATAACAGGCTTTACGTATTTTCCATCACGTTCTACACAGCACAACATCGATGTCAGTGGTAGCATGATTTGATGTGATAGGTTGACTGAACGCTGAATTGACTTTAATTTTTATATAAATGATCCATCCGAATATCATATTTTAGGCGATCACTCTGCCATCTTGCTTAATTTTTTTCTGGTAAGTGAATTTCAAAAATTTCTTCTGCTCTCAATATTATGTCGATTTGGACGATTTGCTAAACACAGGATCAGCTAATTGAACGTTTCTAATATGTTGGTAAACATTTTCGTTAGCAACATATTGTGGCATAAGTCCGAATCAATTGATTAAAACTTTAAATTCTAGTATTTCATACAGTGAAACCTCATTTCAACGGGCACTCCTTTCAAGGGACACCTCACTTCAACGGACACACATTTAAGTCACTACCAAAATTGAAGTTTTTCGATGAAAACCTCCTTTAGTTAAGCAGACACTTATTAGAACGGACACGGACAGACATTTCTGCAATGATAGGGCATTATTTAGTTTTGAATTATGGCCAATTAGGAAGGAACTTGGCCATTTCTTATCTGATTTTGACGAAATTCATCATACACGATTGAAATGGGATTCTGAAACGATTTATAGATGAAGTTCTGGAATATGGCCAAGTATGACGGAACTTGCCTAGTTCTCAACCGATTATAATGAAATTTGACATGTTGTAACGATTTCGGTAATGCGGCGGGCTGGTACCTTCATGATACTCGCCTGTAATTTTTTTTTTGGTTTACGCACCATGTGTACTCTAATTGTTTTATTCGTAATTGGACAGATAAACGTTAACGATGATTATGTTGGAATATGGCGAAAGTATGAAGAAACTTGCCTATTTCTCAACCGATTTTGATGAAATTCAGCATGCACGGTGGAAATGGGATTCAAAAATTATTTATAGAACAAGCCATTTAATACATCAAATTACCATTTTAACCTTAAAGCCGTGTTCGGCGAATATAGCTCGCCTTAAAATCTAATCAATCAAAAACAAACACTGCATTACATTTAGGATCAATTTATTTATTTCTATATAAATAATTTGTTAAATTGTTACTCATTGTATCATTATATAGATAAACTAAGTACACAAAATCTAAATCAGAATTCTATTCCCCATAACACAGAATTAAGTTGTAAAATTTCACGCGGGTGTTAGGTTACTATCCCATTTCCAACGCACCAGTCGAATTTCATCTAATAGTTTAAGGAATAGGCAAGTTCCATCATACTTGGTCATATTCCAGAACTATGTCGAAAAATCATTTAAGAATCCCATTTCCATTGTGCATGATAAATTTCACCAAAATCGAATAAGAAATGGTCAAGTTCCTTCCTAATTGGCTATCTACCAGAACTTCAACCAAAAATCATTTAAGAATACCATTTCCATTAGAATGCTGATTTTAATCAAAATCAGATAAGAAGTGGCCAAATTCTTTCTAATTGGCCATATTCCAGAACTTTATCCAATTTCACCAAAATCAGATAGGAAATGGCTAAGTTCCTAAATAGCCATATTCCAGAAATGCATCCACAAATCATTTTAGAATACCATTTCCATCGTGCGTGCTGAATTTCATGAAAATCAGGCAAAACATGGCCAAATTTCTTCCTAATTGGCCATATTCCAGAACTTCATCTAAATTTTTTTTTAGAATCCCAGATCCATCGTACATTTCAATTGGAAATGCTGAATTTCATCAACATTTTTACAATAAAAAAAAATCACAAAACCTCAGTTCAAGGGACACCTCACTACAACGGACAACTTTTTTTGGGCCCGTTGATATCCGTTGTAGTGAGGTTTCTCTTTAATTCGGAAACCTAGCCGTATCAGCCCCAGTTTGAGTGAGACCATTGAGATATTCCCGGAAATACATTTACTATATTATCGAACATATTGTGTGGCGAGCGACAGAGAATCGTTGGTTTGTTTTTTGACTGGATTTGTTTAATTGCTGTAAAGACCATTTCGCCAGGTTCTTATGTTTTACTCTCTTATTATTTTCCCTTGCGATTTTGGATTTCTGAGCCATTTTGATTTTTCAATTAAATCCTTATTTATTTTGGTTTTGAAAAAGGTTAGATTCTGGTTTTTTATCCGTTGTCTTCTCCCTAAAAAGATATTGCTGGGTTTCTGCTGGATGACTGAGTGTATAGAATTATTGTAGCAATCTACCGCTATGTTGATCAATTCTTGTACTGTCAATTCCTTGAGTTTTTCTTGCAAGCATCTGAAGATTTCAATTACTGTAAAGTGAGCTCTCTCAACAGTCCCATTTACCTCACATATCTGTGACGTCGTTAGGTAAATTTCGACTCCTAAAGTTTTCAGGTAATCACTAATAATAGGGTTTACGAAGCTTCCCTCATTGTCCATTACAAACATCTTGAGTACGGTAAAATAGTGCAGTGCCTTAATTATTTTATCCCTCACATGTGAGCATTTAGATTTTATGCGAAAAAATTTCGCGAATTTTGAGAATTTATCCACACAGGATACATTTTTTTCATTCTTGACGTCCATTATGTCAACATCGAGTATTTCCGCTGGATACGTTGGAATGGGTGTTTTCCGGATTTACACTTAATTTGGACGTTTAACATGCTTACTGATGTTACAGGTATCGCAGGCTAGTGTATATTTTCTTACTAGGCTAGCCATTTGCGGAAAATTGTACTTTTCCAAGATTTGTTTCCTGTTTGTGTTTCCTGTGTTCCTCCTTTATAATTGAACATTTGTTTTCTTCAGTGCAGATATCCGTAACCATTCTTTGAGTTTGTCGAATTTTATAACTGGAGGAGTGTTCCTCAAAGACTTCTTATAGGAATTGTTTAAATTCCTCATGTATTTTTACTCCATTGATCACATTCGGGTTTAACTTTTGTCATAGTATTCTACCTAGCGCTTCTTTATTTAGCTCTGGTAGGCTAATGTGGTGTCTATGGTAGGATCGAAGAAGTTCCTCATATGCGAAGATTTCCTTGCCTCTTTTGAGTGTAATCTTATTTTTGAAAGAATTAATTGGTGCTTCGCAGTATTTTATTAGGCTTGTAGAATATTCTTCGCTGTGAATTGCTCCTTCTCTGTTGGTGGTAAATAATAAATTCCTCCGGTTGTCCAAAGCCCAAATTATTGCCAACATCTCTTTTTCGTTAACTGCATAATTCTCTTCTGTCTTGTTTAAATATCTGGAAATAAACTTAATTGGTCTATCTTTGCTGATATCCCCTTGCAATAATAGAGCTCCTATTGCTGTGTCTGAGGCATCGGTGGTCAGGTTGAATGGTATGTTGAAATCAGCAAATACTAATATTTCCGTTGATGATAGTAGCTTCTTAATATGACGAAATGCTTGAATCTATTCTTGATTCAGACTGATTTTTACTTTCTTTGATTGGTTCGCCTTAATCTGAGCATATTCACACCTTGAAGATTTGTTAAGGGCTTCGCTATCTTCCCAAAATCCTTAATAAAACACCTATAATTCCTTCAGATTCTCAGGTTTTTTTTGGGTTCTGGATAGCAGCTACTTTTTTGGATTGACCCTAATCCATTGGTTTGTAATGATTATATCCATCCTACTATAGAACCTAGGAATTTAGTTTCTGTTTTTAAAAATTCCGTTTTATCAAATTTATCCGTAAATTCGCCTTTTCAAGTTTAGAGAATATTTGTTCGATATTTATTAGATGTTCCTCCATGGTTTCCTCTTCGAAAACAATAATGTCTTCAATGTAGACATAAGATGTTTTGCCAATAAATTCTTTCAACACGTCATCTATCATCCTCTGGAAGATAGCATGTGCGTTTTTAAGTCCGAAGGGAAGTCTCAAAAATTCGTATTTCTTTTTCATGGTTGAGAAGAAGGGTTTCGGTATGTCGGACTCTTTCATTTTAATTAGGTGGAATCCTGAATTAAGATCGATTGTGGTGAATAACTTGGAATTTTCAAAATTCGCGATCGTGTTAGAAATGTCTGGAATCGGGTAAGTATCTGAGATAGTAACGGCATTTAATCGCTTGAAATCAATAACCATCCTGTATTTTTGTGTACCAGAAGCATCCAGCTTTTTGTTCACTATCCAGATCGGTGAATTATATGTTGGTCAATTTGTTGTTCCACTTTGTTCCTCATATTGACTGGATAGGGGTAGGGTTTCGTATAGATTGCTTGTTCTGTAGTTGTTTTGATTTCAGCCCTCACTACAGTATCGATTGGTGTTATATTATTATTTTTTTTTTTTGTCGCTGGCGCTACATCCCATAGAGGGATTTGGCCGCTTCATTTTTTGAAGTTTCGTAATCATTTTGTTAACGGATAATGAGTGATTAATTCATTGATCCTACCCTTAAACCAGGCGTGATTTTTTCATCACCCGCCGGGAATCGAACCCGGGACCTCCGTAGCGTAAAGCAAGTATGCTAACCACTGTGCCACCGGGGCGTTATGTTATTTACTGGACCAAATAATGTTTTGTATTTTGATAGTATTATCTGAATTTTCTGTTTTATTTCGGAAGAGAGGTGGCAATCTCGGATTTCCAAACTATTTACCTTAGAAACTTGTTTTTTATGAAGTGGTATCGTAATGTTAGGATATTGTTTTTTGATCAATAACTGCTTCGAATTGTTTCAGTGTCATCGCCAACTATACCGTCGAATGTTTTTAATCCCGGCAGAACAAAACATTTTTTTGCTGTGTCGAACCCGATGATTTTTAAAAATTGTCCAACGATTTTCTCGCTAGTTTCAATTTTTGATTTAATCAAAAATATTGCCTTGACGGAAGCGGGCAATGAGCTTGCTTGGAAAGCGCTATGCAAGCGATATGAAAACAAGCGGCGTATCGTCGCGTGTCACATAGAAGCTTTACTGAAAATTACGAATGCAAATAAAGTTAGGTCCGGCAAGGAACTTCAAGCAGTCGTAAATGAATGCAACAACCACATTCTCTCCGTAAATGCGCTCGATATCCCCACGCAAAACTGGGACTTGCTAGTCATTGGAATGATTCTACCCAGATTAGATAATGATACTCGAGAGTTGTGGGAGAACGAAAAGATTAGTGGAGAATTGCCAACATGGGAGGAAATGAAGACTTTTCTCAATTCGAGATGTGGAATATTGGAGACAATTGCTGCGAAATCAGCTGTTGTTGAAAGTACGGTTATCAAAGAAAAACCGAAAGCTAACGTAGCAAAAGGATTTAGTAGGAGTTTTGGTACCAACATGGCGACCAACGCCAAAATACAATACAACGTTTGCAACAAGAACGATCATTTTTCTTCGATGTGTCCGGACTATCTCGCACTATCTAACAGCGACAGTTACACAAAAATTCAATCGCTTCAATGTTTATGTTTGAATTGTTTGCGCAAAGGGCACATCACCAAAGGTTGTCGATCAATGAAGGGTAAGATATGCCAAAGACTTCACAACACAACACTCCACGAGTTTTACCAGAAGCTGTCAAAACCGTCAACAGTCATGAATGAGGTTTTACAATCAGCATCACAACCGGCAGTTAACACGTGCAGATAACCAGGTTTAGTTATGTATGATTCGGCATCGGAAAACAATTTCATAACCGACGAGCTCTCGCAAAAACTGCGACTCATCAAACAGCAACACAAACACAGCGTATCTGGTATTGACACAATCTCCGTAAAACCCAAGTACTAAGTAAAAACTACCATCAAGTCTCGCATCAACAATTATAGTCTGAATATATAATTTTTAGTGGTATCAAAAATTACGGATCGATTGCCAAGCTATCGCATACATTTTGAAGGTATATCGAAATACCTAATGATGTACAACTAGCCGATCCATCATTTAATTTGCCATCACCGATTGACGTGTTGATTGAAGCTCAATACTTCTTCGATCTTCTCAGGCAACAGCGTATCAAATTTTTCAGAAGATTTACCACCACTGCACGCAACCGAATTCGGCTACCCCATTGCTGGCAAAATCGATCAGGAATCGGCAGGAAGCACGAATTTCGGGCTTATATCATTACATACTGCAGACGATGATCTTCATAATTTGGTGTCGAAATTATGGAGCCTTGATACTATCACAACGAAAACACATTTATCAGAGGAGCAAGATGAGTGTCAAGATAATTTCGTTAACAAGCATACACGCAATTGTACGATTGTGAATCGAAAAATATCGCGCTAAACCGCTTCCTATCAATCGAAAGAAAATTATAACGAGATGAAGAGGTGGAACATGAGTATGCAAAATTCATTCAAGAGTATATTTCGTTGGGCCACATAGGGTTCCAACCGACAGTTCATTTGCATACTACTTACCGCACCACTGCATTGTCAAACCGGGAAGCACAACTACGAAGTTACGAGTAGTCTTTGACGCGTCGGTAAAGGGGTCTCTCTCTGAATGATACTTTGCTCGACGGACCAAAACCCAGGATAATTTACTCAACATTGTACTGCGATTTCGAATTCCAAAATATGTCTTCTCGGGTGATATCGAGAAGATGTATAGGCAAGTGGAAGTTGCTCCTGAACATCGACGATTTCAAAGAATCTTGTATAGAGAGTCTCCAAACCAAGCGATTGCAGCTTATGAACTCGCTACCGTTGCTTATGGTGTTAAACCGGCTGCCTATCTCGTAAACAGCCGTTCTCCCGTAAATCGGCATTGATGAAGGTGACCAATTTCCCTTAGGACGATGAGCATTGCGTGATTTTATGTCGATGACTTCATGACAGGAGTTGATGTCATCGAGTGTCTTATCAACGTAAAGAACAAGTTATGCGAGCGAAGGGAGGAATGAGATTAAGAAAGTTTGTATCGAACTCGTCACGATTTTTGAGTACTATTCCTGCAGATGATAGAAAAATTGAAGCAGATCTGGATCAATTGAGCCGTAATACAAGTATTCAGGATTTGGGACTTAAGTGGGATCCATCGAACGGTAGGCTTATTCATTCCACGACTTTTGCGACAAGAAGCCCTCGACAAAGCGCGAGATACTCTCCATCGTGCCCAGCATATTCGACCCGCTGGATCTTGCATCACCAGTAGTCATCAGAGCCAAGATCTTTTTGCAAAGGACTTCAACAAGTTTTATGGGATCAAACACTTCCGCCAGATTTGATAAATCAATTTCATGAATTTTTGGATGATTTTCGTTCCATTCAGTCAGTTAGCATTGACAGATGTATCATCGCCAAGCAACCGCAAGCTCTGGAGTTTCATGGTTTCGCAGACGCTAGTCAAGCCGCGTATAGGGCCTGCATTTACATTTGAGCCATTAATCGCGATGGAACTTTTACAATAAGGTTATTTTGTGCCAAGAGTCGGATTGCACCTCTAAAGCATCAGACCATTCCCCGGCTTGAATTATTCGGAGCATAATTATGGTCAGACTCGACTATAGTCCTGGCATGGATTAGGACACCCGCATATCAGCTGAAAAAATTTATTGCGTCAAGTGTATCCGAGATACAGGAGCTCACGAATAGATTAAATTGGTATCATGTATGTAAATAGCCAGAAAAATATTACGGATCTCATGTCACGTGGCTGTGCTCTCAAGAGTATGGCATTCGACAATAACTGGTGGCATGGACCAACTTTTTTGAGGACATCTCTCGACTATGAGCAATACATATTGAACTCGTCTGAAGTCGAGGTAATTGAACGGAAGGACCATTCGGTTGTATTTGCAACGAAATCGTATTACAACGCCATTGGGTGCCTCATAAATCGTCACAGCTCATACACGAAATTGCTGGGAATCCTCAGATATTGCGTCAGATTCATCAATCAAATGAATAAAATTCGCAACAATAAATTACCTAACAAAGAACAAATTTCAGCATTCAACGAAGGAACTACAGCTTTGTTCATGCTCGTTCATGCAGATCAAAGTGATGCAGTTGGTGAGAAGAAGAGAGCTATACAAGTTAAGATACAGGTTTCGCGATCAAATTGAAGGCTCCCACACCATTCTTGGATAGTTTTAGAATTATACGCGTCGGTAGTCGCATAAGTAAGAGTGACCTTCCATATGAACAATGTCATCAAATATTGCTGCCGAATGCACATCACTTCACTGATGTCCTGTTCCGGCACTTTCACGTCATTGGCTTGCATTGTCGAGTACAAACATTACTGTATCACACACGACAAACATTTTGGACCATTAAGGTAAATTAACAGCAAAACGAGCCATATCGAAATGTGTCATTTGCATTCAACAAAATCCAACGCCCGCTCAACAACTATTGGGTGATTTACCAGTGGACCGAATGACGCCTCACACAGCATTCACGGTGATTGGAATAGAGTACTGTGGGCCTTTTTAACGAGAATCGGTGGTACTCGATCAAAAAGCACGTTGAAATCCTCAGGTCATCAGCGATCTAACTACGAATGGATTCCTTGAAGCGCTACATCGATTTATTGCCAGAAGGGGAGAGCCAATAGCCATACATAGTGATAATGGCACAAACTGCGTTGGTGCTCGCAATCATTTGAAATCGCCGAAGATTTTCTTCAAATCCGATAGCAACCGAGCAGCCATTGAAGCTTTCAGCGATGAACATAACATTTCATGGTATTTCATACCACCACGTTCAAATACTTGCGTAAATGATCTCAATTCAAGGTAAACTCTAATACAATCCCCAAGTAAACCAACAACTGAATATCTCACGCGAACCTGGCCCAACCCCAACTCAACTCGCTTATCGATCCACCAATTCAACCTTCAGCTCAATCCCAAAAAACCACGCCCAACCGAATCCTTAAACTAGCACACAAAAAAAAATTTGTAATGCCACGTGATTTTCGATCTATTCGTACGGTAGGTTCAAAGTGTCATGTTATCTTTCTTCGTAAATTAAACAACTAAATTTAATTTCGAGTTGTCAGCTGGATTCGAACTGATTGATAGCAAAGGCAAGAAAATGAAAATTGAGTCGAAGCGCTGTTTTACAAGAGATCTATACTAAATTCGTTCGAAACGTAGAATATCGAAAACATCACAACTACACACAGAAAAATTATCACATATTGTAGTATAAAATTAATATGGTTTCTCTATGGTTTTTTTCCAAGAGGGCTAGCTTGTTAATTCAATGTGATAAATCACATTCTTAAAGAGAATTAACTTTGAAGATGATATCCGTTTGATTCCATTTGGAAACACGTAACAACATTTTAAGAGGTATTCTTTTTAAATCAAAGTGCCAAGCCACATTATTTAAAGAATGATCAATCTAATGTGATATCTAGTAGTTCTTTTTTTATGTGAAAACTTATGATTAAAACAGGATATTTTAATAGGTATCCACATAAGTTTAAATACAAAACTTTTAATTTCAGGATCATCAATTTCGCAATTCTATACGTTATACATTATAAACTCAGTTTTATATATATTTTTAAAAATTCTTTATTTTTGTAAGTTGCTTAGAAGTATTTATAATTAGATTTGTTTTTCTTTTGTTTAAAAAAATACAATGTTATAGGCGTTGTACAATATGATATATAAATATACCTAGTGGGTACAAATCTTATATTTAAAAAATAATAATTTGATTTTAATATAATTCAATAATATTTGTAATTTTACATAAAATAAAATATATTTAACTAAACCATTTCTTCATAATTAATCTTACTTGAAATAACGCTTTAAACGTACAACTTTTAATCCATTAACTAGTTTATAAAAATGTACTGGAGGACCATCAAATGTTAATATATTATACATAAAATAGTGATCCTTTATATCTTCTCCAATTATAAAAGATTGAAAATGATCGGAGAATCGTGTAACTTGCCATTGCTTACAAATAACGAAGCATTGATCGCGTAAAAGGAAAATATTAAATATTTCAAATACTTTGGTCTTGCTAGCTTCTGCGGATATTGTAAGAATATACCCTACCTTATATAAAATACCTCTATAAGTTACCACTTCTATTTGTTCAAAAATAAAATCGTTTATTTCGTCTATTATTTTTAACGATGAATAGTAATCTATATCTCTAATATCGATTTTCTGACTTGGTTTATCTAATAGTATAGGTTGTTGAAAAAATGAATTGGTAGAGACGCAATGAGCAAAACGTAATGCCGCTTTTATGCCTAAAGTAAGAGGTACGTGAACTCTCGAGTTCATCGAAGATGCATATTTCTTATGTTGTTGATTTTCAGATTCAAATCTAAAACACCATAAGTATTTGAAAGGGCCTAGGTATTGAATAACCGTTGAATGTAAACTAATATGGAATTTAGGTTTTAAATTGTCATTAAATAATTTAATATATTGCTCATGATGATTTTCAATTAACTGCTTTAATTGATTTAACAATTCCACATTGTATGTAGGTAATAGTAGCATATCCAATATTTTTATTAAAATAATCATATATTTGTAAACTTTATCACTCGGAACAACTAATTCTCCAATCATAAGAGTAATGAAATGAAATAAACATTTCATTTGCCGGGCACTTAATTTGAAGGAAGCATTTTCTATGTGTCTTTTTGATGTGAAAACATCTTTAGCGGCAGGAGTAAGTAAAAAATTGTATAGAACTCGGGTTACGGAAATGAAAGTGCCGAACAAAAAATATTGCAAGTATGTGTGAATATCGACAAAAACAAAAAATAAATAAAACGTAAAATCAATGCAAAATTTACGCATACACATGCAATGTATAACACCATCCGGCATTTTAAAAACATCGTGAGCCGAATACAAAAAAAAATCTAAAAAACCCGCATACTTTAATTAATTTTATTGTGAAAATATCTGCTATCTCGCAGCAGCAAGTGTTATTTGCAAATTATGCTTGTGTAGTGTAAAAAAATTAAATCGAAATAGCTAGCTGTAAAAATTATACATATACATACATTGATGCATAATAAACTAATAATTTTAAAATTGTTTAATCGGTTCGGTATGTTCTTATTAGTATTGCTCTTGTTCACATGCTGTTCGTGAGGTTGGTTGTGGGGTGTTTCGCGCTACTGTCTCTCCAATTGCAATGATTTTACGACCAACACTGTGCCCAAAAAGAACCGCTCTATTTAATTTATTTTAAACTGATTTGTGATAAAGCAATGCGATTTTTCATTGTTCAGCGAGTTTACCGTGACCATTTATTACTATGCAATCTTGAACAAGATGAGTATGAGTAACGGTACAATTTAAAGCGTACGTGGCAGATTTAGGTGATTAACTTAACAGAACTGTCTTTGCTCAAGCTCAATTAATGTTAGTAAGGTTCGTCCTCCAAATTCAAAATATTAGAATAACTTGACTTTTTCAACCAAAAATGTGCCTTAGTTTAAATACGAAGCGAACACATCTGTCTTTATGGAGGGGTTTCTGAGCCTTATCGAAATGGCTTGAAATGATTTAATAGATATTTATACAAAAAAGTTATCACATAATTATTTTGCGAGTTGAGGGTGAACTCGCTCGTTGTTTTTTTCGATCAACATACTACTATTTTCTATTTCTGTCTCACCGTAGCAAAACATCTGTTTTCTATAATTAAATGTTTCGAGTGAAAAATATTTTTTGTCATTTATAAAATAATTTAAAATTTTTGATAGTGCATATTTACATATTCCTAGATAATAATCATGCATTATATCACATGCCACATTTGATGTGACATGAAACTCATTTAATTCATTAAATATTGAGTTTTCTTTAATTCCAGTCAGTTTTGAATTATTTACTAGTAAATCTTGCTCATAGTTTATTTTATTACGCAAACAGTCAACGTACTCAACAGTATCAGTATTGGTTTCATGCCTACTTCTTTTGCATATACGACAATAATAATCAGAAGAAAACGATTTGTTGTATCCTAAAATTACGTTTAATGCTAAGTTATCCTCTAAAATTTGTCCTAATTTAAACTTTAAGTTGTAAATCTCACCGTCAATATTATATGACATAGTTATTGATTCCAATTCCTTTATGGCATCTAATAATGGCTTAAGCGACATACGATTACCAAATTCATTAAAATCGCAGGATTTTATAAATCCTGCTACCAAAACATTATTTAATGTTGACTGATGATGTTGAGGAATAACAGGAATCGAATAATAAATTCCGCAAATTGAATGTCTGCCTGATTTAGAACCCAACGGATCATCTATACCAAAATCATCCAGATATAAGAAAAACGGAATAGTTAGACTGTTCCCCGACAAAGTAATTTTTTTCCAAAACAATCCATTTATAAAATTTTTTAACTGAGCAGATTTTTCTAACATTTTCATATTTTTAATAGTTTCGGCAAGCACATGTTTACTTTCAAAATATTTTCTTAGTTGAAATTTAATATCTAGTAAACAACCCTCAACTTTATTTGTGGTAATAATGGGTGTCCCTCCCACAATAACTTCAGACAAATTACTGCTAATTAAAAATGTTTTAGGTGTTTTGTACAAAATATCGTTTTCTAGCTTCTGCAAGAATTTGTATTCTGTACTGATATCAGTAAAAGGCTGTGCTATAAATTTCAACAGCTTATCTACATTTGGTTGGCTAATGCAATTTTTTGTTAAATTTGAAGAAATCAGTCTGGATAAAGGCTCGGTAATTAGTAAAGTAATCGAGTTTTGAATGTCTAATACATCTTTTCGCGTGAATCCTACACGATTGTGTAGATTTAAAGAAAATTGCAAAATATGGTTTTGCATGTCCGATAAATTAATAACATCTGTGGTTTCCAAATTAGATAAATTATGCTCAGGTATTGCTTTATGTTGAGCCTTAAGTATTTGTGGTTGTTCTGTTGAAACTATTTCAATTATACTGTCACTATCTTCCTTTAAATGGATTGATAAATGTTTCTTATAGGCATAAATATTTGAAAGTTTTCGTTTACAATTTCCATGTGTACATTGGAATTTATATATAGCAGGTACGCCGTGTAATTTTTGAAGGTGCGGAATAATTCTATCTATTGTGAATAAAGTTTCACAGAAAAAACAAGCAAAAGTAGTTTGGGGCATTTTAAATTGTTTATTTATTTTTTTAATTTATTTGTTAAATTAATTACTTCAGAAAATTTTTCTGATTCAAATTCAAAAAAATAATTTTCTAAAAATCCCCAGACTAATTTGCTTATATTTGAGTACCTCAATTGAAAAACATATACCATTTTGATAATGCAATCCAAACATTTTTTAAACGAACCCATTTTAAATTTAAGGCCATCGGCGTAGACATAAAAATGTTCCAGTTTTTGAAGTTCTGGTCCCACAACAATGATTTTTGGCTGAATTGTATTACCTTGCTGTTTGTTTGTTGCTGTCATTTGTTGGATTTTCAGCTGCAAATTGTTAAAAGATGTAACGTGCAAGATAAAATCAGTTTGACCTTCCAGTATAGTTGGCTTATAATTTTTGTTGATCCTTCTAGGTTGTAATAATGCATGTAACAACATGGATATAACGCAATGTTTTGAATCTGAAATGAAATGTAACTCATTAAAAATATAATATCAACATATGCATGTATGTAGGTACAATGACTTCAAGTCATACTTAAAATATATAAAGTGTTGGAAAAATATCTGACTATATATTTATGAGAAAACGTATTCGGGATCAAGAAACAAAAAAAACTCCGTATGAAGCTTTTCGAAAAAGGCCAAACAATAAAAATTAATTTGTTTTTATTGTTTATTAGCAAAATACACAATTATCCTAATTATTGCCTCCTATTCTATGAAATAAAGATAATAATAATAATATTTTTCAAACACTCTGCATACAGAATTAAATACGTTTTTATCTTAAACCGAAAAATTTTTCTGTTTTCTCTGTTAATATGATCTACCTAACATCCACATTGTCAACAAAAAGGTCCTTTACCTTGATAACAAATATCCGATCACGATATTATTAGAAAATTAGAAACATTTTTAACAAAAAACATTTTTTTATTTTATTCCGAAAGTTCTCAAAAATTTAGCCCTAAGTTCAGACGATTTGAAAATCGGTTAAAACCCGAAGATACATTCAAAAATGTAAAACAGGATCTATACCCAGGTATATACCGACGAGGTGAACGTTAATACGCCAAATTTATTTTCCATTTCATTTTGGGAAATATAATTAAATATGTAATTACAATCTTATAATAATTAAAAACTGTTAAAATAAAATACTTAGCAATAAGCTCATGCAATAGACAAAAACTTACTCTGATCTATATCACCGTTGAGCAAAATGAGTCAAAGTTTGCCAACAAGTTATTTCCTTTACCCGCGAAGAGATAATCAAAGTCGATGTCTATCTATAAAAAAAATATCGTTAGGCATATATCAAGGCAAAAACATTAGAAGCTTACTAATTGGTATCCATTGTCATCGTTATATCTGGGCCATGCTAAAAGTAGATCTGTATAGCTTACGCCATTGGTTGTATTTTGCAAATCTTTCATCCTAAGTTGACAAGTTTTTTTCCAATTTTCCTGAATTTGTGCCCAAGGTGAGATATTGCTGTAAAGCCAGAGTTTCAAATCTTCTAATTCACCTGTAAAAAGGTTTGTGAATCTCACAAATTAGGAAATACAAATACAAATTTCAGTGTTAAGTTTAAACACACCAATATCTTCATCAATTGTGCTGATTGATGGTTGTGTGGGTACAATTTGGGTTTTATGGGCCTGGTCCAATGAAACGTTAGCCCATTTTGAGTGAAGCTTCCCTGTAGGATTTTTTTACCAGGTTGACGGGGTAAAAAATAAATTGCCTTAAAATAGTTAAAATTATTATTTTAATTTTTGTGAATATATAATATGATAATTAACTTACCGATTTTTCATTCGGAAATCATTTTTCAATAGCATTTGCCAATTTTTCCATTTCCGAACAACTCATTTTCCTATTTTGATTTGTATAAAAATCCACTAAAGTACTTACTAGCACTTTTTGTTTTTGTTTATCTAACTGTAAATTGTGCTTATAGTAGGTTAGCACTTCTTGGCCTTTAATACTATCATTGAGTATAATCTTTACATCATTTGCTGTTGGGTCCTTTACTATAGTTGAGGTGGTTGTATTAGTAATTGGACTTTGCGATCGGCTACTACAAACTGCATCATTAATTTTCTCAAGCCATTTAATAATTTTGTCTGTAGATCCTGACGACCATAAAACCTGAACACCCTATAAAGCACAATTGAAATGCACGAGTATGTAGATATAATTTATAATTGTAGTCGGCCTGGCCTATATTGCGGATTTAGATTTTATAAAAAAAATTAATGTGATACTTACTCTCTGTTCTTTCCACTCTTGTAGTCGTCTGGTCAACAAAGACCTTTCTCCATAATAAGAGTTATCAATAAGATTCTTTCGGCTTTTTTATAGACACAATATATTAATAATAATGGCATTCACAAGAAAAATGAAGAGGCCAGTCATTTATAATATATCTACCAAAAAAAGTAGAAATATCAAAATCCCCCCCGTACTTTAACCCCAGAGTTAATACAAAATGTATTTTGACTCTAAAAAAGAAAACCCTTCCTTGCGTTTTCGTGGGTAGTTTGGTTTCGTACTGATAATCTCAAAACAAAAAGTTCGATCTACTCATGCCTGATGAGTAGATCGAACTTTTTGTTTTGAGATTATCAGTACGAAACCAAACTACCCACGAAAACGCAAGGAAGGGTTTTCTTTTTTAGAGTCAAAATACATTTTGTATTAACTATGGGGTTAAAGTACGGGGGGGATTTTGATATTTCTACTTTTTTTGGTAGATATATTATAAATGACTGGCCTCTTCATTTTTCTGATTGACAAGTCGAAAATGTTGTGAATGCCATTATTATTAATATATTGTGTCTATAAAAAGCCGAAAGAATCTTATTGATTTAATACAGAAAACTAAACTTCTTTTTCTAATAAGAGTTATCTAATTTGGAAAAAATCTCTTTGATGTCATCGTCACTTAATGATTCCAAATGTGTAATCGAATTATAGCCATATACTTTTAAAAGGATACACGTACTTGCTTGCAAGCCCCAAGATTTTAACACTGTTTGCACTTCTTCTATTTCAGATTTATCAAATGATAAATCTGGTAAAAAACACACTTCTTCATTTGCTTCTTGTATTACGTCCAAACTATCTTCAAATTCAATCACGCCACTATTAGTATTAATCACATTTTCATTTATATCCATATCAATTTAATTTACATTTAATTAATAAAATAATAATGACTATGAAATATTCACATTATATTTACTAAATCCACAAATCAAAATTAGCACTAATTTATTTATTTTAATTAAATTAAATTTTAATTATAAGAATGAACTATTCTTGATCACTATACACGTCGAAATGAAAATGTGCTTTTTTGCATAGCACTGATTGATACCCGTTAATCCATATATAAAAAAATTTATTTGAGCATGTACTAGGCTACTAGCTATGTAAGAGAGAATATATCAAAACAGCAACAATAATGTGAAATCACATTAATGTTAATATTTATCACTTGTTTTTAAAAATCTCTCTCATTGGCAAGAGAAGAAATGTTGATTAATTTCTATCTTACTTTCCTTATTGATTTTAAAAGTTGTCACATTAAAAATCAATGGGATATAATTTTATTTGATTATGTTTTATGTGAAATCTCTAAATTTCGATTTATGTGACGATCCTTTTGAAAAAATGTGGATAATTTTTCTGTGTGTACGAAGGGAATGATTGTGATTGTTCACAATCATAGTACATCCAGTATACGAAATCGACACCGCTTGCTTAATAATCTTTAAAGGTTTAATTGAGTCGACTAATTGTGTTTTACAGCATTATGACCATATATGGACTATCTACTGAAAACACTGCAACTTCACGATAATATGAACGTAAATAAAATGAATTAAAACCGTATCATAAAAAGCCACTAGAAAGCTTTTTGTTTATATGTAAAATTATAAATTCGGTTTATAGAGGAGCATAATATAAAATTATGAATATGATGAGAATGAATAGGTTGTTTTAGCTAATCGGATTTAAAAAAAAAAAAAATATGTTGCGCACCATTAGTGCTCGTATATAGATGTTCAAAACTAACAACAAATTTTAATTTATTTATATAGTTTGTGTACATGGCAAATTTAATAGCGTAAGGTGAATTTTAATATGAATTTAATATTCTTATGTACCAATATATTATGCCGTAGACTAAACAAGTACCTACATAATATGTATGTATATTCATGGAATACCGCATTGTAACGTAGAATATTGTGAATCTTGTAAAAATCGCGTGAAAAATAAACTTTCCAAAAAAAATAATAAAATAGCTAATAATAAAAACAAATAAAAAAATCATTTTGTTCTTATTTTTAGCTTTAAAAACAAAACAAAATAAAAAAAAAAAGTTCCATTCGCGTTATATACTTTGCCTGTTTGCCGTTAATATAAAATCGATTTCCATTAACCTCTTTTTACGGGTTTTCTTGTTTGGAAAATAATGCTAAAATAAACATGAAAAATATTTGCATTTTTTTTTTATGTATGTAGTTGACACGGAGAGTGAGAGTACAAACAAAAAAAACTATATAATATCATAAATACGGCAAAGCTAAAAAAAATACACAAAAAAATATCTGCCACGCGGTGTTACACAAACATAATCTTTTATAGGCATACTGTAAAAGCACACACTAGATTCACACAAATTTGCTTTTATGGATTTTATTGATTCTATATGGAAATTTCTTTGTTGGATTAATAAAAAACTCTTAATCGATTTAAACCTGGTTTATAATACCAAAAAATAGAGGCTCATACAAAATTTGATTTTAATCGTTGTTTCAATGAATTACCAATTTTGTAGACTAGCTATCTGTCTCAGATAATTTATGCAATGTAGAATCCATTGATTAAAAAGGGTGAGTAAATAAAAAATGATTGCGTTGGAACGATTTTGATTTCTTTATTGAATCATGCTTATTGATCGATAAGAATTATTATCGGTCAAAAGCTCACCACGGCTTCGGCAGCACATGTCAAAATTTAGGATAACATCTTGGTATCCCTTATTCCAGAAATATGCCTTACTAACTCTTGAATTGTTACTGGTTTATGACAAAGACCTTACTTTTGGGATAACTCTAAAGAAAGAAGTTCAAGAAGCCCATTCTTTATTAAAATACTACCTTTGGTGTGTTTTCTTGTATTTTATATTATGGTTTTTAGAGGGCAAGCTTATAAGAAACAATAACTTGTGATCCAAATATCAATCTGAGGCTAATATCAGTTTAGATATAAATACGAATTTACATATTAAAAATATGGCCAAAACGCTATACAGAATTGCAGCTGCCGATATGAGGAAATTCGTACAAACAGTAAGCAGTGACTTAAGCCTTATTGTGATTAAAATGTCCTTCGAAACTTTGGCATTTATTCGAATATACATTCAATAATGGTTGGACGTATCGATTTGCCAAATAATAACTGAGTCGGCTAATATCTATGGCTAGTAGATCAGCTGACATTTTGTCACGAACACTTGTTGTTGTTTTGTTGAAAATAAACAAAAATTGTCTAATTTCGTTTAAACAATAGCAGAGCCTTCTAGAGTATAGAGCCATAATCATTATGACGTATTTTTTAGAAGCTTTTTTAGTGGTATAACTTTTCACTGATTTCCATAGGAATCCATAGTAGAAATGGTGTTTTTTAGCTTCAAGTTTTTCATTGAAAAAAGCAAAAATGTTACAAAATTTTTATACAAAAGTGTTTTACATACCTTTAGCAGCAATATTCATGCAGGGTTTATTGGTATTAAGTAAATATTAATTGCAGAAATATTAAAATTAAATTATTTCTAAAATATATTTATCGAACTTTCATTTTGAAAAATACATCAAAGTTGGCTCTGACGAATTAAAATAATACTTGCTACATTTATCTTTAGTTTTACTAGTGTACATTAGATGTCTCAGATTTATACAGCAAAATACGAAAAAAAATTGTTTAATCACAAAATTATCACACGTTCTTAATATTTTGAGAATTTGTTTTGCTTTTCCTACAATTTTTGATCTTAAAATTTCCCCAGGTGGCAATTTTTGGTACGATTTTAAAAAATTTGTACTGCGATCACTGCCATCTATGTAATGTATATTGACTTAATGCACATAATTTGTAGTAAGCTTTTCCTTTTAATTTGACCAGAATGCTGTTGTTATGAACTTTTTTTTATATTTTGGTTTAAATAAATCAATTATTACAAGAAAATGAAAACGATTTACTTAAACGAGATTTATATATGTTGAAATTCAAACATTTATGAAAATATTTCAGAAATCATAATTAAGAATTTGCAACGTTTTCATTTACAAATTTGTCTTAGGAAAAAAAGTGATTTCCCATATGTTTTATGTGTTTTACTATGGAAATTTTGGTTTTTTCGTCGTTTCTAATTCCCTTATAAAAGCTTCATTTTTTAGATTATGGCTTGTATAATCAAGGTTGCTTTGACAATAGCCGTCTTCCAATGGGCAAAATTTGCTACTTGGAAGTACTTGCGAGTAGATACCCAATGGAACGAGAAATTGAGTAACACAAGTAGAACCAAAGCAACCTTGATTATACAAGCCATAATCTAAAAAACGAAGCTTTTATAAGGGAATTAGAAAAGAGGGAAAAACCAAAATTTCCATAGTAAAACACATAAAACATATGGGAAATCACTTTTTTTCCTAAGACATATTTGTAAATGAAAACGTTACAAATTCTCTATTATGATTTCTAAAATATTTTCATAAATGTTTGAATTTCAACATATATGAATATCGTTTAAGTAAATCGTTTTCATTTTCTTGTAATAATTGATTTATTTAAACCAAAATATAAAAAAAAGTTCGTAACAACAGCATTCTGGTAGAAAAGCTTACTACAAATCGTGTGCATTAAGCCAATATACATAGATGGCAGTGGGCAGTAAACATTTTGAAAAATCGTACGAAAAATTGCCACCTGGGGAAATTTGAGTTCAAAAGTTGTAGGAAAAGCAAAACAAATTCATCAAATATTTAAGAACGTGTCATACTTTTGTGATTAAACAATCTTTTTCGCATTTTTCTGTATAAATCTGAGACATCTAACGTACACTAGTAAAACTAAAGATAAATTTAGCAAGTATTATTTTAATTCGTCAGAGCCAACTTTGATGTATTTTTCAAAATGAAAGTTCGAAAAATATATTTTAGAAATAATTTAATTTTAAAATTTCTGCAATTAATATTTATTTAATACCAATATACACTTCTTGTATATTTCTGCTAAAGATATGTAGAACATTTTTGTATAAATATTTTGTAACATTTTTGCTTTTTTCTTGAAAAACTTGAAGCTAAAAAACTCCATTTTTACTATGGACTCCTATGGAAATTAGTGAAAAGTTATACCACTAAAAAAGCTTCGAAAAAATACGTCATAATGATTATGGCTCTATACTCTAGAAGGCTCTGGTAGAACACACAGCCTTCTGTTTAGTTGTTTTTTTTTGTCTTTTGTAAAGTTGTTGATTATAGTAATGGCGATATTTAAAATTAGATTCAAAATATGACAAAAAAATTGGACATGTAATAAAAGGAAAGCATTGATATTTACCGCATTGATATTTAAACACATTTATCTTAAAAATGTATCATCAACAACAAAATAATTTTGTATTAATTTTGACATTTTATATCTTCAAAAAATAAAAAAACTCGAACGTAATGAAAAACTCTCGAAAAATATCGAAAAAGGTCTAAAAGCCATCTATTGGAATTTTCGCAACTAAAATCCACTAGCGCAAATTTTATGCGTAACTACTTCTGTTTTCTACACCATCGTATGAGCATGGGTAGTTGTGAGTACATACAAGTACTTGCAAGTAGTTTGCTTTCGCCAATGGAAGACGCTTAATGAGTTGAATTTTATGTAAAAATCATCCAAAATAATTTAAGAATATTTCATCTAAATTTATTTGACAAAATGTATAAGCAAAACAACAAAAGTTATGAATTTTGACTAACAATTTTGTCCAATTTTAATTAAAAACCAAAGTGAAGTTTATATCGAAAACTTCCAAAAAGTTTAAAATTAAAAATAAATCGTTTAAAACCGTATGAAAGAATGTCCCAGGAAAACCAGAAATGTTGAATTTACGTATATTAAAAATTGCGACTAATTTTAATAAAAAAAAATCATTATAAGTGCCGTCGCGTCTAGGTCTACGCTCATTAAGCGGATAATAAAAAGGGACTTATGTGTAAGGCCAATTACGGGAAATGATAACCAATGGGCCGGTGTAAAATAGGTGTGTCCAGGCGCGAGATTTTCAACTGTTAGCGGGAAGAGATTAAGCTCGGTTTGCCCAGGTGAGTTCTTGAAGATCATTCAGGCCAATAATCTGAACCAATAATTGAAAGATCGTTAAGTAGAGAGAAGCGAAAGGTGGCTCAAAGTTATCTCTTGGTAATTAGTAAAGAGTCGCAAGTCCTTCTGGTTAAAACAAAAGTAGTCATTAACGGTTTCGGGTTAATTACTATCAATTACTACTAACGAGTTCCAATTACTACTACTACTACTACTACTTACTATCGAGTTAATTCTTGTGTATTATAAACGGAATCGATTTAAAATACAACAACTGCAGAAAACGGAAAATCAACAAGTATCATAGTATATTTGTACCGATCATGTGTCAATTTGGGAGCGGGAGAAGATTGACGCAAAGAATTTTATTTTCTGTTTTTACTTTCTAATTTTTTGAAATGGAAATTTTTATATTTCATTTTCTAACATTTTAAGGGTGACGTCTTCAGTCTACGCCATCAAATCAAAAAGTTGAAAGTCACTGTTTCTCAAGTTTAATTTTACTTTCGACCTTGGTTTAGCTATTTAATGTTTGATCTAACACAATTAGGTGGCGAACTAACAAGATTCCGAAATGAAGTTTTTAATAAGGACCATTTAGTATGTCTGCCGCCCCGGTGGCACAGTGGTTAGCATGCTTGCTTTAAGCTCCGGAGGTCCCGGGTTCGATTTCCGGCGGGTGATGAAAAAATCACGGCTGGTTAATGTTGGATCAATGAATTAATCATTCTTTATCTGTTAAAAATAATGATTACGAAACTTCAAATGAAGCGGCCAAATCCCTCTATGGGATGTAGCGCCAGCGAAAAAAAAAAAAAAAAATTTAGTATGTTATGTAACAAAATCAATTATAAGGACCAAAACATTTGTTGTGATTATGAAAAACTTCAGTTCGGAATCTTGTTAGTTCACTACTAGATTGTGTTAGATCAAACATTAAATAGCTAACAGGTGCAAAGGCCAAAAGGTCAAAGTCAAGGTTCAAAACGGTCAAAGGTTTAAAGGTCAAAGCGGTCAAGGTAAAACAAGTCTAAGGGCAAAAGGGTCGAAAGGGACAAAAGTTAAAAAGTTAAAAGAGCCAAAAAGACAAAAGAGTCAAAGTATTATACCAGAGTTATCTAGTGGACATCCAAGATAACTAGTATGACGAATTATGGGAAATTGGCTGTTGATTTTCTAATTTTTGAACCTTAACTTTTTTTAACCCTCTCAAACGCCTTGTACAATATATTGTACATCAAGTTTCATCGCTTCGACCAACCGTAATTTTTAATTTTTATCTCATTTCTCTTGTGCGATCGTTCTCTTATGTATTTATGTCACACTACAGTTTTATGAGCAATCCCATATCATAGCAGTGGCATAATTGTTGCTACGTAATTTATTTTTGGAAGAAGTCAATTTTAAATGGCGTTTGAAAGGGTTAACTTTAAATTTTTAATTTTAACTTTTTTACTTTAACTTTTACTTTGTAACTTTTTGACGTCTTACCTTTTTTCATCATAAAGGGCATGCACTAATCGTTAAAAGTTTTTATGTAGTTTTAATAACATTCACGATGACGCAAAATTCCTACCGGGATATTTTATATATGGGGTATTCTCTGTCAAATCGGCCACTCACCCTGCACATTTCATATTTTGAGATAAATAAACTTTTTTGGGCTTAAAATTTTGATTAGAATTTCTACTTTTTAATGCCCTATGGCGTTTATATGGTGTTCTTGGATTTTCAAAATGGCGCACCATATCTGTTAGCAAGTTTTTAATTTTTAATAAAATTGATTATCGACGTAATTCTAACTCTAAACGTATTCCTTGAAAAATTTACAACAACAATTGCATAGGATAAACCCTCGCAAGAATAACGTTAACCCAAAAAAATATTGGGTTAAATTAACCCAATTCTAAATTTTGGTTATGATACCTGCCACCAGGTCATATTACATATTAAATTTATATTTTATTTTGAAAAGTTGGCTTTTGCCAATTAAATCAAATTGGCTATTTTCTTGGGAAACAAATAAACCCAAAATATTTTGGATTCAATTTTGGTCAACAAAATACGCTATCTGTTAATTTAGTCAAAAGTGTTTTTGGTGACATAGATTACACATTTTTTATTATAGTTTTACAATTCCAAAATGGCGGATCCAAGATGGCCGCCAAAATTGGCAAATTTTTCTACGTTCATAAAGATCGTTAGAAACATGTCCTAGAAGGTTTTCGGGGTCGCTGATCACGAATTTGAGGTTCGAATTTTAATATTCAAGATGGCGGACACAAGATGGTGGCTGAATATGGCCGAAAAAGGCTAATTTTTTGACGTTCATAGAAATCAATAAATACTCGGTCTAGGGGGTGTTTGGAGTCGGTGATCATTAATTTAGAATTTGACAATTCAAAATGGCGGACCCAAGATGGCCGCCATAAAGGTAAATTTTTCAACGTTTATAAAAGTCGATAAAAACATGATCTAGGGGGTTTTTGGGGTCGCTGATCACGAATTTGATGTCAACATTTAAAAATTCTCTCAAAAAAAATACCAGATTCTCAATAAAATGTGTTATTTTTAGACATTTTTTAAAAAATATCTAAAAATCGCAGTTTTTATCGTGAATCTGGTACTTTTTGAAAGAATTTTTAAATGTTGACCTCAGATTCGTAATCAGCGACCCCAAAAGCCCCCTAGAATATGTTTATATCGATTTTCATAAAGGTTGAAAAACTGACATTTATGGCGGCCATCTTAAGTCTGCCATCTTGAATTTTCAAGTTCTGACCTTAAATTAATGATCACCGACTCCGAAAACCCCCTAGACCAAATTTTTATTGATTTCTATGAACGTCGAAAAATTAGCCTTTTTCGGCCATATTCAGCCACCATCTTGTGCCCGCCATCTTGAATATTAAAGTTCTGACCTCAAATTCGTGATCAGCGACCCCGAAAACCTTCTAGGACCTGTTTCTAACGATCTTTATGAATGTCGAAAAATTTGCTAATTTTGGCGGCCATCTTGGATCCGCCATTTTGGAATTGTTAAAAAAATAATAAAAATTGTGTAATCTATGACACCAAAAACACTTTTGACTAAATTAACAGAGTTAAATTACGTTTTTAAATCAATTTTATTAAAAATTAAAAACTTGCTTAGCAGATATGGTCCGCCATTTTGAAAATCAAAGGACACCATATAAACGCCATAGGGCATTAAAAAGTAGAAATTCTAAGCAAAATTTTTAAGCCCAAAAAGTTTATTTATCTCAAAAAATGAAATGTGCAGGGGGAGTGGCCGATTTGACAGAGAATACCCGTATTAAAAAAAATTACCCTCGCCCAAACTGTTTTCAAAAATCCGCCTTCTGACCTTTGACCTTTTGACCCTTACCGCTCCAAATTGACACAGAATCGGCAAAAACTCACTACTTCAATAAACAAGAAAACTGAGACAAAACGCATTTTTTTTGTGCGACGGAGCGATATGGCGGGCAAATTTTATTTTTTTTATTTTTGTGGTGGCTAATAATAATATTTATTTACGAATGATTTTTTACATTTCTAACTCGGTTTCGATCCTGTTTTAACTTGATTCTCAATTAACTCTCCATTATAAACGCTAAAAAGTTAATACAAAGCTGGTCCAAAGTTAACTCCAAGTTGACTCGAGTCACATCATAAACGTAGTAAATGAGTACAAGGCGAGAAAGACGGTACGGGAGGGCAACCTGGGAATAGAAGCAAAAGATATGAGCCTTGACGTAAAAAAATAATTTTCTATTTGACAATGGGGGGGGGGGGGGGGGGCTTGACGTAAAAAAATAATTTTTCTATTGACAAGGGGGGGGGGCCTTGACATAAAAAAATAATTTTTCTATTGCCAAGGGGGGGGGGGGGGGGCCTTGACGTAAAAAAATAATTTTTCTATTGACAATGGGAGGCCTTGACCTAATTGACAGGGGGGCCTTGACGTAAAAAAATAATTTTTGTATTGCCAAGGGGGGGCCTTGACGTAAAAAAATAATTTTTCTATTGACAAGGAGGGTGGCCTTGACGTAAAAAAATAATTTTTGTATTGCCAAGGGGGGGGGGGGCTTTGACGTAAAAAATATTTTTTCTATTGACTAGGGGGGGCCTTGACGTATTATTATTATTATTATTATTAGTTGAGGGCCATGTGGGCGTTCAAGCCACCCCGCACTGCGACCTAAAAGATCTTTTGTGCATGGACCCTTCTTAATGAGCCGTCCAGTCAATATTCAGGCTCTTAATGAACCTGACAATACTGCCGGCCGGTATATGATGCATACCATCCGGGCTCATTACTCTCCCTCCTAGATGTTGTAACCTTTTGCAGAAAATGGCTGGGCAATGGCACAGAACATGTTCCGCTGATTCCGCTTCCATGTCACAGAAGAGAGCGACACTCTATCCGTCGAACTTAGGCCCATTTTCTTTAGGTGATACCTTAAGGGGATGTGACCTGTGAGGAAGCCGGTAAGCAGCCTCAACTCAGGTTTCCTAAGTACAAGACATTCCTTGGCCCTGGCCGACGAAGGTGAAATAAATTCCTTCGCCTGTCGCAAACCTGGAATTCCGCGCCAGTAAGAGGACTTTTTACTCTGGGCTCTGGTCCAATTAATGGAAAGGCAGATCCCTCGCGGGCGAGGACATCAGCTGCCTCGTTTCCCACAATTCCAGTGTGACCTCCCACCCAAACAAGTGATACCTTATTTGAGCTTGCCAGCAATTTAATAACCTTCAGACAATTCCATACCAGCCTTGACTCAATGGTAAAAGACCTAAGAGCCTTTAGAGGCCGATTGGCTGTCTGATACGATATAAACCTTTGCGTCGTTTAGGCCTTTAGATATGCCTATCAAAGTTCTATAGCATGCACTTCTGCTTGAAAGACGGTTGCATTGGTACCCAAGGACTTCGAGAGTGATACTCCACTCCCATGTATTCCTAACCCCGCCCCATCTTCCGTTTTTGATCCATCTGTAAACCACACCAATGACCCTCGCTCAAAGGATGGAACAAAAGGGTTTATGGAAATCCAGTTTGGCTGGCATACAGTCGGAAGGCATTCCTATAGTGGGGTCTGTCTGAAACTCCTTAAGGATCTCCTTGACGTAAAAAAATAATTTTTTTATTGACAAGGGGGGGGCCTTAACGTAAAAAAATAATTTTTCTATTGACAAGGGGGGGGGGGCCTTGACGTAAAAAAATAATTTTTCTATTGACAAGGGGGGGGCCTTGACGTAAAAAAATAATTTTTCTATTGACAAGGGGGGCCTTGACCTAATTGACAAGGGGGGAGGGGGCGTTGACGTAAAAAAATATTTTTTCTATTGACAAGGGGAGGGCCTTGACGTAAAAAAATAATTTTTCTATTGCCAAGGGGGGGCCTTGCCGTAAAAAAATAATTTTTCTATTGCCAAGGGGGGGGGGGGGGGCCTTGACGTAAAAAAATATTTTCTATTCACAAGGGGGGGGGGCCTTGACGTAAAAAAATAATCTTTCTATTGACAAGGGGGGGGGGCCTTGACGTAAAAAAATAATTTTTCTATTGACTAGGGGGGGGCTTGACGTAAAAAAATAATTTTTCTATTGACAAGGCGGGGGGGGCCTTGACGTAAAAAAATATTTTTTCTATTGACAAGGGGGGGGGCCTTGACGTAAAAAAATAATTTTTCTATTGACAAGGGGGGGCCTTGACGTAAAAAAATAATTTTTCTATTGAAAAGGGGGGGGGCCTTGACGTAAAAAAATAATTTTTCTATTGACAAGGGGGGGGGGGGCCTTGACGAAGAAAAATAATTTTTCTATTGACAATGGGGAGCCTTGACGTAAAAAAATAATTTTTCTATTGACAAGGAGGGGGGGGGGGCCTTGACATAAAAAAATAATTTTTCTATTGAAAGGGGGGGCCTTGACGTAAAAAAATATTTTTTCTATTGACAATGGGTAACAAGAAAAACTAACAAGTTCGGGTGAAGACGTGGTATTAATCCAAGAACCCTGAATTAAGAATAAATAATCTATGGCCTCAAAACCAAGGGGTACAAAATTATATCTTCTTGTAAGTCTTGGAAGATCAAATTTTTATTTCTTTCGAAAATGTTTTTAAATAATTTCCTACTTGCTTAATCCAGCATAATGAGACAACTGCAATCAGCCTGGAGATAGGCACTTGCAGATTGTGGCTGGTTTCAGTCTAAATGGAACAAACTACATAAATGGTTTCTCTGGATAACCTGGGGGAGCTGACCCTTGAAACGGAACAAACGAGGATCGATCTGGTACTGGGAGTTGCTCGTAATGCGCGTCATACAATCTTGGGAAGCACGGGTATCAACGAAAGAGATGAGTCCCTTTTTGATTATTTGCTGTATAAAGCTTCCAGTGTATAATATGAGGCAGAAACTTACATGTGTAAGTAGTAGTAGGCAGGAGGTTCTTGATGTGACGCTCGCCTTAAATAACATTATTGATATGGTTAAAAGATTGAGGATTCATAAGAAACATTCTACCAACATTCTACATCATGCTGCATGGAACAGCTTTCAGAGCTCTAGAAGGACCATCTGGAGAGGATTTTTGACGTCCCCTGGAGCCCTGAAGACCCCAGCAACAGTAATTAAACTGGAGGACATGGTGGATAGCGTCACTAGTGCATGCAACCGGTGCTGGAGTTCTAGTCGCCTATTGGCTGAGCCTAGGGGAAGCAAAAACCAGTATGGTTGACCAGGGAACTAGGAATCTATTATAAGTTTTGTAGGACAAAATTTAATATAGAGTCGAATGTACAAGTAAGGCTCAGAATTGGAACAATACCTCATATAACCTCCTGTAAGGAGGAACTTAGAATTTTAAAGAGTTACGAAGGAGGTTCTGTAGACTCCTTTGTGATAAAATGGAAGAGGTCTCCAAAGCTTCCAGCCTTAGGAATATTCTATCCAAAAATACAACAAATTCCAGTTTTTGTATTATATCGGACGGGTTGGTTGTGGGCCGCTTCTAGTAGAGAATCTTTCGGGTTTCTTCTCGAAACCCAGTTCACAGAGAGCTTTGGACTTTAAGTGTGCACAACAGATATCGTAACTAGGGAACGGGAGCCTATAGACACTAAAAGGTTTTAGTGCCAATAAGTAGGCACTGTCTCAGGATGCGTGCAAAGACAATCAGGGAAAATTAGTAATTTTTGTTGGTGGACTTCCGTGTAAGCAGGTTAATTAATCATATGCTCACAATGCTTACAAGTTGTTAGCTCGGAGCTAAAGGATTTTACCATTGCTAGGCGATTGATTAGGGAAATCGCGTCGGGAGGGGTCTTTTCCCACTTGTTTCTGGAACATAGTGGAGAGCTGGGGAGTAAGCCGTCTAAGAGAGAATTGGTAGTATTTGCTTAAAAATACAAAATAGCGATAGTTGTCCCTTCTAACTTAAACGGCGCAAGACTTATTTTTACTGGTAGAGCCTGATATCTGGGCGTTACCTTTGATAGTAAATTTAGTTGCCGGTCCAACATTTTACAGAGACTAAATAAATCTTCTATACCTAAGTATGCATTCTTGCAGGAACGCCATATGGGTAATATGTAGATGTGGTATTTAACCGGAGCTCATATAAAGGCTCTAACCTGTACTCATGTATGGGGTGAATGTGTGGTGGCCTGCTCTGTACAAAGTAACTTATAAAAATAAGATGGAGATGGTACAAGGAACGGAATATATGCTTGTGAGCAAGAGATTGGGATCGACATCGAGACTTACATTAAAGGTTACGTTTCACCATTTTCGGTTAACATTTTGGCAAACAGATGGCGGCAAATAAGGTTTTTCAGTAGAAGTATCTTAATACGCTTCGAGAAAGGCTGTTGAGTCAAGTTTCTTTCAATTAAATGTGAACATTTCTATTTGTCTTCCTGATTACTGCAGCGTGTACCAAGCTAAGGTGATAGCGCAGGAAGACTTCTTGACGTAGTTGAAGCTTAACTTGGTTTCCTCAGGTCATCTATGTGGATTCTATATGTGTACGGTCAAGCGGCAATCAGGTCGATATATTCAGTCCCTTTGCTTAGTCTATTTATTATTTTAGAATTTTTTCTGGAACTTTAAACTTGATTAAAAAAAAAATATTTTAATTTCCAGTTCATTTTGACTTTGCTATTTATATGCTTTTTCGGTAGGCATTATCAAAATTTGTTGAAATAATTATTTTTATCACTATTTTTCAGTCAATAGTTTAACGGCCTCTTCTCCATGGTTCTTCAAACAAGTATCCAAATCAGTCGTTATCTTCAACGTAACAAAACTTTTCTTTAACAGCTAAGTCAATAGTCAGAGTCCAGTTATTTTTGAGGCACACCTCTAAGATGACTATAATAACTACAATCGTTCGCACAAGATGGCTGAAGAGTACACTCAACAGCAGCTTTATCGTATATTGATCAGTTAAGTATGCCATTGCACGCTATTAGACCTATCAAAATTTAAAGCAATACTGATTAGGAAATTGCAAATCAAGGCAGAAAAAAATAGAAATTTTAACTTTTGCTTTATATTCACATAAGTCCCTTGGGCATTTACTGAATTTAAAAGATAAAGTGTTCGACTGCTATTAAGAAACGGCTAAATTCTTCTCTGTACTATACTGCAAGCGAGGTCTAAATATTCTCGTCTATACATTTTTTTTTAATGGATTAAGGTGTTAAACAAAATGCTTACCTTAAGAATGATGCGAATCGAAAAAAATGTTCTCTTATATTTAAAGGTGAGTTCGAATTTTACAAGAACATTCTTGAAGTAGCATTTTTGAGAAATCACAAAGATGTTTCATAGATGAGTAGTTAGCTCAAGGCAAAGGCTTTCAAATAAAATTTCCTTCAATGAACAAGGCCCATTTGATGATCAACAATTCCCATTTGTTATTGATTATGAATTTTCTCAATTAAATTAAATTTTAAGGTTCATTGTATCAAGGGTTTCAGAGCTTCCAGAAATATCTCAGAGACGTGACAATTATGAGTAGTTAGGTTAAAGTAAGCGCTTTCAAACAAAAGTAGTTTAGCAAATTGGAAATCTTATTCAAATGAGGGTAATTTTTTTTAAAAGCCCTTACTATAAGCGAACCTTCCGTATATACCAGTCACTAAGACGTTTATCTAACCAGGCCAATCCTTGTGAACCATAAAATTTTATTGAACAATTCTTATTCATCATCAATTGCAAATGGTTCTTGGTCATCATTTTTAAATGTGGGTAATTTTATATGAAAGCACTAACTTGCTGATTACATAAATATTCGAATATATGGATAATTCTTTTTCATATATTTAAAATTTCTTTTGCTTCGGAGTATACCCTCAAGCTATAAAATTTGTTAAACACTTAATCCATTTAAAAATGCTTTTAGACAACTTTATAGTTAGTTTTGGCTTAAGGATAATGTTAAATATCCTGTTAAAAACAAAATCTTCAAAAATGTCTTAGTAAAAACTAAATTTTAAATTGCTTTCACAATCCATATATGTAATTTTCGACAAATTTTATGTCAACCATATTTTGGTATTTTTCTAGCCAGAAACTTTATATTCATAAAGTATATACTGCCTATAAATTTTAAATAACTCTTGGTAAGAGGCAGCCTTCAAGATAGCAAACCAAGCGAATAAACGGGTTTACTAAAATAATTAAAGGTAGTCTTAGCTCCTGGGGAAGCCGTTAAAAAAAAATCTGAAAATATCTGGAGCGCAAATGTACGATATTGAAGGGACAGTGCTATTCAGTAAATTTCAATGTTACGATTATTTCACATTTTAAACATTTATGTTATAAACTTCATTCAAATATCAACAAATATACATGTTAATGTTCATAAAATCAATTCAATCGGAAATAATTTCCATTCAACCAATAAAATTAATAAACACCAAAATCTACTGCAAAAACAGATTTTTCACCATTTTTCCAAAAATAAAATAAAAAATTAAAAACTAAGCACCACCAACAAGCGTCTGGTATAACACATTATAAAAACATGAAAAATAAATTTTCTCACATCGTAAAAACACCAAAATAATATAAAATATTAAATAGCAAATATTTCCATCTAACTATGTACTTTGTACATCCATATATACAGTACCAACATGTAGCCCCGTTATTTTTCGTTCCAACCAACAAACCAGCATACAAAAAAAATGATATTTGTCTGTTATAAAAAATTAAAAATGAATCGAAATTTTCAATTTTCCTAACAGATAAAAATGTAACATACCCAAAACGAAAAGTTGAATTCAAAATTTGTAAAAAGCTCTACGATTTTATTAAGAAAATTACAGCATTTATAATGCAAGCATATTTACATGTGAAAGGTACACTTAGGTAAGATGTACATAAATTCATGCATGTATTGTATATATTTATGATTCACTTAATCGAAGGCTTAATTAGGTTTTAAAAATATGATGTTCGAGGTACCTCTTGGTTCAAAGTATATTCATGTGTGTGTTCACGGTTTTATATTCCGCATGTAAATTTATTTTCGCGTGACTCCTAGCGCATAACATCTTATGGTCGTAAAAATGCTAAAATTACATAAAAAAAATATAAAAAAAGCTTATATGCTCTGGTATGTACATGAATCACATGGGTAATAATATTTTTTTTGTTTTTTATATGTTTATACCTACTTGACAGCATGTTTAACGAAAATAAGTATTTTACTTGTTAGCTTTTTATAGAAAAAAAAAAAGAAAAGCTCGCAGTCGTAATGTATATTGAAATCTATAATACATAAAATTACATGTATGGATGTATATGGGTGTGCGTGTATGGGTGAATACATAATATAATATTTTGTGTGTGGTCATATAATCAAAAACCACAAAAATCATAAAAGCACATACGTATAAGCCAATTATTTAACAATATTGTCATAATATAATATTTTGAATGGCTGTGACATATCCCAATTCCATGATTTCGGAAAACGGAAAAATTAATTTTTGTTAACATTTTATTGTTCTTCCAATCCACTATGTATGTATACATATCGCTCATTAAACACAACAATGTCATAACATCATAACGTACTTCAGTAGGTCGCATTTGTTATCCGATATAATACATTTAGATATGACGTTATTGTATTTAATGAGCGATATATGCGGATATAAATATGTAAACTACCACCAACATTTTGGAAATTGTGCAATATAAAAATATTTCATCTAAATATTGTTTAGAATACGAAATAAATTGAATGAAATTACATAAATTTACCACTCATCTATATTATGGTTATGTGTTATCATATCTTTATCCCATAAACATTTATGTAAATCCAACCGAAAAATTAAATATGTTGAGTATGTAACAATAGTATATGTATGTATATGTAGAAATAAAATGTGAAACCATAACGGCTAACGCTGTTATTGTGGTTTAAATGGTAAACCAAAATTACAAAAACATAAATTTCTATACACTTATTGGAATATGTTTAAACATTAAATCAATTGTCATATCATCATAAAAATATGATAACAGCAAGAATAACCGAAATACAAAATTTTCTGTTATGGAATGTATTTATATATACATATGTATTGCGGAATAGACCAACATTCAACCCGTGTTTAGTAGTTTGGGATAATCAACTGGATATGACATTAATTTTATTGGCACTTTTATGGTCGGGTATAAATGGCGGCTATTGTTTTATGATTCAAATGATTTATTTTTATTATTGATTGTCTCCTGGGCCTGTAATTAAATTGTTTGAGTTTTGGAATTTATCTAGTATACATATAGTAAATATGGTTTGATTTCGTACGACGCGACGTTTGAAAGTCTAAAATAATCACACTCACATCGAATTTTAAAAGAATAATTACAATAGAATGTGTCATGCTTAATCGAGGTTTCACACCAACTTTGAAATCCGAAAGAAATATTTTTCTTTGTTTAGCATTTTTTTGCAAAAGGTTACTATGTTTTGTACTATTTGTCGGCCAGTTTCAAATAAGTTAATACAGGTACAAATATAATAAATATTTTTTTTAACAAAAAAATGTACTTCGAGCACAAAACTCGAACATTTCTTATGTTTAACATATACATGTTAATCCAGTGTATACTTATAAATAATTCAATAATAATTTAAATTCTTTTAGTTTCAATAATAAATTCATACATTGTGAAATTACCCACCACAATTAATTTCTTGTTTGTTTACGACTACAATCTGTTATATTCAGTTACTACGTGCAAATGAAAGTTTAATCTGAATGAAAGAGCTGACCATATAACTTCTCCTTAATAACAATATTTAATAAAGATATCAGAAATATTCACCCCTAATATGATTGACGATTTATTCGACAATCGACACGAAGTTGTATTGCATTTTTATTTTTTCATTTGATATTAACAATATGAAAAACAAATCCATCGCAGTTTCTCGTGAAATGAGTAATTGTTGGTTTCTAAATTTTTTCTTTTATATACCAAAGAACCATATAGATATGTACATGTTGCTTAAACCAAAAATTATAAATAATACTTTATATTTTTGTATTTCTAAATTATTTAAATTTCCGTATTCCTAAAATTTACAATTTCCATATTTGTTAATTTTATAAATTTCCAAAATATTAAATTAAATGTATTGTATTTAGTATTACATGTCTAAATTAACTAATCCCTAATACAAATTCAAATTTCAAAAATGTGATAAAAACTATCTAAATATCAGGATTCTTAAATTTGACGAATTTATAAGTTTATACTATATACCTTTAAAGATTTAGATCTTTAAACTACCATTTTTCATTTTTACCTTCCCAAATTCGCAATAGTTTTATTAAATTTTAATTTCCCCACAATAAAAAACTCAAAAATTGTCCAAAATTTTCCAAAATTTCCTAATTTTTTTTCTTTCCAAACTACTTTACAAAATTCTTTAATTTCTAAAATCAATCCAGAATTTTTAAATTTGATAAAAATTTTTATTTAAGCTTCTAAGGGTTTTCACTTTCTAAATTCCTGACATTTATGGTGAATTTTAGAGTGAAGTTCAGAGTTAGTTTTTGGTAAGGGTTTCCCTGTGAATTTTATTGTGATTTCTAGGGTAGGTTGAATTAAAGGGTATATTTTAGAGTGAATTTCAAGTAAAATTGTAGGATTCATTTTACAGTGACTTGTAGGTTGAATTTAAGAATGAATCCTAGAATATATTTTTCGTAATTTTAGGAAGAATTTTACAGTAAATTTAGGGTAAATTTACCCTAAATTTAGCCTACATTTAATTTGATGGAGAATTTGAATTGATTATGTGGTCAATTTTAGGATGAACCTTAAAGGCTGGATTGTACGTTGAAGTTTAAGGTGCGTATTACAGTGATTTTTTAGTTAAGAAGACATTGTTTGGTAAATTTGGGAATGAATTTTAAATTGAATTTAGATCAATTTGGGATGAATTCTACAGTGAATTTTAGGATGACATCTAAGGTGAAGAAGTTTTTAATCATTATAAGGCCAATTTTAAGGTGAATTTCATACCCCTATTATAAATAGTAAATGTTTATTCATTTTATTATATTAACTTGTTATTTTGTATCTAGAATTTAAATACAGTAAATTTATTAAATTAAATAAATTTTGATTTGGAAAAGGTTGAATATGTTTTGGATAAAGATGAATTTTATTTGTACAAAGGCAAATTTGATTTGGAAAAAGATGATTTTGTTTTGTAAAAGGTTGAATTTGCAGTGCAAAATCTATATAAAATGCAGAAATTTAGGAAATTTTTTAAATTCACGATATTTAATTTTCCGAGTTTTAAGATTTATTGAAATTCCTTACTACAAGATTATCCAACAAAGCCAGCCCCTTCTTTTCAAATCTTAAATTTGGCAACGTCAACTTATAATACGTTTAACGAAAACGAAACGCTATATGCTTCATCAATGCTTTGAAATAGTGAAGATTCACTGAAGAAATGTTGAAATTTCAAATATTAATATAATTAAAAATATGATCGTGGTGGTTAAATTAGTTAAGCATTTCGTTCGTAAATCTGCTCAATAATTGCAAAAAGAGCTTGGCCTAATACGTTACCAGATTTAATCGATGCAACAGTTATAGCCTGGAATCAGGGTATAAGTTCACTTTCCCCTCTTAGAAATCTGAAGCATCTGGGTGTCTGAAACTCCAAGGGAAATAGTGGAAAAACTTTTCAAACCGCAACAAGTGACCCTGGACGTATAATTTCTACACCTTTTTCTTTAAAACTTTATTTAGAATAAGGTATATAGCAATGTTCCACAAACGAATCAAGCACAAAAAACATTGAAAGACAACATTTGAGATTAGCGAAATTGAGCCTCATTTATGAGCAAATGTGATTGAAAATTTACTAAAAATAGTCGTCGTTTATAAGAGGGTTCGTACGGAGGCCACTTAGTAAATCTTATATTTCTTTATTAATCGCGGAGTTTTTAATTTCGATTAAAATAAAAATATCAACGTTTTTCAATAAATAGCCTTGATTTCAATTTTTTTTAACCGCGCAATATGCGATCGTATCTGGTTGCACAAGTCAAGAAAGAATTATTTATGCTGCTAAGCATTGTACAGGAATCAGGCTGGTTGTAATGTATGAGAGTACGAGTTGGTCAATCGATACAAAATATATTTAAGAGGAGAATCATATCAAAGTCCACAATGAATGGTTCAGTATTATCTGTCTCTATGATATTTCACACACATATATTTTTATGTAATTTGTAGCCAAAAGCTACACAAATTTTCAATACCAAAATTACATATTCTGAAAAGTGGAATTTCTTGTTTTTATGGAAAACTGTGAAAAATGTTTACATAACCTAAAAAACAGACAATTTCAAGAAAACCTCTGCCATGCAGACAAATTTATTGATTTGGGCTTACCAACGCTCAGTGGAACAAGAGCGGAAGAGTATGTCAACCGACCTTATGAGAAAGGATCACACTGATTGAGGAGCATATGGGTAAGGATAGGCAGCACACACCCACAAAAAAGACGTCTTCTAACCGCATTTTTTGACGTTTTATTTGATTCGGATCAGATCATGTTTCATGAAACGACGAGCAATAAAAACAACTGCTCTCTAATTTTAGTTGTTACATTCAATGTAAACCTTGATCTGATTCGTATCATTATGCGCCAAGAAATGCGGCATGAGAAAACTATAGCAGTTTTCAATTAATCAAACTTCTAACTTCTTTCGAATTGTCGGTTCGTTCATGTTTTCATTAAATATGGAATTTTCCTTGGAAACCAGCAAAAGTCTGCAAGGCCGATTGGTAGAGGTGTGTTGGTGTTTTTGTAGAATTTTCTGTGAAATATTCCATAGTTTTTAGTTGTTCCACAATTACATAGATTTAACCTATTCTCGGATGAGGAATGTTTTACATAAAGTGGAATTTTTAGGTTAAACCTATTCTCTTCTATCGGTGCGTTGATACTTTCATGGAGGTTTCTGTAAAATATTAAACAGTTTTCCCACAGTGGAAACAGTTAAGTGGAAACTTGAAATTGAAAAATGGGAAATGGAAAGTGGGTTTCTACTTTTCATTTTTCACTTTGGAAGTGGGAAGTAGAACTGAAAATAAAAAGTGAAAAATAACCCAAGGTAATATTCGTGAAAGATAAAAGCAGCAACACCTAGGTTTACTGCAATGAACGCTTTAAGAAAATCTATCTTGTTACAAACACAATAATTCGTTGAGCTATGTAAGTCTTTAAAGCTTACTGCTTTTTTGATAAGGTTTAAAGCGGCAAGTAGAGCAGAAAGATTTTCCTATTAAAAGATTGCCAATGGTAATCATATAATATGCTTGCGAATACATAAGCTTATCATAATTCGTATGTGGTATTGTCCCAATTAGTACCATGTTAAAACGGATTTTGAATTAATAGCACGATCAATTATTTGTTTTTATACTACGCACACTTTTATGCTTCTTCACGACTCTTTGGTAATACATTTAACTCACCTTGGCTTTTATTCAGCAGGTTAATATATTGTTTGCACTCTTACAAAAAATATTACAAAATGTCTAATTTTAAATTTTGGAAGAAAAGAAAGAAATCCAGCAGTACATTTAGACTTCAAGTTCAAAAAATAAATGAACATTTCATAGTGTATTAAGCAAGAAAAAATTTACGGATTGAACACCTTAATTAAACATAAAAATACCATGTTTTGCAATCCAAAACGAATCGGACAACAAATATTTGAGTATTAATTATATAGAGTATAGTTAGCTGAAGTTGACTGTTTCGTCCTTAGGAGTCAAAATAATTATAAAAGAAGAAGTGAAAGTAAGAGCATTGGATTATGACAAAACGCAGCAAGCTCTTCAACAACTTTAGAGTTTTCTTATCACGTTTCCCATGTACCTTAGTTGTGACTTATAAATCAACAAGCTTTACTCATTTCGGGGGCGGATCTAGAACGGTAGGTAAAAATTAAATCGAGTTTAAACAATGACGGATTACCTTACAAAAGCCTGCCAATACGATTATGGATTATGCTGTTTTCAATAACCAAAATAGAGAATTTTAAACATATTATTATCGGTACCTATTGCACGGCAAAGGAAAGATTATTTCAAAAAGTTTTAATTGACCAAGAATGGTGTCTGGAAATGATCGGTCGAGAGAACATTTCTTATTGTATAATCTTTCAGAAAAAAAGGTGATTTTGCCTTCTTTCTTCGAAATCCAATCACTCGTCTAAAACTATTTTGACAAAAACGACTTATGTAAAAATGAACTCATAGTAACTCATAGAAACAAATCCAGCCATCGCCACATCTAGTGCCGGCCGACTTTCCCTATACCTTTATATCATAAGAGATATCTGAAAATACCTTTGAGTTTATCGATCATACTGAGTTTAATTTTAGTTATTTTTCAGTCTTACCTTACTCGCCCAAAAAGTGTTCTAATTTTAAAGCTTTATCTAAATCTAAAGCTATCGCAACCCCATATGTAGGAGAAATGTTGAAAGTGCTTATTGAAAAATTTTGTTCGTATCTTGTGAATCTTTAAATTATCCAACAAACCCTTCAGATAACATGCAGTATTAAGTTGAAACATAGAATTTTGCTTTATCTAGTTAATTGTTATTAAATATTTTTGGATACAAATATATGATGGGTTGGTATCGTTATCCAAAATAAAAAAATCCGCCTGATGTTTCTTTGAAATTCTAATATTCATACCTAGTGATTGAACCATTTTTGAAAAATTTGTATTTTTTAATAATAATTCACATACTAAAATAGAGAACTACCCAAAGCCATGAACATGAAATTATGTAGATTCCTTTTGTTTTCATATTTTAGTTATCAAAAATTTATTGGGGTCTCCCCTTTCGATGAAGCAGTTTACTTTAGATTTTTCGGTATTTTTTTTGGGGGATTTTTCCGTTCGTGAATATGATGGTATCCCAAATATGATGAATGTATTACTTACTAATCAATGTATAGTATAAGTCAAAATGTCAAAACCTACCGTTAGGTTATATACGAAAGCTATCGTTAGCGTATTGATATGAATCTCCATTCTCCAAAAATAAGATAATTGTGTGATTATCATTAAGCTAAGATGCGCACTTCTGTGTTCACATAAGATATTTTAGTTGCGTTGCAAATTAATAATTTTACTTGGTCAAAGTTTTGTCTGTCAATTGATTCCTAATAGATTAATGCGCTCTGAGCTTACCACTGGTGGGAGCTAATTCCAGAGCTTTTAATAATTGACGAATGCAGTAGAGTTCCTATTATGTAAGTAATGCTATTTCAGAAGATTTGTTAATAAAGAAAGTATACTCTTATTGACCGCCGACACGTTAGGAAAGCGTAAGCTAGTGCCTGTATTTGTTTCCTTCTCTGCTTTACCACGCAGAGATTTACTCTTCGCCGTCAAACGAGCCTTTTTCTGTATTGTTAGTGGTTGCTATGTTATACTTATAGTGACTGACTGCTTTCTGGATTCGACCGTTTTACAGGTTTTTCTCTTATTGTTAAAAATGATTAGCTACTACAGCAATCTCAGAATGTTGATAGTCCAGTCATTATAAACATTTGGAAATGCAAATGAGCTGATTTTTATATATTGTGTAGGGGAGGCTAAAAAAAGCTTAACTTGAAATTTTCGACCAACATTTCTCCAGCATCTTGAAAAAGGGGTAAATTTTGTTTTTTGCCGTAACTCGGCTCTCCATCATGGTACGAAAATTGCGATTATATATATTAGAAGCTTAGAAGCTTAAATACAAATTTTATCAAATTTAAGAATTCTGGAGTTTGGGAATCTTAATATTAGAAAAATTAATTTAGGATTTTACAAATTTTATAAAATCGTTAAATTCAAATTCATCATTTATTTTGAATTTGGAATTATTAATTTTAAAAATTAACTAATTTCGTAACGTAATTTGGAAAGAAAAGAAATTAGGAAACTTAGGAAAATTTAGAAGTTTTGTATTGTGGGAATTTGGTTTATTTATTTATTTGTATAATGCAATGATTTTGGCACACCCTATTTTGAGCTATAGCTCATTCACAATAGAGTGTGCAATAGGTGGCCAATATTTTATATAGCAAAAGAAACTGCAGACAACATCCATCCCAAATTGCTGTTTAGTCTTTCCCTTGTCCATTATGTCTTCATTTGGAAAATATATTCGTAACTGGATCTACGAATTTAATCGCCCGAATTTATCCCGGTGATTTCAATCGTAGAAGCAAGTTGCAAAAATGTACGATTTAATTAAAAAAAAACAACAACCTAACTCGAAAATCAAAGCCAACTCATTTGGGAAGGTAATAATGGAAAATGGGAGTTTAAAGATCTAAATCTTTAAATTTAATAATTCTGTTCTTTAGAGAATTTTTACAAAATGTTTGAAATTTATAATTTGTATTAGGATCCTTAGTTAATTTATATATTTAATACTAAATACAACACATTTAATTTAAGATTTTGGAAATTTAGAAAATTGACAAATACGGAAATTTAAATAATTTAGCAATACAAAAACATAAAGTATTTTTTAGAATTTTTGATTTTAGTAACCTATATATGGGACGTTTCACGTCAACCGGCCACCTCTATGCCCAAAATTTAAAGCATACAACAAATTTTAAGGGCACTAATATTTTCGTTTAAACGTCTACTTTCGAATGCCGAGTGCCGTTCTTGAAAAATACAAGATGGCGGCTCAATATGGTGGCTAAAATCTATATAATCGTTGATGCGTCTCTTAGTGATCGTGTAACTTCTGAACAACTTAACCGATTGACGTCATATTCACACCATAAATTTGTTTTGTCGAGGCGACGGTTCCTAGCTTTGCTATTATCCAGCTAGGATAGGATAGGTGGCGCTGTATTCAAGTTACTAACAAATTGTATAATTATGGACCGAAATAACTCATCTTCACTATACATATATGTTGATTTAGTCCCAAAAAAGAAACATTAAAATGTTAAGTGCTATTAAGTCAAATCATATGTGCTTATAACTTTGCCCCAGTAAAAATTTAAGTAAATTTTATTTATTTTATGACATCCAAATTTATTTTTATACATCTTATTATGTTAACAACCATATGCTGAAGTTACCTGAAACAACACAAAAATCTTATTATAGTTTAATTAATATTTAAATTTATATATGTAGTTACTTACTTGCTAACAATATACACCAAACTGGTAATCCAAAATAGCTGAATACGATGACGTTGTTTGGTCAAATATTTTCATAATCTGAAAAAAATACACAATCTTATTAATTTAAATGCAATGAAAATTTGTTAATTAACTTATCTTAATTCACTTGCACTTGGAATATTTTATTACACGTAATTGAATCCTGAAATTAATTAAAATTAGTAAATTTATTTTAAAGTTTATTTATTATTGTTATTATTACTTACATTTGACATTTTGTTTATATACGTATAATGATGACGTTCGATCAGCTATTCCAAAGATTGTTAAACTTTTAGTGCTTAAGTATAAATTTGGATGCGCACAGTAGAATTAAGTATAATTAGTATATTAACTGCATCACACAAATTACAATTAGTATATTAATGCATGTAAACATTGTTTTGTAGACTATAAATTAGTGATTCATACTAACTTTCTTGTACTGTTCAATTTTTGCTTATCATCACTTCTTCACCAACCATTTTGTCAACCAGATCAAATTGTTAATCTTAAATAAATTTATAACGAAGTTAAACCAAATAGTTTTGTATATACACCAATTATCGAACCTATTGATTAAAGTTATTGCACCGCATGATCGATAATTAAATTTTGAATAGTGGAACCCGAGTTATCTGATCATATTATTTATTTACTTTTTGGAACAATAAAGTAAAGAATTCACTGAACAAAAAATTATTTGCTATACAATAAGCTAATCGGTAAATGTCAATTCAATATTTTTGTGAATTAACAATACAATTCGGGAATTACAAAACATTATGTTTTACTGGTGGTACACCGTTGCGGAATATGCGGTTTCTATTATTGAGGTTTATCGGTTTTATTTTATAATGCGGTAGGTGATTTTAATTTGTAATTTATATTTTAGTTCAAATTCGTGTAGTTCAGATGCAAATGAAATGCCCGATGATGATCACCAAGTGATCGAAAACGTTCATATATTTTTGTAAATAAAATTGAACTTTTTTGAAAATTTTAAAAAATAAATATTGTATTATCTCAAGTATACTGTAGATTTTTTGGTTTTCGGTAAAAGTTTTCGGTTTTGGTGGTTTCAAGAAGGTAATTGTGACACTGAATAATTATCGTATTTTATATTTTAGTTATAAAGGAAAATAATTTATTGCTAACTTAGCAGCTTAACAATCGGTTCATTTTGCCCAATTTTCTACCTTGTCCTTTATCGATTCAACCAATTAACGCACACGCTCGAGATAATTCGAGCATGTGATACTTGCAGAAATGTCCACTCGAGCAACTATTTTTAAATCTATTTTATTATGTTTGGTTTTTGTAATTAAAACATTGTTATACATTTTACTAAAGGGCTGTAGTTTAGAGCTTTTTTGGCCCGATTCTGCCTTTGAAAATTTTATGTTTTGTTAGTTTTGGTTTTTCAATATAAAATAAAATATGTTTAAATAAACATTATAAATACAAAAAAAAAAAATTTTTTTTTTGACGTTTTTTTCAAAATATTATCCGTTAAGCGGTTAATTTAAAAAAAGTTAGTTTTTTGCGGATAATCTACATTTTACTGTAAACTTGTTTTTGGGGTTTAGTAAAAATTTCTATAGCCATGGTGGTGAAAATGCCCTTTGGTACTCTAACCAGTTACTCAATATTACATATATGTATGTTTTTTCAATTTTGACCTTTTTTTAACTTAACTAGACAAAATAATTAAATTTCCTTATTATCTATTCCTGAGTTTATTATTCTTGCCGCAATATTTACAATCATCTTGTTTTTTATTCAAAATCGGCACTAAGCTTTCGAAAGTCGAGGGTTAAACGGAAATATTGGTGCTCTTAATATATTTTTTGGATGCTTGAAATCTTGGGCACGGCGGTGGCCCGGAAGACGTGAAAAGTCCCAATATCAATTTTCTTTAATAATTGATATTAAATTCCTTTTTCTACCAATAAATAATGAAAATATTGAGTTGGTGAACGCAACACCACAGACAAATGATGCTTGTATGTCAAAATCCAAAGAGAAATAATGTTCATATGTCATAATTGAGTTCTACCAAAATAAATAGTGCCATCTATTGGACGGCAGCATATACTAAAAACTTTTGTAGACTACGCGAACATATTGTGTAATTATGGATCATTTCGGTTTATAAACATAAAGTTTCTTAATAACTCGACATTAGAGCCACCTATCGGGTCCAAATTTTCTGATTTTCATTTTTGGCACTAAACTAACATACACCCAGCGCCATAAAAATGTGCGATTTAAGATTTAAAGGACAGTATTTGAAAAGATGTTATTTGCTTTATGAATATAGGACACAAACTTTAAATACTGGTTGAACACAAAATTTTTGTACTATTCTATATATTTTTAAAATAAAAATTTACAAAACAATTTATTTATAAAATAGTTATTACGCGCATAAACATGATTAAAAAAATATATTTAAAAAAAAAACAAACAAAAATTCAATAAAAGGTTCAGTAATGAAATTAATATTTAGTGGGCCTTCCCTTGGCTTTGATGATACTTTTTCAATTAACTTTTTCGGTTCTTTAATAGTTTTCGGCTTATATTGCCGAATGTAGTATCCCTTGAACACCCATAAATTCTCTGTAATGTTGAAGTCTGCACTATTTTCTGGCCCTGTTAGTGATTCGATCCCAAAATTTCTTTAAATCTGTCACCTAAAGGTAAATGGTATGTTAAATAAACATTCGTATAAATATTACCAACAACGGCTATATCTAGTAAGGCGTGATTTGTAAAATGGAGTCGAATCATCTTCAAATATTGAATTTGTAATATTTTGTGTCAGATCGTCAATGGGTCGCCACGAAGCAGGTTTCAATATTTTTTTGTGTATTTTACTCCATTTACAGAACCTTCTAGAAGGTGAATGGATCCCATTCCAAAAGCTGTTATGGATCCCCAAGTCGTAAGGTATACGGAATGTTTTAATGTCGGCAAAACGCATTGTATCGAATACCTTACGTCGGGCCCAAATAAATTAAATTTGGACTCGTCCGAAAATACTTCTCTCCGCCAGTCCTCGGAAGTCTAATTTTTCCGTTCATTTGTAAATTTTAATCTTTTAGCTCTCACTTTTAGGGTAAGGAGCGGTTTTTGTGCCGGTCGAGAAGCGTTCAGACCTAGTTCGTTTAACCTTCTCTAAACAGTACGAACCAAAAATAAGCCGTTATTTGTTGCTAAAAGGTTTATTCTTAGCTCAGAAGCAGTATTGAATATTCTGTGCCTTACCGTTAACCGGTTTAATATTTGATCTAAGCGATCTGAGGTCAGTGTTTCTTGCAATTGTTGGGTTTTCGCAATATCGCTTTAAAAAACGTTTTACTCCGGATTCAAAACAATTGATTATTTCCGCTATTTTCACATTAGCTTGAAATTACAAAATTTTTGCTTTTTCGTCAATAATTAAATTACAACGATCCATTGCAAATTTTAAATTATTTAGCCACCATATTGAGCCGCCATCTTGTTTTTTTTTTTTTTTTCAAAAACGGCACTCGGCATTCGAAAGTAGACATTTCAACAAAAATATTAGCGCCCTTAAAAAAATTGTTGGATGCTTTAAATTTTGGGCATAGAGGTGGCCCGGTAAACGTGAAACGTGGCTTTTTGCTATATATGTAAAAGGAAAAATTTAGAAACCATAACAGCTACAACTTTCACGTCAAACTGAGGTGGACTTCCCTGTTCAGTCGCGAGGTAAGGAAAAACGGGGTGCCAGGCAAGTTTATTTTCTCTACCGCCTACCAGTACAAACAATTAAGTTTTTCCTAGTTCATCATTGAATTGACAAAAACAATTTTTACCCCGCAGACCAATATCAAAAACTTCGAATAATTTGAAAATTTTCAATAATTTCGAATCTCAAAAGTATTGGTTATAAAGGATCTCGAAAAAGCTAAATACGAATTATCAGTAAGTCAAAGGACTTAAATCCAAAGTTTTTAATTTCAATGGGATATTTTCCTAAATGATGAATTTGAATTTGATTTGGAAAAGAATGAATATGTTTTGGATAAAGATGAATTTCGTTTGCAAATTGATGAACCTGATTTGTAAAAGGTTGAATTTGGAGTGCAAAACCTATATACAATTTATTTTTACATATTCTACAACAATTTTAGTCTTATTCATAAAGACTAAATCTGATCTGAGGTGCAAATTTGCAACTTTAAAAATTCAGACTTTTGCAGGCAACCTAAACAAAAAATAGTAGTTAAAGAACGTACACGTTCATTTCGTTTAACTCATTTAATGCGATGAGTCGCCATTTTGTATTTTTTGTGCATATTTAAATAAAATGCAATAAATTTTGTAATTTTCTGTCAATTAATTAGATATTTTGTGGCTTAAATTATTACATACATACGCTTTTTGTTGTAAATATTAAAAATAAAATTCATTTCTTTACAAAAAAGTAGACTGATATCGCGAACTCTATAGTTAACATAAAATCCTATTCAAATTTGTGCGAATGAACTAAATTAGCGTGGTATGCCGATCTTCGGGTCATACAGAAAACCTAATTAATTTTTGGGATTTGGCCAGATATTTTTCATATATTTTCTGAAACGTCGTTTTATGTAAATTAATTTAGATCCTCTATCGTATACTAGAGGCAATATAGTATAATAACAAAAAAGTCATAAAAATAAATTAATATTTTGGCTAGAAACGAATACAAGAAATTACTGTACATTAAATTACCGCCTTGCACAAATTATACAATGATATGGGCCACACACCAACAAATAATTATTACAATGCAAAAAAAATGTAGGAAATCATTATCGTAAACTATTTTCTATTTACTACACTAGTACCTACTTATAATGAATAGAAAAAGCTTTCTGTGTACTACTAAAACTATTATTTCATAGTGTTGTTAGTTATTGTTGTTAAAATACTATGAGATTACTGTTAACACGAAATATATGAAATAATCTAGAAACATACAAAAAAAAAAGTTTTATTTATTTAGTTTTGTTCTAATGACTTAATCAGAGGATATAAATATTTATTTAGTAATTTAAAAAAATTAGAAAAAACCGTAAAGCTTTTAATTGGACTTTTGCCAAGTGTGTTTGTGTTTAACTAGAAAAAGTCAATTTTGGAAAATATTTTTTTTACATCTATATATGTACAGTGGTATTCCTGTATGTGCTTTTTGTTGTATTTTTAAAATTTATTTCAAAATATAAAAGCTTTTCCTAGTAAATCATACAAAATACTTTTGTACACACAATCTACACAGAAGTAAATTGTGTAATGTAATCTATTCAAGTTTGTTTGGAAAATGAATTGGGAGGTGTCTAGACTTGTTGTGTGTATGCATGTAAAACGAACCACAAATTAACTTGGTTGTTTATATATTTAACTGCTGTTTTTCTACCAAATTTACCTTTCTGATAGTTCATTTTGTCGCTTCTTTTATGGTTAATCACATTTATGGACGTGCTAGAAACTCAAAACATTTTTTTTGTCACTCTTCTTAAAAATCGTCGAAACCAAAAAATAATAATTTAAGTGTTAAGAAATTTTCTATTTGAAATAACTACTATACCAATATGTGGTACTCGTAGATAGAGGATAATGCTCAAGTGGCTCGCTTTGCCCCAAAGGCAATATGTGACAAAAAATTATTTTTATTTTTAAATTAACAAAAAATAAATTTAATTTCTGAAATAAATAGAACAAACCAAGATGGAAAATTCTATTAATTTTTTAAGAGTTCTTCTACGAATAGATAGATTACATATAAGATGTTACATTTAAACAGAAAAGTAATTCAATTTTAGCTAAAGTCCAAAATGGATGCTAGAAGTGCCATCAAATTGATAAAACAAATATTGTATACAAGTAAATCGATACTTTTTTAAAAATAACCACCCCCCGCAGAACCAGTCATTCGATACTTAAAACATTCTTGTGATTTCTTAAGAAAATATATAATAGGTATATAGAAAATTTATGTACATAAATTTATGAATATAAAAAAATAAAAATTTTATATGTTTTTAACAATAAAAAATCATATTTATGATTATTAGTATGATACACACATAAAACAATCAATATTTATGAGCTAACACATAATAATGTTATGGATAGGCAAAAATGGGTTTATGATCGGTCTATGGATCCGCATACACATTAATAATATGTCATCGGTATTTCTTTTGGCCATTAAAATATCGATTTAATCAAATAAAAAATACACTGTGGGGATGTCCGGCCATCATCCTATCAACTTTTAAATTATCTCGATTCAATTTTTGGTATATCTATATAAATAAAGAAGTGGCGTCAAATAAGTCTTGGATCAATTTTGAACAATCCTCAATGGATTAATAGAAAATAAAATTACTTCTGGCTGTCGTTAAAAAAACAAAATAATAAAAAAAGTGCAAAATCTATAATACAGTTTAACGTATTTGAACTTTTCTTTTGATTGCAATTTAAAATATATTGGGCGAGACAGTGCTTAACCGCCAATCCTATGGCCAATTTCTTTTGAACTTTTTGGTCGTTTACAAAATGGATAATGATTTATCTCTGTTTATACTCCAAACACGCTCACCAAAAATGTTATTAGGTCAAACGTTATAAACGAATCAACTTGAACATTGATAACTATTTTCACAGAGTTAACTTGAAAGGTAATGAAGGAGAAACACATATAAGTACGCATCTGTTTATCTCATATACATTTAATAAAACAAAGCAAGCAGTAATGGATCATTTAATAAAAAATTATATCCAGCTAGTCCACCCAATAAAAAATTAAATATAAATCGTCTGTTGCGAAAACATTTTGCCGCTTTACTGACTGCATCAAGAAAATTACAACGATCAGGGTTGAATTTTGCTTGTCACAATTACCAGCCATTTCCGAAGCCCACTAATCTACAACTTCATCTCAGAAAGACGTCAACGATTACATGATTTGTATCAAGTTATCTTTGTTATTATATTGTTTTATAGCAAGACAATATGGAAAACTCTGATGATATTACTGAAGCTGAAATTTATAATAATTTATCACTTAATCACTATCTAAATGCCGAACCAACTTATACCGATGAATGTTTGATGTACATATGTATTAATAAATGCTAGATCTCTTCGCAAAAATTTGAAGATATTGGTAACTTTCTGAGAACATTGAATTCGCCACCTCACATTATTGTACCAGGATATGAGGCAATCTAAGGGAAATTTGTTGGAAAGTGTAAGCATCACCTCATCCTCATTATCGTTAAATTGATTAATAGATCCATAAATAATGGCTACTTTCCGAACTGCCTCAAGAATTCAATTATGAACCCTATCTTCAAAGCGGGCAATAAAATACTACAATCTAACTATCGCCCAGTCTCTATTCTGAATGTTTTCTCAATAATAATTGAGAAACATGAATATTTTATGTGCAATACAATTATTCATCCCAACCAATTTGGATTTGTCGAGGCATCCAATACACAATCAGCGCAGTTGCTTCTGTTCTCAATGAAATCTTATTGGGACTAGAGGGAAATGATTATGTATCGATGCTCTCTATAGACCTTAAAAAAGCTTTCGGCACAGTGCCACATAAAATCTTGCGAAAATTGTGAATTTAAACTCTTCCTTAGCCACCTTGTCCATTCTTGCGTCGCATTTCACTAGCTGAGTCCAATACACTGTGGTGAATGGCATTAAAAGCGAACCGTTGACAATGATATCTGGTGTACCGCGGCCCAATATTCTTTAACTTCTTCATTAATATTCATCAATATTCACTTATTTGAAAAACTTTTTATGTATGCGGATGATTCAGGTCTAGATTATAAATCTTTAGGTGTTCTAACCATTCTTGATTATAACAAATGGCAATTGCTGATTTTTAAATAAAAAATGATATATAGAGGAAGAAAATTAATAGTTTTACGGTGTCCTATGACTTTTGTTGAGCACTGTATACAAGTTTTACGTATAGTATAATCTACATATCGTCGGCGAAACGCAATGAATACGTAAGTCAATTTTGCCAATTTTGCGTTTTTTATGTCGAACGAAAGAAGAGAAAATTAAAATTCGATTGCTGTTTCTAAACTATCATATTAATGTTAAGTTGGGAAAACTGGGAAAGTAAATAAGTGTTTACATGTAACAATAAGTAGTAGAGACTTAGAGAGCCAGTTTTCATTGCATCCTGAAAAAAGATTGTTTTTAAACTTACGAATTTTGCGAGTTTCGCCGACGATGTATAATTGCCAGCGTGCAGCTAGATGCTAAGCTTTGAAATAATAGAACAATTTAACAATGCAAATTATATATGAATTTTTACATGGTTTGTGACGAAGTGGTAGCGCAATAGGAGCGGCAAGCGTCTTCGGTTCGGTTCTCATCCAATTTAACTTTTTTTTTATTTTTTTTTTTAGTAGGTATTCATGTAATGACCAAATATTTTACTTTATATTAAATATTGCGCTTTATAGTTATTACAGTAATTACACAAAAAATACGTTGTACGCGTTTATGATGCTCCTAAATGTATGCGAACACTACCACAAATTATTTAAAAACTGTTATAATATCGTCCCTCTAATAGTGAAACATTTAAATGCGAATTATTTTAAAACTACTACTCATATATGTACGTTGGGGGGCTATTTGGGAATTCGATTCGAAAGTATTCGAGTCTTCCAAGAAATGGATTTTTATTCGATCTGAATCAGATTCGTTAGTTTCTTATTTAAATCAAATATGAATCTTATTCTTCGAAGAGTCGAATACGTTCGAATCGAATTCACGAATAGCCCTCCTGTTTCATTACTAGAGGGACGATATGAGTTATAGTAAGCCATGAGAATTTTTCGGTAACAAATTTTTTTCGTGTCATAAACTTCGTAGCATGCTGTATTTGAAACAATATAACAACGAGAATCAGGCCCGTTGTACATTTCCGCTAAGCTAAGCTAAGCGATGTGAGCTAAATTCTTATCCGCTGGTTTAAAATGAAAAACTTTAATGAGAAGATATAAAATCAACAATGTACATATGTGTGTATAAGGCTAGTTATCAGCTGGAAAGTGCAAAGGGATGAGCTAGGCGAGCTAATTAAGCTAATGAAAACTGCTTTTCTCGCTTAGCTTAGCTGAAATGTGCAACGGGCCTCAATCATCTCAAAATATGCTATGGCAAATTTTACGAAAACGTGATTATTACAGCAATAGAATTTAGATTGCCAAATAATTTTTCTATATTAAACTAAGTATGAATCATTTTGTTCATGATAGTTACTGTTGTGTTGAGTTAATACAACTATTGTATATAAATAGGTCAATAATATTTACTAATTAATATGCGGGTACTCCTTGTCACGATAACTAACTAAACTAACTAGCTCCAAGCCTACTTCATACTACGTGTTGCAATCACAATAATCACAACGGTGCTGCCATAACTACATCTCTCTCCTTCTTTTATGACAGGTGATATACTGCTGTGCATTTTGGAATTGGATTTATTTGTATTCTTAACTTGGGTATTGGGGGCTTTTCGACCCAAGATTGTGAATCCTCGTTATGTGGTGTTGCACTGAGAAAAATGTGTATTGGGGTTAAGCAAATAAAATATAGAAAACTAAGATTTAGGAGTTTTTCCTGAACTTAAAGTAATTTTCCCAAGTTATAAGAAATAATTTCTAGCCAAATTGTTAAAATTGATATAGTGTACAGAAAAATTTCCAATATATATTGGATGTGCTAGATAACATTTTGTTTTGGATTGGTATTACATTATTTAGATCAAAGCCCTATATGATATTGGTTGTCACCCAATAAACATAGCAAGTTCAAAATATTTAATAAGCATAACTAAATGGATAGAAATTTTACCTATACATATAGTTCTGCCAACTCTCTGTAAAAGTATTTTATAATTATTGAAATAATAAGTTATTTTAATTTTGGTTATGTTATTGAGTGATGCTTGTGTTAAATTAACCAGTGCAAGTTAAGAAAATCTTTAAAGATCTAAATGAATCTCATCAAGTTATGAATGCATTATATGCGCTTAGGAAGTTATATTCTACAGGTACCAGTAAGTATAAATAGCAATAAATAAAATTATAGTTTAAATATTTCTAAATATTAATCAAGTGCTCTATTTTCAAAATAATTAATAAAAATATAAGACGCCATTGAGTCATCATCTATTATGGGTATATTAACAATTTACATTGGATTAACTCCATATTTCCAGAGTTAACGTCAAAAATAATAATAATTAAAGCAATTTTTCAATAATTATTGGTATTTTTCCTATAACGTAGGCAAATATTGTAAAGTTTTTTGTTTTATTGGAAAATAATGCTTGTTGCAGCAGTTCTAGTTGTGATTTTCGATCGAACAGGTGCACTATAGTCTTTTTTGGTTGATTTTTTCAAATTGCACACAACTAATTTCAAATTAGTTGTGTGCCTTAAATATTAAGATTTAAAATTCAATAAACAAATATTTAAATTAATTAAAATCAAAACTTCGCGAAAAGTCAAGATAATCACTTGGTACATGTAATCTAACTTAATTTAGTCATATTTTTCACCTTGATATACGAAGAATATGGTTCCGATTTCATTAGCTCGGCTTATATATTAGCTTGCCTAATTTTTTAACAAATTTTTCCTCACTCCTTTCCTTCCTGTTTTTGTTTGTTTGCTTTACTATTTATTTACAGATAAAGAAGCAGATGCTGCCTCATTTGTTATATTATACTAAAAAAACTGTATATTATGGCATTATTATCAATAAAGCGGATCCCAGAGCAAAGTTGTTGAAGTTTTTTCAGCAAAATTTAGGAGGAAAATCCTATTGGTAAGAGCGGTTTGCGCACTGATTTTGTTTGCATAAAAACCAAATGCATAAATACAATTTCTTAATCTTACTTTTTAATTTTTTTGGTTATCTACTATATATTACAGTAACATCATTGGAATTGGAAGTCAGCAGTTCTGATGTATCTATCACTAGTCACTACACCAGCTCAACTTTTGTGCAACTTATGTGAAACGATAGTTCGAATGACTTTAAATTTGTACGCCTATATAAAAACCGTTTATTAATTGGATACAAGGAGAATCTTGAAATAAATCTTAGCATACAATTAACATACAAACAGTTAAATGATTTAAATTTGGGATACAATATTTTATTCATATGGGTTTCATAACTAATTTAGTTTGTGTGAAATGGTTTTTGTATTTTGTTCAAGTGAGTTTAATAAAACAACAATAATAAAATAAATGAATTTAGTTTTTATTTCAACGCATATGTGCCTATCTCTATAGGTAAATGGGCCCTACGCTTACTAATTTAAAGGTAATCATTCAAAAGTATTAGCATACTACCTATACTATTCCTAAGATTATAGTAATACCACCACCTTATCGAGGCTGAACGTCAATATTATCTGGTTCATTCCGTAGTATTATAGCGATTTTCCCAAATTGGATTGTAAACATGCAATATTAATGTGCAATTTTCCTTTTTTGATAAACCAGTGGTCAATCACTAAAGGCTTGGTGACAGTATAATGGAATTTTATCAATAATTATTGTAGCTTTATTGCCCAAATGTTTGATTAATTGCCATACATATGGGGGTTTCATTTATATTATTGGTAATTTTCCTCTATGTAAACGGCTTTTCTTTCGAATGCTGAAGTAGAATCGCCAATACTGTTTAGTTAAAATTCCATAAAATGCGGTCCATTACATTTTTTGAATTAGTTTAATTTCCTATACAATTAAGAGTTTCGCCGATTCGATTGTTTGGAAAAATATAGGGCATATAACTAGAATTTCTTGTTGTCCCAAAAACGCCTATAACTATTGTTAGAAAGTACGTAAAAAATAGGGAATTTTAACAATAATTTTTTTCAGTGTGAGCTGTCGAGGTTGTCGTCAGATGAATGTGCGTCTAGTATATTTTCTACTCGTTGTTTACCTTCTCCTAAATATTTCTTCATATGCGCAAAGTTCCGCCCAATTACTACATTGGTTTTGGTGGATTTTAATGTAACATCTCCGTGGTATTTATTCAGGACTACATGCAATTCATCTTTATACGGACTGCCCAGTTTATTTGATTTTTCTTTTTGTACAAGTACCAAATCTCCTATTTTGATCTTAGATAATTTTGCATGTCGCCGTGTGTCTGCATATTTCTTCATTTTTGTTTTCGCAATTAGTACATTGTCGCGAGCTTCGTCATCTGCGTAGTTTATTACTGGTTCCTGAATCGATGGAATTTTCGTTCTTGTTGGTCTCCCGAAGAACAATTCCGCTGGTGAAAACCCAGTTGCTGGATGTGGAGTATTTCGGTCCATTAACAGATATGCTTGTAAATTTCGTTGCCAATCTCTATTTGGGACGCTCGCACTGATTCGTAATCTTTTTAAAATCAAGTTATTCTGTCTTTTGACGAGACCATTCGCTTGTGGCCAATAAGGGGGTGTGGAGTGTAATTTTATTCCGTTCTCAACACAAAATGCGTTCAATTCACGACTTACCAGCTGTTTACCATTATCGGCTGTAATTGTTTGCGGTAGACCAAAAAAAGCGAAAATTTTCCGCAACTGAGCGATGGTTTCTTTGGACGTGATTCGTTCCATCACAATTACCTCTTTAAATCGAATGTAATAATCGATTACGACTATGAGGTAATTTCCAGAAGTAAAAGGTCCGTAAAATCGATTGAGATGTCTACCCACGGGCAGTTGGAAAATTTCGCGTTTTCATTGGTTCTGGAATTCTTGCAACCGTTACCAAATTGCATCCGTGACCATTAAAGGATAACACCACTGTGACCTACCATTTTCAAGTGCTTAGTTTGGTATTTTTTTTTTTTTTTGAGGAATGGGTTGGGTTTAGAGAAAAAAAGAATTTTAGACTATATTTGGCATATATTTAAGTAAACAAAAAAAAACTTTTATGTAAAAAAAAAATAGAAAATGGCGGCGCAAGAGTAGCTTTAGTAGAAGTGATTTTGACTCGAGTCGCTCCACTGCACGCAGTAGAAGTGTCTTAAATTTGTTCCTGGAATAAAAAATAAATTATTTTCATGAAATATATTAGATTTAGCATCGAAGTACATGAAGAAATTAAAAAATTCGAAAAAATAAAAAATTGAGACAAGTTTGAAGAAAAAGTTTCATTTTTCGACTATAATTTTCGTATAAAAAGTTGTATATCTTTTTTAATTTTTAATGAATCAAAAAAAAAACTCATGTACTTCGATTTTAAATCTATTTAAGAAGCTACAGTTAAATTTTCAAGTCGATTGAACAAAAATTGATTGAGTTCTGCTGCGTGCAGATTTCCAAAACACGGTTTCGAGACAAACGCATTTAAAGTTTTTGGTATCAATAACTTCTCAATAAGAGCTTTCCGGAAAATGTTTGAAAACCTTCTAAAAAAAAATTTTTTAGCTATAAACGAATTTGTATCATATTTTTGAGAGTCTAAAGGATTTTTTAAAGGCAAAAAAAAAAATCGATTTTTTGAAAATCTCACAGTGGTGTTCTCCTTTAAGTAAAAAGCGTACATTGAGTAAAAAGCTCTGGGGCACAAGAAATACCGAACATTAGCCGTTTATAGCGAAACAATCCTCGCCATGTAACAATTGTCGTAATATCAGTCAGGTTTAATCATTATCTGGTGAAAAGCTTTTTTAATATCCAAGCACGAAAATAATTTGGAATTTCTCAATTTAGCGAACAGTCTACTGTAGCACAGCTCCTCTACTGTAGCACAGCTTTGTTAGCTTTACGCATGTCCACACATAAACGAATATCATTATTGGATTTCTGTATATTTCTGTACACCCACCCAGTGTGATGGTTGACCAGCTCAATTATGTCGTTTTCAAGGAGTTCATCAATTTAGGCATCAACAATAGCTTCGAGTGGAACTGGAATTCTGCGATATGCTTGATTTACAGGTTTGCACTTCTGTTGATTGGAAGGCTAATGCCTTTTATTGATGGCAACTTCTTAATTCCTACTTCACTTGATACACTTAAAATATTTAGTCCGATCTTCAAAATACCTAGTTTTATTGCCGTATCTTTCCCAATTAGCGATGCAACTCCTCCTTCAATAATATAGATTTGTTCATCCGAATTTGATATATGTACGTTGACGTTATCGGTAAAATTTCCAATGACCTTTAACTTAAACTTAATTTTAGTCGCGTATGATCTGAATGTAATATCAGCGCCATTTTTAAAATCAAAAACCTTTGCGTTCATTGACTTAAGAAATTCCCAAGTATTGTTCAAAATTATATTCATGTTTGACCCGGAATCAATACACATACTAATTACTACACCACCTACCTGAACTTAAATCGTATCGTTATTTAATCATGAATCATTTAATTCCCGAATGTTTTCATCATTTTTGTTCTCGTATTAATTTCGTCTGCCATGTGGTCTTGGCTCACAACGACCATATACCTTATTCCCCATGTTATTTGAGGTTAGTCGTTCGAATTTAAAATCAGTTTGTGTTGATTTCTGAAAAGCCTGTTTCTGTACTGAAACAGCTTCTAATGCTTTTGCTTGATGTAGTACATCATCCAGTGATAATTCATCGTATTTTAAAATGTATATCTGTAATTTTTCATTACTCGTCTTTGATGTAATTTGATAGATAATACTCATCTACATCATATTTAAATTTACATTTGCTTGCTTGTTTCCGCAAGCGATATGCGAATTATTCGATTAATTCGTTTTGTTGCTGAGTGAGCCTAAAAAATATATGTCGTTCAAAAGCCGTACTTTTAGGAGAGAAATATTCAGTCAACTTTTCAACTTCAATCTTATAAATATTGTTATCCTCTTTCTTTTCCACTTTCGCTCACGGTAAAATATAAAATAGATCTTGCAACTTGGATCCCGCATAATGTAGTAGCTTTGCTAATTTAATTTCATCGTTAACAATAGAATTAGCAGTGAAATATATTTCAACAGTCCCTGGCCAAATTATTAGACGCACATCAATTCTGTTAGGAAACGTTGGCTTCTGGCGACTTATGTATTTCACTAAACATTTTTATAGCCTAGCCATACGAAACTATTATGTGTTGAGATGCATTCAAAATACAAAGTTTTCCTTTGTACTAAATAATATTTGTACTAAAAGTAGAAATCATTTTTTTTTTTTAATTAGAAATATTTAAAAAAAAAAAATTTTAGCTAAGCTAGCTCAAAATATTCAGTGTATGCATGTTCAGTATTATGCTGGAAACACATGAGCAGAATTTCTGCTAGCATCGCTGCCGGCAGAAATTCGGGTGAACTACATGAGCGTCGTTTTTGATAAGCAGAATTTTTTTTTGTGGCGTTTATCTGATACATATTTAATTTTAATGTACAATTTTTTTAAATGAATGATGCTTTATTTTGTCACAAATTAAAAAAATTGATTGAAAAAAATAAAAAATATACAAATTGTACTAGATTTGTTATCTTTTACGTAATATAGCCTACTGATTCAAGGCAAAATTAGAAATAGAGACATGAAGCAGAATTCTACATGGCAAGCAGAATACATGTATTTCAATTCATTTAAACTTGTGTATTCTAATTTTGATGCTTACAGAATTCTGCTCATGTGTTTCCAGCATTATTGACTTTACATTTCTTTCATTTGGCGTTTTGCGCTATCTAGGCTAGAAATAGCTCTGATGGCATTAAATAAATGTAGATTAATATAAATAAAATTAGTACATACTACAACAAGTGTATATGAGCCATTTCTCCCAGTCGTCGTTCAATCGGAAAATATTTATTTCTCTACTATTTGTGAACCCAACCGATTTTTTGCCGATGTTGTTGCATTTATTTTATAAATTTTGTATTTTGGTGTTTAAAAACTAAAGAAGCTAGAAACGACTAACTTCAAAATTGCAGTCACCACAAATATTTAAAATTGAAATGGCCACCCGTGGTATCGAGTACATAAATTAATTTTTATTTGGTTTAATTTATTTTCAGTAATATTTCCAATATTTTATTATTAAAACACATATTACACTAGATTTATCTAAAAAATTTAAATTTACATGATTAAATCAAATTCACATGGTATTCCTCTTTGATCAGAAAGTGCGTGTTTTCCTTCTTTGAAGCATTATGCTGCACTAAAAAAATTAATGCTGGAAACAGATGAGCAGAATTCTGCAAGCAGAAAAATTAGAATACACACGTTTATACGGCATGAAATACATGAACTCTGCTTTCCGAGCAGAATTCTGCTTTGTGTCTCTATTTCTAATTTTGCTGCGAATCTGTAGGCTACATTACGTAAAAGATACCAAATCTAGTACAATTTGTATACTTTTTATTTTTTTCAATGAATTTTTTTAATTTGTTGACAGAAAATAAGTTTTGTGTGGCAAGTGCTAAATTGGAGGATAAAAATTAAATAATTTGTGACAAAATAAGGCATCATTCATTTAAAAAAATTGTACATTAAAATTAAATATGTATGAAATAAATACTACAAATTAAAATTCTGCTTGACAAAAAAGACGCTCATCTAATTCAACCAAATAATCGTATTTTTCGTATTCGGTCATTTTTATGAGCTGTCAGAGAGATTTTGCAATAGTTAGCTTCATGAGGCTAACTACGATCGTAAAAATGATACAACTCAGAAATGTGGCAAAATATCCATATTACACTATCGTAGAAGTATATTGATCCATTTCTACGTCGTAGAATAGTGATAATGTGATACAGGCCTATTACAAATTTCTTCAAAGCAACGCAACAATATTACGAATTTTACCGTAGAAAAGCTTGTCAAATAATTTGCATACAACATGATACAAATAGATGAATTGTGATTCAATTTCTGACCGGTAAGTTGCATTCCCTTATTAAATACAACATGTGTTATTTATCGGTCTAAAAGGATTTTTGTGTGATGTCCCAACACATGTTAAACCATCCTTAAAAGCCCTTACTCTTTGGTTTAAGGTCTATTTACACAATGATCTCCGATGATCCGATTGATGCAATCGATTTTCCAGTCAAATTTTTGAATTCTCAGACCCCTTCTGGCATGCCTCCACATTCATTCAAATTGAAAGTTGGTTCGTTCATCATGTTTCTAAAGAATTTGAATCCAAAGCATGAACTTTTGAATGGAACTCGATTGATCTTGACAAAGTTTTTCAGGAATTGCATCGATGCGGAAATTATCACAGGCAACAATAAGGGAGAGGAAGTTTCCATCCCCCGAATCTACTTGGAACCAAGCGAGTGCAGCTTAGAATTTTGAATGAAGCGACGACAATTTCCCATCATTTTGGCTTTTGCTATGACGATTAACGAGGCTCAGGGACAGTCGTTCGATAATGGTGGGGTGTTTTTGCCAGAACCTGTTTTTTGCTCATGACCAGCTTTATATAGCTTTAACGTGAGTACGAAATCATGAGAACCTTAGAGTGCTGATCAACAATTCTTTATACCAAGGCGCAATATTAAATACAAGAAACATTGTGATAAAAGAATAGATTAATATTAAATTGTATTATTTCGCTTTTTTCTAAAAATAAACATTTTAGGTACCTTTCAGGCTATATTGAGTTTTCAAAAACTTCGGTTAGTTTTGACGGGCAATTCCTAGTTTGATAAATAATTCACAGTTGAATTAACACGAAAACATTTTTTTACAAACTAACTATATCATTGAAGTTTCAATTTATCATGAAGAACGGCATCGCGCTATATTAAATAGGGATAGAGATGTGTGATTACAGTGACTTATAAATCGGGTTCCGTGGTGCAATTGGTTCCTTGAGGATTTTTGAATTTAAAAATGTTTATTAAAAACTGTATTTATGGTGTGACTTCATGAAAAGGGAAATCTTAATTCAATCAGATAGCATACAATGTATAAATTCTGAAAAAGTGAAAATTAATTTTGAAACTCGCGACTATACCAATTATATATTGTGGTATAAATTTTGACAAAAAGGAACAGATAATTTGGAAAATACAGAGGGCGTCTTTTGGTTTCAAAATTACATTTTTTTCCTTTCCAGAAATTACACAACAACAGTTTCGGCCACTTGACACTTTCACTATAAATCGGGAGAATGTGACCCAGTCTATCAGAATTCCTCGCCGAGTACCATTTTGAAATAGTGCCCATATCTGAAACGTGCACAAATACATATTTTTAGTATAGGTTACTCAAGCTACGATACTAAGCACCTAATTAAAGATGATCAAAAGACCATCAACAAAATTACCGATTAATCTAGCAGTAGTAACAATAAGTAAAAATATCCCAATGCTAGAATAACTAAAATCTTCGATAAATAAGCGAATACTTGGTTCCAATACTTGGCGATGTAAGACGTAACTTCATCTAAATCTCCTTCTGAATATTCATCTTAATACACCGGCAGTATAAAATGTAAAAGAAGACCTCAAATTATGTTGATAAACTAAAATATTAAAAATTTTAAATTAATAAAAATTTACTTGCTTAATAATAATTATTAAATTAAGACATACAAACATTTTTTTTTATTTTGGGCTTCTTACAAAACTGTTTATATAAAACCAGTTGATTTAACTTTAAATTGTGTATAGATTTAAATAAACTGAGGGTTGATACTGAGGGTTTATTTAAATCTACCATTCCCGAAAAAGAAAATTTATCCGCCCAACATAACAACACAGCGATAAAATTTTATTTATTTATTGACTTATCATTTTCTGTTAAATAAACAAACAACTCAATAATACATTTTCATTGATGGAATAAATTCAAATTTGACTTGCCATTACAACACAAGACTGAACTTTCCATTTTTTTTTTTATTATTTTTAATTTGCACACACACAAAAAAATCCACTTTCCACAGATTTATTATTTTTCACAAAATTTAAATAATTTTTTTAACTTTAAATGCGAAAATAAAATATTTAATCTCACTAAAATACGAGATATAACAATAAATTGTAAAAAAAAAGAAATTATTTTCACTTAAAGTTGTTCACAATCTCAAAATACAACAAAGTTTTTTTTTTAACAATATTAACGTGATTTATGGGGGGTGGAGAGAAGGAGTACATCACTTTTTAAGGAATAACCTTCAAAAAAATCAATTTAATTGTCAAGAAAATATTAAAAAAAACAAAATTGTTTGTGTTTCATGAAATCTTTGTGTGCAGATCAAATGTTTTTGTATAATCTGTTTTCTCAGTGTTAACACGTTAAGCTTAAGCAGATCAACATCAAACCCAATACTAAATGTAAAACAATTAAATAATATTGACCTCATAAATAACATTGAATGTGTTGTTGGTCTGTTTATTTTGCTGCTCTCAAATTAAGATTTATTTATTTTAAAGTTATTACGAAAAACAAAAAAAAAAAAATTAAATTTTAAAATTTTATTGTGTGGAAATTTTCATTTTTCTTTGTTTGGTTATTATTACAATTTTTATTTATTCAAAATTTTGTTTCAATGCACAAGAAAATTATAACAACTATTATGTGTTACAAATGAAAATGATATCGTGTAGTACAGTACAAAATATACAAATTTTAATTTGCATTTCGTTGGCAACATAGTTTTCACTGCACTACACTACACAACTACTTTATGTATATATTTAGTACAAAGACAACAAACATTCATCTCCAGGAAAAATCATAACAATAGAATGAAAAAATACATGAAGTATGCATTACATTTTACAATGGCGAATAAATAAATTTGATAAAAAAAAGCATAAAAGTATGCAAAGAACATTTCCATAAATATGTTTTTATATGTTTTGTATACGTTATATAGGAACGTGAGCATAAATTGTATCTTCTATACGAATTATTTAGTGGTGATGACTTTATAGTTTTTAAAGATACATAGATTGTGTTAGATTTCAATTAAACATAGTTTCAACGCTATCAAATGTTTTCATTCGAGAATTGGTGCACTTTATTCGGATGATTGTACTGACAACTGGTTTTGAACGAAATTTGAAATATTGTTTCAAACTGCGCATGAGTTAGATCGACCAGAAATTTGTTCAAATTTACATAGTTTAATTTATGACAATAAACTTCATGCGTGCCAAACATTACGGGTAAAACATATGACAAGACAAATTTGTGCCACACTGTAACATCAGCTATGTATTATAAAATAAAAACGATGACACAAGTTACTTTTCACTTGATAGTGTCATGAAAGTTTTCGGTAAAAATATAATCCTAAATTTTCAACTTCAATGGAAAACTCAATAGGTACGTTCTTATCTTCTATTTTAGAAAAACTACTCGTATTTTATTCTCGTTTTTGAATGAAAATACATTTTTTTAGCATTCAATTTTAAGGGATTTATCCCCGACCATTCAGATATTCTGTCTATATCAACATTGATTATACACCGATTTATCGGTAATATATCGATAAAATTTTATTTATTCGGTTGAGTTGATAATGGTTCTCTTCTAAAGGTTTCCTTAACATACAGACATGCAACAGAGCAAATTTACAATTTATTTTAATATGGTTACCCGGCATGCTTAATAAGTTAAGTATTTTCTTACTGTTTAAATTTTTAATTATTCAGGTACTGAAATATTGGATTCAAAAGTACTCTTACACATAATCTGTTCCTTGGCAGATTTGATTTTCTGCTGCCACTTTTATTTGGTTCACAGATAGAGACTATTGATAACATTTGAATTCTTCAGTTGATTTCTTACTTGGAAACAATTAAAAATATTATACCTTACAAGCATATCGGACGAATTGTTCCATTTTGTTTTGGAGTACCAATGGTTTTGTAAATTTATTTGAGGATTATATTTTGGTATAGTAGTTGGACGTCAAGTTGTCATATGAGTAGACCGCAACTTCTCAAATATGGGGTTTCATATTATTTTACGTGGTCACGTGAATATCTAAATAGGAAGAACTTGGAGAACGGTGATACAAACCTCAATATACCATTTGACTAATTATATATTAATAGAGAATTAACTCCTAGATAATTCGAAAAGGTGAATTTACCTTACTGTCGGAAATTAATATTTTATTACCTTTCGTAACAACATATTTGTGCAAGCGCAGATTTTTAAACTAAATTTACAGAAAAATGATCGATCGTCGCAAAAATTTGTTAATTTGAAAATAAGGCCACCTGAAGAAAGTTTGGGAAGTACTAGCAACGAACCTTGATTATACAAAGCCATAATCTAAAGAGCGAAGTTTTATTAAGGGAACTAGAAATGAGGAAATGCCAAAATTTCCATAATAAAATACATAAAACATATTATGAGAAATCACTTTTTTTCCTGGAAAAAATGTTAAATGAAAACGTTACAAATTCTTATTTACGATTTCTGAAATATTTTCATAAATGTTTGAGTTTCAACATATACAAATATCGTTTAAGTAAATCGTTTCTATTTTCTTGTAATAATGGGGCATGGTACATGATACAATAATATTACAAGGTATGCTTGACAGCTAAAAGCACGTGGAGCGTGACGTCACTCAGAGTCAATTTGGATATTTTTTTGCGAATTGATTTAGGTTTATAAAAATATTTTTAGGTTTTGGAAATGGAAATAAGTTTCAACGATTGTACACGATAGAAAAAACACAAATCTCAACCAAACGGAGTCAACGTTACGAAATATATTACTGAAAGTGACGTCACTAAGATGAAATATGGCGATATTTCGATTAGTTGGAACATACCTTGTATATTCATTATACCATGGGCATGGTATACGATTTTTTTTTATGTTAGTTCAATTCTCATTCATAGGTGGCTTTAGCGTAGGAAGGGTATACATAATTTGACGTTTCAGCAATTTAAGCATTAATATAATTTTTAAAAGCAAACTTTTGTCTCAAATATTAATTAGGTTTAATATATTCAATTAGTATAAACTTATTCAAAATATTCATTATAATGATCTTGTTCTGTGCCGAATTGTCTGAATAAATAATCAAAAAATTCTGACATTAAATTCCACCACTTTCCAAGTCAACACAAATTAAAAAAAACAATGGATCATAAAATTAATAATTTGGAAGATATTGTACCAACCAAATGGTCTCAAGTTTGTAGTGCTCATTTTGCAGAAGACGCTAAGTAAGTCCGACTGAGTTTAATTTGCCAAGTTTAAAATAACAAAGAAATGTTAATTTCATAGGTGCATATAAAATTCTCAAAGCATAAATTTCATCCCAAAATATTCCACTACGGAAGTTTGACTTACCGAGAAGTAAAAAACTAAACAGAAGATACGAACGATATTGGATATTGCAACCGGAATAAAAATTGGATCAACTCAATCGTTTGGGCCGTAGATAGTGTAAGTAGCGTATTAAATATTAACTGTAATAGTAAATATTGTTACTAATATTTCAGGTAAGTGAAATTCGGCATTTTCATTGGCGTTGCCAATTATTGATGCTGATGTTATGCCTGTTTCAAAACCGGAACTTGCCGAAACCGTTCAAGCAATCTCCGTAAAAAATAAAAATGCTGTAATCGATGGAACAGTCAAAGTTTCTACAGATCAACAACACAAACACCTGTTCTCAATACAAATAACAGGATGGCACAAACCCTATTTAATTACGTTTCTTTTCTTCGTTTTTCAAATATTTTTAACGAACAATTAACAATATTTTACAGTTCATCCTGAAATCGATGTTAAAGATGAACTAAAATTAATAACGCTGTTTAAGTATAGACATTGCAATACCTGTTTACAAATCAGAGGACCCAACTCATCATAAACTAACGTTTTCATTGTGCAAAAATAGAACAACTTTCAAGTAATTAGTTGCTGTTGGTGAAAATTGGATGGTTATTTTTCCGAGACGATTGTAGGTGCCATGTCTAATAAAAATATTTTTGAGAAATCAGGGATACTCGATAAATTGGAAAGGGGATATTTCGTATTAGTCGATATAGGCTTTGATATATCCGATTGCTTAGAAGAAAAAGGTATTGTTTTAAATATCCCCCCATTTTTAAGAGGAAAAAATCAACTAAGTGAAGAAGAAGTGGTTGAAAGGTTCATTGCTAATAAACGAATAATCGTAGAAAGGGTAGTTGGTTTGGAGCAAATTAATAAAATTTAGTCAGATCTACGCCAACCACAATGTGGCTTTTAGCCAACCAAATATTGAAAAACTGTTTTTTCTTATGTAATTTGCATGATCCTATTGTATAACAGTCCTAAGGAGGAATGATACTTTTCAAAATAAAAAATAATTTAACAACGTTTTTAGAGTTTGATTTTTTATTATTACGTAGGTAATTTTTTCAGAAGGTACAAATTGTATCTTAAAACCTAAAATTATATTCTACATTCAACAAATAGCATTCAACACTAGAAATTAGTTTCAAAACTGCAGTAACAAATAGGGCGCAAAATAATCCTCATAATAATATTTAAAAGCCCAATACTTTCTTCCATAAAAGCTTTAGCATGAGGAATATTTCGAATAAAAACCGGTTAGGCACCCAAACAACGAAATCAAGAATCTGTATCATTGCTATATGCATTTGCACTTGACACTGAGTGTAATACTTATGTTTTTTATTTAATTGTCCTTTTCGGATATAGCTTGCGTCTGCAGGCTTTCCGTTTCTGCGACTATAAGGTCGTTTAATCTCCAGTATGATACTTTTATTTTCGTTCACCCCATCAGGAGTAGCTGATAAAAAATGATGCTTTTCGTCGATAATTAATCCGCTTGAAAGATTTTTAACACCTACGATTTTGTCATACTCCCTTCTTGCTGTTTCTTCATTTTTAACACCTCACCTGAGCGGACTTGAATTGATATATAAATGATTGATATGGTACTTTAACAATGAGGTGCTATATTGTTTACTTTGCATGGTTGTTAAAAGCTACGGCATATTGATGCTGTATAATTATCGTTTTCCTCTCATTCTTCCAAAGAATTATTTGATCTCTGGTTGTCCTTTCAATTTCCTGCCGATCTGTTAAAGTGGTAAAATTAAGAAGAGGAGAAATTGTTAAGAGTTTGCAATTCAGTTTCGATCTGCGAGCATGTGAAAAATAAATCATCTTTCAGTACATCTCATCAGGCTATAGCGACTGAACTGCTAATTTATTACACTGATTTTTTCCTATATATAGGAATCAACCGTGCACTTGTAGTATTAGCGAATTTTTACATTCCCCTTTCTAAACTTTTAACAATTTCAATGTTATTGTATTTAACGCATACATGCGGTTACTATGTTCAAACTTTAAATTATTTTGGTATTAATTATTAGTACTACAAGTGCACGGTTGATTCCTATATATAGGAAAAAATCAGTGTAATAAATTAGCAGTTCAGTCGCTATAGCCTGATGAGATGTACTGAAAGATGATTTATTTTTCACATGCTCGCAGATCGAAACTGAATTGCAAACTGTTAACAATTTCTCCTCTTCTTATAAATATTTATCAATTTGGAATATACCAAAATAATTTAAAGTTTGAACATGGTAAAATTAATTGAATTTAAATTTAGTAGCGACAAGGGATCTCTGCAATAATCATGGTTATGAAAAATATGCTTTTGAATAGAGTTTCAGCAATATATTGCCGGGGCGGAAATACCGAAATTAATAATTGCATTAAGCCAATCATCAGTTGTTATGGGAGCGTCTCGAAATATCGGTTTTAAAAATCTCGGTTCTACAAAATCTCGGTTTTTCAAAAATCATTAATTTACAAATCTCGGTTTACAAAATCTCGGTTTTCAAAATCTCGGTATTTTAAATCTCGTTTTAAAAATTCTGATTTTAAAAATCTTGGTTTTGCGGAAAAAAATCTTGTTTTTTTTAAATCTTGGTTTTTATTTTATCTTTAAATATTTTGCTAATAACGGGTTTTGAATGGTTTTTAATATTTTTAGTCAATTAAATTTGGTGGTAATAAATAAAAATGTTTTTTGTTTTTTATTTTTGTTAAATCATATATGCATTAGAGGGTTAAAGTATTTAAATTTATATTCCACACTTGACTTTTTGAACTCATAATACAAACAAGTAGCGGGACGATCTCATGCTCAATTTTTCCATGAATAGTGAAAAGCTGGCGCATAAACGATGGGATCACCTCAAAACGTGCCGTCCATCAGCCAACACTCAGCCTCAGCAAGGAGCTGTAAACTCGAAGGTGTTCCGAGAAGTACAGAGACACACACATGCACACGCACATACACACACACACACACACACACACACACACACACACACACACACACACACACACACACACACACACACACACACACACACACACACACACAAACACACACACACACACACACACACACACACACACACACACACACACACACACACACACACACACACACACATACAGATACACAGTACACACACACACACATACGCATACACTTACACATAAACTTACACATATACTCATTCACTCGCAACACGAAAGATACATAATCGCAAACCGGCTCTCAAAAGCTCGGTTTTGAAAAATAAATTTTTATTAATTCGGGCCGCCCGAATTAATAAAAATTTATTTTTCAGAACCGAGCTTTTGAGAACCGAGATTTTGAAAATCGAGATTTTGAAAACCGAGATTTTGAAAACCGAGATTTTGAAAACCGAGATTTTGTAAACCGAGATTTTGAAATCCGGGATTTTAAAACCGAGATTTTAATATCGAGATTTTGAAAACCGAGATTATGTAGCCAACCCAGTTGTTATACCACCTTCAGGATGGTGCCAAGTCTGTAACGTGTCCGTACAGAGTTTATTCAAATTAATTTCTCCAATCATACCGTAAAATTCGATAGCATATAAGCTAGCGCTTATTGTAATTTATGTATGGGAAAATATTGTAATTATGGGATGTAATAATATTGTAATTGTGCGGTGTACTGCGTCAATATTATATATTATGAGATTCTTATTTTATATATATATATTTGTATGAATATTGTAAATATGATGGTAGTTGTTTATTTTGTATCTACAACGTTGATATTGTAATTATGTGTTGTTGTCGTTCCGAAGAATTTTTCCTGAGCCGTATATTGTTTGGATGAATTTAATGTTAATAAGTTATGAATCTTTTACGATGTTTCACAGCTAATCCTGATTAATATGTATTTATTCTACGCTATATTTCTTATAATGACATATTAAGATCCTAATGTATAAAATTGCTCGTGTAGCGTCTTCTATCATGTATGTACTGATAAGTGTAGAGTATTTGTTTAATTCTATTCTGTTGTTAGTTTCAGAATAGAATTGTATGTGGAGAAGTTTTTTGTCTTGGTTAGTAGACTAGGCTTAACTAAGGAATTTTCTCTTATTAACCAATCAATTATTACAGCAATTACGCCGTTTTTCTCTCGATTGGTTCGTCTTAGAAAATCCCGCTTTATCGGGTTAGTAGGATGATTGTTAGTTATATTTACCAATGTTTCAGTTGACTGGGTTTCCTGGATATATCGTCTTTTGGTAGATGTTGAAGATTTTGATAATAAAAATTTTATTCTTTTTCTTTTGTGTCTGGATAATAATTCTTTTATTTAGATTTTTGTGTTTTTTGTTACAAAATATTCTTAATTTTACTGGACTTAATTTAATTTACTTTAGTTGAATGTTTTAATGTTGAAAACTTATTGATTTGAATACTGAATACTTTATGAAAACTGAATGTAGAATACCAAACTGGAATTTTTTTTTGTTTGTAAATTTCTGTGCTTATATACTAATTTTTCTGATATTTTACACTAACAATTTGTGTACTTAATTTCTATTTCTGCTAATTTGCATTATTCTAAGAATTATAACGCATGTGTATCAAATTTTCAACTCATCATAAATTATTTTGGGTCATTATATTGTGTTCGATTTAATTGAATTGCTTAATATTATTTTTACTTTGGGTCAATATTCTTGGTATTCCAATTTTCGCTTTATTTTTGATGTTCTACATTTTATTTATTACATATTACTTCTATATTACAATTTTATAATTTTCTTTCGAATTGCATTGTCATCAACACATTAATTATGTATTTCTTTATTTCATTGTCAACGTTTTATTATATAACATATGTTTCATTTCCTACTATTTTTGTTTCCTTAATTCTACTCTTTTGTTTTGGTCTTTTTATTTCATCTTGACCCTTTTTGTTTGATCTTTTTATTTTGTCTTAAATTTTATTATCTATTATCTTATTTTGTATTCTGGGAAAAACACTTGTGAAACATTATTTTGAATTTTTGTGACTTTCTAAGTTTTTGTTATTTTTCTAAACTAGCCTTAATATTATCATACTACAATTTCTACTGCATTATCTCTGATTTATCTTATTTTTCCTATTAGATTTTATACTTCATTTAAATGTTTCACAACACGCTTATATGTATACATGCTGAACTTGCACCGTGCCCAGCCGGAAAAGTGCAGTGCTTTCATGATTGATCGTTCTGATTTACTTAAGTGTAAGCGAATTTCGTAATCAGTAGATTTCTTTGTTTCGGCACTACATTTAAATTTTAAAACTAACAATAAACCATACTCCACAGAATTATAAAATACAATGTTTTTACAAAAAAGCGAGTGAAACAATTTTCTACCCTGAAGGTTGTAACAGTTAACGATAGCACGCAGAGGCTCTGGAGCGTTCATCTATTGCCGGCTAATGCTCAGGATATCGGGGTGGGGTTATCCACAGGATGCGTGAACCTTGGAATGGGATTCAAAGCGAGGATCAACTTACCAAATGAAACTGTGACACACACTCACCTACCGCATCCCATATACACTAGCTCTTAGCCCCTTATACTGAAATTTAAACGATTTCGAAACAGAACGAGAAAAAAAAAACAAATTGCTGAATCAGATTGAAAACAAAAAAAAAACGTTAACGAAATAAATTTGACAAAATTTATTTTTAAATTTGTTTGTATGTGGAAAAAAAAATTAAATAAAAGAAAGAAAAATGAATCTAGAATAATACTAAACTATTATTTAGAAGACGTCATTCAAGGCTCGCAATAATTAATTATTTTGTTGTTTTTTTTCCAAAAATAAAAATCATCAGCAATTGTAAGTGGTGGACAAAAAATTCTTCAATTAATTATAACGGGTCTTAATTTTTGTAATCATAAATAATTAATTAGAAGTATGATTATAGGATTTGCACTCCAAATTCAAACTTTTACAAAACACAATCATCTTATTCCAAATCACATTCGCCTTTATCCAAAACAAGTTTATCCTTTTCTAAATCAAATTCAATCGTAAACCAACAGAATTTATTTAATTTAATAAAGTTGCTGTATTTAAATTCTAGATGAACAAGTTGATATAATAAAATAAATAAAAATATAATAGGGGCATAAAATTCACCTTAAAATTCGCCCTTTGATTATTATAAACTTCACCTTAGATGTCATCGTAAAATTCACCATAGAATTCATTTCAAATTGATCTGAATTCGAAAATCATTTCAAAATTCATTTCAAATTGATTCTGAATTTAAAATTCATTCCCAATTTAAATATTTCTCCATTTATAACGCTTCTTTATAAAAAGACAATTCGTTCAAAATTAAAATAAATATTCAAAAACAATATTCTCATTTATAAAAAATTAATTATGTAAATGTATGTATGTTTACTACTAACTGTATGCAAAACATCGACTAACTAATTCTAAATGGCCATTTTATTTTCAAAACGCAGAAAAAAACAAAAACATGTGTGAAACGAGATAGAAAAACAAGTGAACAAAAGATATACGAAACAAAACAGAAAAAATATGCTCAAATGTGGATGCAGTTCAAATTAAAATAACATGATGCAGATATGCTACAGTATGCATTAAAGGGTTAAAATTAATCCTAAAATTCAGCCGAAAGTATATCCAAATTCTCCATTAAATTCATCAAAAATTTACCCCAAATTTACTTTAAAACTCTTCCTACAATTAAGACAAATTAATTCTAAAATTCTCTTAAATTCAAACTACTCTTACTACTCTTACTACTCTTAAATTCAAACTACAAGCCTCTCTAAAATTAACCACACAATTTTATTTTAAAATTCACTCTAAAATATACCCTTTAATTCAATGTATCCTAGAAATCATCCTAAAATTCACTGGAAACCCCTCTCTAAAACTAACCCTGACCTTCACTCTAAAATTCACCCTAAATGTCAGGAATTTAGAAAGCGAAAGCTTAAATAAGAATTTTATCAAATTTAAGAATTCTGGAGTTTGGAAATTTTAATAGTGGAAAACTAATTTAGGATTATCTAAATTTTATAAAATCGTTAAATTCAAATTCATCATTTATTTGGAATTTGGAATTATTAATTTTAGAAATTAAGGAATTTTGTAACGTAGTTTGGAAAGAAAAAAAAATAAGAAAATTTACGCAAATTTAGAAGTTTTGTTTTGTGGGGATATTAGAATTTAACAAAATTATTGTGAATTTGGGAAGGAAAAAATGGAAAATGGGAGTTTAAAGATCTAAATCTTTAAAGTTAGTATAAACTTAGAAATTCGTCAAATTTAAGAATGGGTTGACTACATAATCTCGGTTTTCAAAATCTCGATATTAAAATCTCGGTTTTCAAAATCTCGGTTTTCAAAATCTCGGTTTTCAAAATTTCGGTTTTCAAAATCTCGATTTTCAAAATCTTGGTTCTCAAAAGCTCAGTTTTGAAAAATAAATTTTTATTAATTCGGGCCGCCCGAATTATAAAAAATTTATTTTTCAAAACTGAGCTTTTGAGATCCGGTTTGCGATTATGTATTTGTCGTGTTATCTGAGTGTATGTGTAAGTGGGTATACGTCTTTTAGCAAAAAAAAGGTTTCGCAAATGAAAGTATGATCAAATTACTTTTAGCAAAAAACACGTTTGGCAAACATTTCTTTGGCAAAAAAGTATGAATGGCAAATTCACATATCGTTCATTAAGGACCAATACCTCCTATCATCCAAACTATGAATTTTGCGGAAGCTGCTAAAACTTAATTACTTTTGAGATATTGCATTAAATGAAAACATTTTTCCAAGTAATTTTGAAACATACTACTTTTGACTAAAGTTTCAAAAAAATATTTGATCAAAACATCGTTAAAATATTGTTAAAAAATACACGTAACAGCTACCTCAATTCAATTTCGAAAATTGATGATAGGAGGTATTGATCCTTAATGAACGATATGTCAAATATTTGTCTGACAAATTTCTTTTTGACAAATTATTCCTGAAGAATAATTTGCCAAAATGTGATTACTCTAAAATTTGAACAAAATTTCGGCGTGCCGCGCCTGAATTAATAAAAATATTTTTGGTTCAAAATGAAAATTTAAATTCTGGAAACTGAAGATTTCCATTCTAATTTTACTAATAAATCTCTATTTTCCAGATACACTAAGAAAACGGACTTTTAATTCAAGAAAATGTTAATTCTAAATTTCCGTTTTCAAGCAAAAATATTTTTATTAATTCAAGCGCGCATCATACCTGCCAAATTTCACCACAATCAATTCAGAAATAGCCAAGTTGGTCATCATCTCAAGACATCTTTCGTCAAACATCTAGGTTATAGGCTAGTTATATTCCAAAATTGTATCCAAAATCATTTAAAAATTCCATTTAAATCGTACCTGTTAAATTTATAATACATTTTTTGATCAAACATACATTTGCCATTCAATTTGTTTTGTCAAATGATATTTGCCAAATATGCAAATTTGCCAAAGATAGGTTGAGGAAACGTAACTTTGTCAAATGTCGTTTGCTATTTAAACGGCTCCCGTGTAAGTGTATGTGTATGTATTTTTTTTTTTTTTTAAGGAAGGTGGAAATCCATCATAGACGATGTAGGGGATTACATAGCTATCCACCACAACGGTGTGAGACTCCTACTCACTAAAACCACCTCCTGCATCCTTCCCCCCGGAACAACCGCTAGGTATTACTTCGAAAGGGAAGGAGTCTGTACTAACTGTACGATCACATCTCCGACTCAACTGAAGGGTACGAGTTACTTTGCTTGGCGACGATGGCGTTCCAACCGTCGCAACTCCTTAATCGTTGTTGTTGCAAAATTTGCTACAGCATTCCATGCTTCTGGGGACGCCAGCATCATTTCTACTATGTTCTCTGGGGTAATATCAACTTGATCGAGGACTCCAGCAAGCACTTCTCTATTTCTCTGGAACCGTGGGCATACAAAAAATACGTGTTCAGCATCTTCCGCGGAATCTCTACAGGATGGACAATACGGTGAATCATCATGCCCAAAACGATTAAGGTATGGTCGAAAGCATCCGTGACCTGTTAAGAGCTGTGCCAGGTAAAAGCCAACCTCGCCATGCTTACGGTTTATCCACGGGCCTATTTCAGGAATTAGACGTCGAGTCCAATGGCCCTTCTCCGAACGGTTCAAACGCTGTTGCCAATCGAAAAGAATATCCCCGCTGTACGTTCTTGTGTTGTTCGCTCGCACCATTGGTATATTTGGTGTTCCTCCATGGCTATTATTGTATGACTTTTGCCGTTCCGCTGCCAGCAGATCAATTGGGCACATTCCCGCAACGACGCAGGCTGCTTTGTCCGAAAGAGTTTTAAACGCACTAATCACTCTAAGTGCGCAGCTGCGATATACGGAGTTAGAACTACGACGATAGGATGGTAGCTGCAGCGCTTGAGCCCATATAGGGGACGCATAGAGCATTATAGATGTTACGACACCGACTAATAATCTTCGTCGTCCTTGACTTGGCCCGCCAACATTCGGCATTATACCAGAGAGGGCCTTGCTAGCTCTGGCTGATTTCTCACTGACGTACTTTATGTGCTCCTTGAATGATATCCTTGCATCGATGTGTTAGGTGTGTTGTAGGTACCTTATCTTAGGTACCTTATGATGTGTTAGATGTGTTGTAGGTACCTTATCGAGGATTGAGAGAAAATCGTATGTGTTCCGATTCTAATGGGAATTGTCTCCAGAACCTTTCTGCTGGTTAAAAGCACCGCTTCCGTGTTTTGTTCCGCCAGTCGCAACCCAACTAAGTCAAGCCAGTGTTGGATTATATCCACCGTATCCCTACAAATGTTTTCCAGCTCTTCCTTGTACTTTGAAACTGCTACGATGGCAATATCATCGGCAAACCCAACTACCGTCGCCTCCTAAGGGACCTGGAGTGTGAACACATCGTCATACATAATATTCCAAAGCATTGGACCGAGTACAGATCCCTGGGGGACCCCGCATGTAACTGTATACTCCTTGCACCCTTCATTCATGCGGTACTGCAAAGTGCGGCTTTTAAAATAGCTGGAGATTACCCGCTTGATCTAACAAGGCACATTCCTGATATTAAGGGCGTTCATAATATGTTCACATTGTGCTGTGTTAAACGCGTTTTTAATATCTAGCGTAACAATAGCGCAGTATTTTTTACGGCCTCCTTTCCATCTGCTGCCGCTGATAGCGTCTTCTGCCAGCCTGATAACGAGCTGAATAGCATCAATTACGGGTAAGAGTGAATAGTCACTGGTTTGCGAGGAAACAAGGAAGATACTATATTATCCATCAAAATAGGACATGTTGGTGCTGAACCTCTTGCAAGTTTAAGCTTGGACATTACCATCTTGTAGGGCCTACCACATGTGTCATCCTCAACCTCATCACAGAGGGATTTCCATCATCGCCGCTTGCTTTGTTTGATGGCCACCTTAAGCGCACCCCGTGCTTCCCTGTATATTTGTTGTAGGCTGGAAGAGGAACTGGTGTTTCTACCCCGCTGGGAAACGCGCCTAGCACGATTGCACTTTCGCCGGAGCAATGCAATTTCCTCATTCCACCAGTAGGCCGGTGGGCGTCTCGGGTTTAACCTTCTTTTAGGCATTGTAGCGTTACATGCACTGGTAATGCTGCCTATTAACTGGGATGCCTTGGTGTTAGCGGTGCCCGTAAGATTAACGTCACGGAGCATAAACCTGAAGATGTCCTCATCGAAAGCGTTTGTCTTCCATCCCGCAATTTGTATAGTATTACCTGGGCGTATTCCATGGAGTTCACACAGGATTGCCTGGTGGTCACTGTGCGTGTAAAAGTCGCAAACCTCCCAAGTTATTCCTCTCCTCCAGAGAGATTCACTAGCAAACGTTAGGTCTATAATAGAACCAGAAATACCCCTGCTGAATGTATATGCGGAGCCGGTGTTGCACAGGACCACATTCAGAACTGAAAAAGCCTCCAGGAGGGCTTGACCTCTTCTATTTGTTTGAGCGTTACCCCACTCCGTAGCCCACGCGTTGAAGTCTCGCGAAATAACTGCGGGACTATGATCTCTTACATCCAGGACCAAGCACTCTAAGAAGTGGATGAATTGCTCGATTGGCTCATTTGGAGGGGCATAGCAACTGAAGATATGTATCCCATTAATTTTTGCTCGAACATATCCGTGGAAACTCTGCTGGCTTTCTTGAATGATCAAGCCAGAGCATGCCCAGATTGCTGCCTTGCCACTATGATCATTCACCCATGCAGCATCATCCAAATTTGTGTACTGTTCACATAGTATTGCAACGCCTGGCTTCAATTCATGTATAGTCTGCCATAGGAGGTCCTGGGCAGCCTCACAGTGATTTAAGTTTAGCTGAAGTAGCTTCCCCTTCTACGATTGTTTCCTATCACCAACCGCCATGCTGGGCAATCACTCCTACCGGTGATGTGAGTACCAATAGATTCTCCATTTCCTGTACGGCAGAATGCACACTGCGGTTCGTGTTCGCAATCTTTTGTCTTGTGGCCGGCTCTGCAACACCTAATTCAAAGGCTTAATAGGTCGACTTCGCTCTTGCATGTGGCCGCTCTGTGACCTGAGCTCCAGCATTTAAATCATCTCACTGGGCTAACTACTTCTCGTATACGGCACCTAACCCACCCTATACGGATTCTGCCAACATCAGTCATCTTATGAGCTATAATTAATGTGATCGAATATTGAATAATCTTCAAGTCGATGTCCCGATTTCTAAATACGACAAATATCTTTAAAGAGGCTATATCAATGCAATGTCTTCTAGCCTATTTGTAGTGGTTAATATTTAATTTTTATTTTCAATAAATCACAGCAAAAGTGCCATTGTTTAATTTCAGACATGTCTTATTTTGTATCCATGAACCAATTATTTTAACCTTGATTACCTTCAAAAAATCTTATAAAGTAATTAAATATAAACAGATGAATTTACAATATAAGTTTTTGATAATATAATTTCGCAACAAATTGACCAGAAACCGTAAAAAACCTAGAAAATCAGAAAGTTGGTTCAATTAAAGTTTTCATTTAAAACGTTTCATCTATCTAAAAAAATGTAAGAATAACCTAAACTAAATTATTTGCATCACATAAACACATACATATGTATGTTTGTTTATACATACTCGTGTACCTTTCAACCATTTTAAAAAATGTTAATAATAAATGAAATTCCGTCAGACACCAAGGCCCTCCCATGAATTTCAAATTAAGCAAAAATACAAAAGCTTGACAGCAAATCACAAAAAGCAGACACATCGATGCCAAAAATTCTTAACAACAATCATATTATCCCCATATATATATATATATATATATATATATATATATATATATATATATATATATATATATATATATATATATATATATATATATATATATATATATATATCACAAAACGTAATCAGATATCCTTTCAAACACAGCAAAACAAAACAATACTATACAATATACCTTTAACATGACCTACAATTTTCTTTTTTCCCCATTTTCTACATATTATATAGTCGACGGGTATATGAAACCAATTTAAATTTTCCCTTTCTCCTTCACCAAAAAATCACAACCATAAATTTCTTAATTAAACGTGAAACGCACGCACAAATAATAAAGCGACGAGGAACTATACCAAATACGGAAAATCCGTAATAAAAAACGGGGAAAACTCAAAAACATAACACACTAAAAAAATAATTTTATTTTAATCAATAAATCATAAAAAAAAAAAAAATTAAAAACTATGATTTTAATTTCATTTTCTCTAAATAATGTAAATACGTTGATATTTGTTTGTGTAAATCAGCCAGTCATATAGGATGGTAAACTCGAATAAATTTTCGAATTTGTTTCATCCACGAAAAATAAAAAAAAAAAATTAATTTAAACTTAACGAAACATGTTCTCTCGATTTTTTATAGAGAACAGCGCACAACTCCCAAAGTTAAAAATTTGGAGAAATACAAAATCTATGTGATACCTTGCGCACTAAAATTGTTGCCATAAAAATTCTCTATTTGCTTCGAGCAGATTGTGAGAGAAATTTTTCCGGAAAAATTGTCTGTATTTGTATTGTTTTTTTGTAAGAACTCGTGGAAAAACAAGAAATTGTCGTTAGTAAAAATTGTATACGATTTAAGGAACAACAACAAAAAAAAATTGTATACAGTGGATTTTACTTTTCGGATTTTTCCTAAAAAGATTTTTTTTTTTTTTTTTTTACTGTGTGTAATGTATCTAGTTCAGTACTTCGTGAATTTTATATTGTAACGGACGTGAATTTACAATTTTCTCGCGTAGAAATATTTCAAAGGAAAAATAATTTTGGATAGATAATAATAAAAGGAAAAAAAACAAAAATTATTTCGGAATATCGGGATTTTTTTTTTTTTTTTTTTTTGCAGTGAAACGATTAAGTGAAAGCTTTGTTTAGTGAAATTTGGTTATTGTGTGTTAAGCTATTTTGGTTTCGGGCCAATATTTTATATGAAATGTGTGTACATATAATTAAGTAAATATAGAAAAAAGTTTACAAAATTTAAATTTTGGGTTTGGCTCTGTTTTTTTTGTTGTAATTTAATTTCAAAATTAAAAAAATAAAAAAAAATACAAAAAAGTTGAATTCCCAGGTTTATCATAACCATACAAATATATATACACAAAAAGTGAGCTTTTATTTCAAGCTACTGAATTTTAATTTTACATTTTTTTTAGTGCCCCATTTTCAAAGTGAGTGTGTTTATTTATTATGTAAATAAATTAAGTGGAATGTGATCTGTGTATTGTGAAAATTTTTATAGAGTGAAGTAAATTGTAAATTAATGCAAAAAAAAATTGTATTTGTGTATTGCGTGAAATTAAATGGCAAATCATTAATATTATGTGGTAGGTTTTTTTTGTTTTCTATAATTATGTATATTAACCACATTATGCGAGTAAAAAATGTACGCGATAAATAAACAAACAACATTGCCTTGTGGGTTTGTTGTTATACACATTTCTAAATATTGGTTTGATGATAGGCTAAAGGTCAAGGTTGGTGGGTAATGTTATTGGATTTTGGTATACATATTTTATCCGTAAAGAACATTTAAAGGTTTATGTATTAAGGATGTTATTGGCCCCAGGTTATTGACATAAAACTTGTTTTGAACGATTTGTTTCTGATTTTCCATGTTTTTTGTTGACAAAATGTTATGCTGAGTTTCGAAGAATTGAAAAATGTATTATCATTGTAGGAGTAGGTATCTATATATTGAATTAAAAATTAGCTTTGGTTTGTTTTGAAGATTAGAGTACCTACATGATAAATAAACAAATACAATTTATTATTGATTGAATTTTAAAAGTGCATTATGGTTTCTGCCTTAATTCAAACCATTTTAGCAGTTTGTTCATTTGATTTACTGAAATTACTAATTGTTACGATATGCTGAAAAATTTGGCTCTAAGTACCAGCAAATGTTACTTGAAAAACAGTGAATTAGTTTGAATTGAAAATTAAAAGTCGAAGTTAAACTTATTTTTCTTCCTAAAGCTTCGAAACCCCGGTTTTTAAAGGGTGTATTGTTGACAATTAACATTTCAATTAAACCTAATAATTTTATAAATTGTTCTGTTTTAATGGAGAATGCTTTTATCTACTTTTTCATAAAATTTAAAGCTCCAACAAGTTCAAAATAGATTAGCTCCAAGGAAAATAAAACACGCTTTAGATTCCGTTGGTATTACTAAAAACGAAGTTTCAGGGGTTCTTTATATTTTTCAAACATGGAAATTTTAACATTTCTGATCAAAGTTTAATTTAGTTACCAACTAGTTTCTTAAGCTGTGGGTCGTTAGATTTCTTGTTTGAAAAAATCTTCATCTTTGTGTTCAAAAAGATTTTCGAAACTAAATTTTCATTGTTTGGCTTTTATAACTTTGACAGTCGAGCTTTGAAAAATTCATGATCAATTTATGATACCCGAATTATCTATAGATTCGATATACAGATATTTACAATTTATGAACAATTTTAGTGGAATATCTTACCTGATTGAATTAAAGTATCGAGAAAGATTCACAGTTATCGGATTGCTGATCTTAGACCCTTATGAGGTTGCCTGAAATTGTCGATTTTTTTTTCTTAAAGTAGAGAGCTACTTTGTTACTATAGTCTTATTCGCAGTATCATCCGCTTAATGGGGACATATACCTGTGTGCTAATTGATGTTTATTAGACTAGTCCAAAAACTCAAGGGATTAGATGAAACTAGGTATAAAAAATAAAAATGAAAAATGTTATTGTTTAATGGTACAGCTTAACGGGCCTAGTAAGAGTTTTGAGTTTTCCGGAATTGAAAGAGTTAGCTCCTAGTTTAAAATAAATTTTAATTGTTGATACCTCTTTGAGAGTTCCAGATTGCCAACTAAAGAAACGCTTTGCCTTAATATTCGTGTTTACATAGAAGATTTAAAATTACGTATGTTTAAGAATGTATTGCGAAACAAAGAATTGTGAACTAGCGTGGAAGCTGCAAAATATAATTTGTACTGAAACTAAAAATTGAAAAACGAAATTATTAAAATTGGATAATGGTTGGTGCGCGACTAACAAAAGCCTGAGACAAAAAAATTAAATTTTTAGCGCAATTACAGATAAGGATACGTTTGAAATCAACAAACAAAAAATTAGTTATTTTTGAGAACCCTTTCAACATTACGAAGCAATCGGAAGTTCTGTGGAGAGTGAGAGTGACAGAGAAGAAAATCTATCTGTTTTCAAATATTATAAAGAAAAAGCAACTGAGTCTAAAAAAACTGGTTTCATTGAGAGTGTCTGCTGCGTAAGATAGGACAAATTTGTCGACTGGAAGAGCTACCCTTGTAATGGGAGCGCTTGCATCCGAGTGAGGAAAAACATAAAATAAAATGTCCATAAGCACGTTAACTGTTAGAAGGGAGTGAAAATCTACTAGCAATCCTGACATCTTATTTTTCAAAAAATTCCAAAAAGAATTTCCGCTGAAATTCTAAATTTTGCAAAATACCAACTTACCTACAGTGAAGGCTTAAGGTCAACGAATTTTAACCATCTATGAGTTATAGTTAATAGCACGTTTGAATATTTGCCTATATTCTAGTTGAATCAAACAAGAAATGATTAGAACAAATTATTAGAATTAGCTGTAATATGTCTTGGAGGTTCCAAAGAGCGAAAAATAAATTTTAAATATCCGTGCGTTATGCGCTGCGCCTAATTTGTGGCTAAAGCGATTTATTGTATGAATTTTTGAATTTTTAGAAAGCGATTTAAAATGTTCCAGAAACAAGCAATGTTTATATCAGATACAAGTAGCTTTGTAGTAATATAGGGTCAACTTTTATGTCGGTATGTAAACATTGAATAACTTTGAAAAAAAAACAACCGATTTCTATATATGAGGTATTTTTATTCAATTTGGTCCTTTGCAATTTATTTGGATTAGTTTTTGAATATAACATCAATCATTGTTTATTGGCCAAAGCAAAATGTGACCTTTGTGCTGCGTTTTCTATTACCTTTTCGAGCATCTCAGGCGGTATAGCGATAATTTCGGCACGAATATTTGCACGACTACATAAGGCTTGCTGGCGTATACTTTGCTTTTCAAATAACCCCACAAAAAAAAAGTCCGGAGGGGTCAAATCTGGAGATCTGGGAGGCCAGTCAATGTCGTCTCTTTTTGACATCAGATGTCCAGGGAATTTTTCGTTGCAGAAACTGAATTGTTTCATGGATCTCGTGTAAATTCTCCTTTTACCAAATGTGGTAATTTTGCTTATTAACGCCGGTAGAGCTTGTCAAATGGGCCTCGTCGGTCATGAAAATTTGCTTCCAAAAATCAGGTTCAGTGTCAACCATTCGAGCAATTGTTTGGCCGTATTTTAAGCGACGTGGACAGTCGTCAGCAATATTCTTTCTGTTAACCCTTGTGTCTATGCATCTTTTTTCTTACGTTAATCAATTAAGGGTTACCCGAGTAACCTTATCAGATTTATTCGAATATCACTTAAAAATGTAACTATTTTTCATATTTGATTTTGAAATTCTTTTAGCTCTTGCATTTTGTGTTTAATAAAAATTACTTTTGTTGCATTCGCGAAATTCTTATTCAACAAACATTTTTTTTCCAAATGGATAATACAATTATGTCCTTCTTTATCTTATTTCTCTCGAAATCATTGATTATTATGAGGTAGCATGTCACTGAACCGGTTTTGGCAAAATAAGTTTTGCTGTTTGATAATGTAAATAGCAGATAAGAACGTTTGGAAAAGGACAAAGCAGCTGCGAAGAACGCGGATTACCCAATATACCCCGGCAACACCCGCAAAATACTGGATAATAGTTCGGTGGGTTTGTAATTCAGGAAGTTCTTATCCTCTTACAGGACAAATTTATACCGGCAAATCTTCTTCGGGTAGAGAAGTAAACCAGGGAGAAAGAGTCGTGAAAGACTTGTGTTACCAATTCAAAGTATCTGGAAGGAATATAGTGACTGATAATATTTTTACTACATTGCCCTTAGCTCGGCTTTTGATGTCATGGAGCCTTTCAAATTTTAGTTTTATGGAGCCTTTCAAATTTTAAACAAATACTTTCACCTATGTAAATCGCGTCCGGAGATGTCATCGGTATTTGGATTTAGTTCAGACAATTGTACCTTACGTTCGTATGTGCCTAGAAAAAAGGGAAGCCGTTATAGTTTTATCGACGATGTACCATTGTGATTCAACGTCGAGCTCACTCAATAAGCGAGATATAATCGAATCACATGATAAAAAGGAAAACCCAAAGATAGCCCATAGGTTTTTTTTTCAATACAGTTGACATTGCAGCATTAGCTGCCAATATAATTTGCCGGGAAAATAATCCTCAATCTCAGGCCGTAATCTACAGACGAAGAATTTTCCACAAGACCGTGGAATATAGTTGGCGATGCCCTCTAATTACAGTAGATCAAGCACTACAAATTGTATCATAGAATTTTCAACATAATCGGAGATAGAGTGAATGTTAGGTAAACCAATTTCTAATCAGCGGCTGGGAAGCCAAGCCCTCCAAGGGATGCTTAGGGATGAATTGCAGTAGTAGGAGAATGTATTATCTGCAAAAACTCAACAGCCAACACCCAAGAGAAAATTCGAAAATGCTGAACGATGTGCAATCTTCCCATTTCTAATGAACACTTCTTTCTACGAAATGTGTGTCTTGCTTGTTCCGAATAAATGAATTTTTGGTTTTCTTTTAATTAAAATTTTTATTATCTTGATTTTTTAAATATGTAAAATGAAATGTTAATGAATTTTAGAACCGATTTTTCATTTGTATAAGAAATAAAATTCCATTTTCTTCTATTTTGCGTAGGGTTACCCGGGTAACCCGTAATTGATTTAAAGGTGTAATTTGTAAACCGCTAAATATTTGAAGTATCAAAATAGGGACTAAAACTTTTAAAATCAAAATATGTTTACATTTAAATGATTTTGGCATTCCTGGATCTTAGAGTCAAAATTCCAATGATAAAATAGAAATTTTATCGATTAAAGTCGAAAAGGTTACCAGGGTAACCCACCATATACATAAGGGTTAATTGCATTGTATACGGAAACAAATGCAAATCATGCTTCAAAAGGCGCCGCAAAGTGATCCCACTGACTCCAAAATGCTGAGCACGGCGACGATACGACACTTTTGGGATTCTGGGTCTCTGACCGCTACAACCAGTTCACTGGAACGTGTTGGTCGTTGATGAACAGCATTTTGACGATCTCTCACTATTCCGTGCTCAACAAAATTCGACACCAAACAAAGAATAGTGTTGTCAGACGTTTCAGAAACATGTTTAATCAAGTCAATCGGTTGACAAATGTCAAAGTTATTCAATGTTTACCTACCGACATAAAAGATGGAATTATTATTTAATACTCACTTTTCTCTTTTTTTTTTTTTAAATATTCCTTTAACAATAAACGCGAGAATATCAGATAATTCCGAGACTGAGTAACCAGATATTGAAAGGTATTTGCAATACGGATTAATCCAAAATTATTTCAAATATATTCAAATATTATAAAAAAATTGTCATCTGGGTAATGCAACATCCACCAAACTTATCTTAAATGTATTCGAATCTCGAAATCTCCAAAGGCAAATATTTTAAAAATCACTAATTCTGTAACAAGATGACGAAACATAACCCATTGCAAATTGCGCGGAATATCGAGAAACACGAGTGTTTTCAAAAGTCACGTAAATAGACATAGAATTCTACAATAATCTTCTTGAAATCACAACTATTTCGGAACTTTCAGAAAAGCTCGGATAACATTAAATCATGGAAAAATCTTGAAAAATTAACAAATTACTTGGAATCTCGAGTAATTTGAAAAAATGATGATGATATTTCACAATGCTATTAACACAGATCTGGAAATCTAGACAAATCCATTAATCTTAATTTGGTGAATCTTTTCTGTATACGATAATCTAACTGAAATGAGTGCTATGCTTACGAGTATTTCAACTTCAAGCTAAACTTGAATAATATTGAATATCTCGAATAATATCGAAGCTTTCAAATAATGTCGCAATAATGGCAAAATCTCAATGCTAAGCAATTGAGCAAAAAACCATCTGCTGAATAAATCAGATGCTAAGCAAGTAATCGCTATTCAAACTCAGTTACCAATCTATAGATTCTTCAAAAACTCAAAATCTTAAATTTTGAGAATCGTTTATTTTCCATGTATGATATCATAACAATTATAAACTACGAGTACGCAGCACTAGCCAAAAGTAAAAAAAAACTATGAACTCAAATAAAAGTGAGGTTAAGTTATTTTATTTGATATTCCATACAAACATTATTATGCAATTTTTATTAGGAAATCTGCGGGTACTGAAAAATTTGCCAATGCAAATATATTCTGTGGTGACATGTTGTACTCGTACCATCACTTTCGATTCGTTTCCGATTGTGTTTTGTCTCTTGCGGCAAGAGCGGATGCGCTATTTCTTCTTTCATTCTTATTTTTCTATTGCTATCTCAGCGCTGATAACACAGGAATATTTGTAACAAGAATTTTTGAAATGTTTTTTTCTACTGGCAAAATTTAAAATAAGCTAAATGAATTACTCGATTAGTTTATGGTTACAACAAGAAAATTAATTTCAGTTACTGTGAACAACCTTTGTAATTTGAATTTGTTTAATTTATATTTTATCGTCTAATAGAATTAGTGTACATTATAGTGTTTTTGTTATTACTTAAAAATGATCTTCTGTTTCCTTTGCCCTGCTACAGACTTCAGCTCTTTTAAGCCTTACTTTATTTCATATGAATTAGAATGAATTGCTACTAAAGTAAATTTAATTGTATATCACACTGCTACATACCATTAGGCTCTTCCAATTCAAATGCTGAATTCGATCACAAACTTCGAAGGGTCGTAACTCAGCTGGTAATGAACATTTTTAATCGATGTAAGCACAATACGCTTCAACAGACGTCAGCCAACCTAACAAGATATAAGCTTGCTAATCCCAGCCGAGTATAAATATTGGGTTCTGAAGGTGATGAAATTGTTAAAGGCACCTTCCGCAAAGATCTGCTCATGGAACTGGTTCTCGTAGTCGAAATGATCCAGGTTTTTGTAAAAGTGGTGCTCCGTAGGTGATATGCATACTTTGAGGTGAGAGACATTCATTGTCGTTCAGCAGAATTAGCCACCCTTCGTTGACCAATGCAAGCTGAAGTTTGGAAAGTTTCTCGTGCATAGTGTATACGGTCCAGAAAAGGGTGGTTTATTTGTAAAAGTAATGCAGAGTTGATTTCGTATCAGCAAGTGTATCTTCTTCATCTTTTCAATCGGATTCACCGTACCGGCAGCATTATTTCCAAGTTTGAAGTTGTAAAGAAATTGGACGAAATTTGGTTTTTCTCCATCGTACACTTTGGCAACTATAGACCCGTTAGGCTAAAATAAATAAAACGCAACTAAGTGGCTTACGTATAGATAGTTTTCCTGCAAAAAACCGTATATAACAAGTGGTTATCGCAATAGTGTCAGGTATAATGAAACATTAGAATATCCAAAAATTAAATTTTGCTGTCTACTGCTTTTTCTAAAGTGAATTTTGTTTTGTTGTTTACTGAGTTGAATGCTTCAAGGAAATTGTCAATTTTAATTTTTGGTACAGTTGTGATTGTAATTATGTCATTAACATATTTACCGGAAAATAATCGTAAACTATCTAATGAGTTTAAAATTAATTTTTAATGAAGTCGCTTTAATGTTTAATCATTTAAAGCTTGTCCTAAGTATTTAATTTTTAAGTAAAGTTTGCAATTTTACGAACTTACCACTAAGCTTGACATATGGTATTTGCTTTCTGGTAAAGAACACTAAATCGGCATTGTTACTGTTATTTTTTTTTTAAATTAAATAATTTAATCTTTTAGTTCCACAATTATTAGACTACCTAGCAGAAAACAATTCTGTTTCCGTCTTTACGAAAACATGAAGATTAATTGTATCGCAAATAGCCACATCAAGTGGCACAAATAATTTTCAAAGTGATGATCTACAATGCTAAGGTGGTGCACTCAAGTATGCTGATCATTTTATTCTCGAAATTACTCGAAATTAAAAAAATCCCCTTTGAATCTTCCATGAATACGGACAAGAATATTTTAAAATAAATACATTTTTTTTTTAAATATATACAAGCTATTTCATTCTAAAATTATATTATTTACGGTTAATCTGCTTTTTAGTAGCCATGATAATTAAATTTACATTATGTAATTAATCATTTAAATAATCTGTAATTTGTAACACTGTCTTATTTTAACCAAAACAACAAACGTAACTAAATATTTACACTTGCAATAACGCTGATTCACAAAAAATTGTAAGGTAAAATGCCGCAATCGCGATCGACGTTATGGACACTTCTGATGCGATAAAAATTGATTGATACTAGTAAAATTGTACACTGTAAAGACTGTGGTTTTTAGACAATCAGCAATGTCACTATGTATTCGTAAAACTATACTTTATAAAATGTGCCAAAATTGGACAAACAATTTATGCGTTTGTTTTTAATATCTTGGAGCTCACGCCAGGAATATCTGTACTATTAGTGGGTTTAAAATCATTAATTACACCAACAACTTCGGTAACATCCACAAGATTAATAAAAAAAATTTCTGAAATAATGACTTTGCTCTTAGTTTAGTTTGGCTTTATTATTAAGGAGCAAATTCAACTCATTTAAACGTAATGGGTTGAAATTAACCCATCACATCAAAATGCAATTTTGCGAATTAAAGCGAGAGAAAATACAATGGGATTTGTTTCGTTCGCTTTATTTTATTTGTGTATTTCTCGTTCTGTGTATTAGTTTCAGTTTATTTTAAATGGACGATTTAGTATTAAACAATATCTCATCAAGTGTATTTATATGTGCTTGACGTACGTTATTTTTTATAAATACGTTGGGTTGAAATAAGTCAATACTCAAAACAATTCTTATACAGAAAAAAGCAACATTCAATGGCGTCGCGGTACTGGGCTGTTTGAAATCAACAAAATTCCGTTTTATTCAAATTAATTTTTTGAAACCAATGCCGAGTTAACCCCATTACAAATTTTCGAAGAATATTTCCCATCTATGCAAAAAAAGCGATATCAGAAAATATAAGACAACTAACGTTGATGAAATCAGAAAACTTTTTGGGCTACACATTTTTATGTGGTGCTTAAAATTTCCAAGGAGCAGAATGTATTGGAACAGTAACATTGGAATGGATTCTGTTATTAATTGCATGACAAGTGATAGATTTTATCAACTGCGTAATAATTTACATTTTGTGAATAACTTAGATTCTACCAACAACTTCGAGGAGACTTTTATAGCGTCAGCAATCGGTGCTTGGAACATCCCTTAGAAGAAAATGTATCCGTATACGAAAAGATGATTCTATTCAGAGGGAAATTTCACGCCAAGCAATACGTCAAAGGCAAACAGTATCCATGGGGACTTAAAAAATTTTGTGGTTTGTGGAAGAAGTGGATTGCCTTATGATTTTTTTATTTACCAAGGCAAATCAACTGAAATGTCTGGGCCAGATTAGAAAAAAATTGGCTTCGGTGCTTCTACTGTACTTCATTTGTCCAAACGGGTAACATCCTCTGGACACAAACTATATTTCGACAAATATTTCTCGTCATATCAAGTTTTTGAAATTTTAAGGATGAGAAATATCAATGCTATTGGAACTAAACGCCTACATCGGTTCAAAAATCCACCTCTTATAGGTCTTACAGAAAGAGGGTCTATCGATGAAGTACACAGCCGTGATAAAAAAGTGGTGATTGTCAAATGGCAGGACAACAAACCGGTACATATATCATCAAATTGTATGACCAGGTAGATCACTTCCCTGAACATAATTAGAAGCCACTTCGGTGAAAAATGCCTAAATGTATGTCAAAGTCGCACTTTTAAATCGCATAAATTTTGTATTAGCTTAAACATGCATTCATAGATGCTCCTAGTGTCAACCAAACCAACTGTGCCTGGTTTTTCAACATTCTAAATTGTTGACTAGCATATTTAGTCTTATTTTTAGTCATACAAATCGACGTGAGGCACACAGCATTAGTATTAAAAAAGTACGAAATATGACACGAATTGGGTTCAGTTCAACCTATTACGCTAGGCTTCTCAGAGGAGAATATTTGAATTTTTTATCGTTTATTAATGATTCTATTAAGCTTGTTAAAGTAGTTTATCCTGAAAATAATTTTTTTGGTGGCAGGAAAAAATTCACGACTGAATGAGTTGTCAGACACATTATTTGAAAAATATCAACCAAATTGGTTTGCTGTAAATTTAAAATCGGTAGGAATTACAGAATCAATTGACATAATTTTATTAATAGGTAGAATTATAAAACTACAAACATAAAATTTGTTTAACAAATAGGCCTTGTCTGAAATTCAACCTGTACCATAAAAAGGAGATTCTTGTGACAAGAATTTTAAATGTGGTTGTAGAATACGGCCAATTAATGTTAAATTTGGTTTTTTATATAATATTATAATCGATTATGGAATTATGGAAATATTAAAAAATTGGACAGAAACGGAGTTCTAAAGTGATATTTAAATGAAGTTCTGTAATATTGCCCATTAAGATGGAACTTGGCTATTTGTTTACCGATAGTGATTAAATTCGACGTGTACGATGGAAATGGAATGTTAATATGCATTTTTGATCCAATTCGGGATTATGGCCGTAGTCAATATGAAAATAGGGTTCTAAAATGATCTTTAGATGAAGTTCTGGAATAAGGGCTATTAAAACAAAGATCGGATTTTAAAATGATTTTAGCAGTACAAACTTAGTTTGTTCATAATAAACAATTCCTTTCCATCAGTTTTCGTTGAAATTTCGATTTAAGTGCTATGTTGAGTAAAATTTGGTCAAAAATCCCAAAACGATTATATCTAAATAACTTATTATTTTCAACAATTGATATGATTGGTGCTCTTACAATATAAATTTTATTTGTTTTTTAACGAATTTTAATTTTCGGAATTTTTTGCGAAAGTCAATAAATATTTACTTTTTAGTTAAGCTACTGCCTCATAGGCGGCAACCGAAAAGTAAAGAAATTTATAGGTTTATGTGTTTGTGTTGTACATTTTCGAATATTTTTAACATTTATTTTAGTTTAATTTAGTTTATTTTGAGGCACAGTAATTGACTTTTAACTCCTCCATACAACATATTTTTCAATAATTTTTACAAAAAATTTGAGAGCATTTATTGAAAAGTGGTTTTTTCTTTTGGTCCACAAATTATCAATTTTCTTTTTTTTGCTAAATTTAGTTCATGCAAAGCAAATGACTTATTTTAATGAAAAAAAATTGTTTCGTTGATTTTAGTTAACTATCTACAAGGACCTGGGTGTTCCACGGCGTAAAGTCTAGGAGCCAAGTTTGAGCACCTCTACCGCTGCTATTAGATTTGTTTCACTCATAAAAAAATTTTGTTGTGTTCATTTGAACGAAATATTATTATGTAATTTGATTCACTGCAATAAATGCTGACAATTTGTTTTTGTCTGCCTTTCCTTTAGTTTATTACGGCAACAAAGGCTTATTTCTTATAAACTTATTGTAATGAAAATCTTATACGTATAATAAATCAAAACTTTTAGTCATTTTTCTTCTGTGAATTATTGGCCCAATGTTTGCATTGTCGACAACCATTTTTTGAATTGTCTACATAAGTATGTACATTGTCATAGGCGTGGCACAACACTGATACAACTAAACTGTTCAAAATGTTATGTTATATTATGTTTGGTATCAAGTTTACGACAAATTGACAAAAACCTCACAACAGCCAAAAAGTGTAGCAGCCAAAATTAAACTTTCAACAAAATACATTTTGTCATTTGCTAACTAAAAGACATTTCAAATATTCTTGTAATTATTTTGTATATTTTTAATGCTCATGGGGTGTTAGCCTTTATTTTATAAAATTTCCCTGCCACAAAAAAAAATTTCAGGAGTTTGATGGCTATTAACAAGTAATCGTAGAGAAAATTAAGTGAATCTGACTATACTGTAGGATTTAATAGGATTAAAATAATATTTGCCCACCAAACGGTACTTTTGTACATTTTTTTTTGAACAAATTTCCCTACATCAAGAAAGCTTTTGATGGTCATTGACAAGTCAACGTAGAGATAGATATTCGGCTAGGTATGCAATTTGGAGGTAGATATAGGTACCAGAGCGCGGAACAAGCGCAATCGAGTCGAATCGAAAAACGTGGGCTAGATATTCGATACTCTGGCAATTCGCAAATAGGTAAATATGGAGGATTTGCGAATCGTCTTTGCGAAATATGATCAATAAATATTTCCACAAATATTTACGTAGATGCGCATACTTTAAAACGCTCGAAAAATTTCTACGATTTGCTTGCTTACTAACCAAGAAACATATCGTGTATACCATTTTTTGATATTCAGCTGGTTGCTAAATTATCGTGTATAACATTTCTAGCAGATTCACAAGAAATGACTGCTTATCTGCTTATCTGAGTATCGAGTATCTAGCCCATTAAGTTTTTGATTTTTTTGATTTTCAAAAATTTTAAAAGATTTTGTTTGATTTTGTTGGTTTTTGAATTCACTTGTTTTATTTCGTTTTTTGTAATGCTTGCTGGCAAAATATTAAGCAAACTTGATTTTACTTGTCAACAGGTGTTTAAAATTAATTTTTATTCGATTGTATCGAAAAGTGATGTTGTTTGTTTGAGATAGTAGTGCAAAAAATTAGGTTTCTCGGAAAGTATTGATATTTGCTGCGGTTGCTTGATGGAAAAGAAAAGTAGGACGAAAAGCTTTTTATCCTACTTTTTAAAATTTTTCGCCCCACTTTTTAGAACTTTACGTCTTGTTATTTTTTAGAATACATATGCGAAAAGTTTAAAATTGTAAACATTTAGCCTAGTCTTAATATTACTGTACAATCGAATACAAAATAGTATATGACACTAGGCCGAAAACGTTTCTAAGACCCATACGGTTTGCCATACTCGCTGAACTTGTCCGGCAATTCGCCATATTCGTCCTTAAAACAACATTTGTCGACCTTGTAACATAAACCACTATTTTGATCTCTTTAAAGTTTAAAGGTAGCTAACATTTAGTGATTTTCTGCATCTTATTAACAATTGAATAATGTAACACCAACCAAATGGCACATTGTAGTAAGCTTTGACGTTTGGTTCGTGAAGGTGTGAGCTTAAAGCCCTACAGGGATGTGACGAAAAAGGGATATTTTATGTAGTTAAACAAGAAAAGGATTTAAGACTCCTTATGCAGATTTGTGTTCTGCGTGTGTAAGGTTGATGGAGCAAATAAATGTGAAGAGGATCCTACAATAAAAGCAATCACTCATAGTGAATCAGAAGTGCATAAGAGATGCGCTGAAGCTCTTACCAGCTGCTAAAAATCATCGTTGGATCGTCTAAGTCAGTGATGGCCAAACAACATGAGTATAGTCTTTGACAAATTTTCAAAATAAATGGAGTAATAAAACTCCGATTAGAAAAAAAAAAGTCAACTGGTCTAACGCGGTAGTTATTTATTTATCCAGAGTTCTAGAATTTATCACTGAGGAATGAGTGTGAAAGCCAATGCAATATTTAATACATCTGAGAAAATCGGCCCCCGGGCCACATGCCGCAAGAAGGAATAACTATTACGGTGGTCCCAACATCTATTTCTAATTGGTAAATTCTGTGAGTCTGGATACATAAATAATTACCGCATCGTCCAGTTGACTTTTTCTATAATCGTAGTTTTATTGCTCTATTTATGTTGAAAATTTATCAAAAATACTAATCTTGCTTGGCCACCGCTGATCTAGGTCATCTCTGACCTTTGAAAATGTTTTTATTTATGCCTGGTCAGAAAATAAGTTTTCGAAAGGGTCGACAAGCAAACCTGTAACGAAAAAAGGAAAAATATTGCCCAAATGAATGCAGCGGTAATAGCACCCGGTGTCAAATATCCGGTGCCAAACTTACCGATGTGAAAAATTTATTAAAACTTCACATTGGCGAAAATTGGACCAATACGGAAGACCACAGCTTTTACAAAGATATTATCAACATAAACAGCACCTCGAACAGCACTTCGTTAAAGAAGACGATTCAATTTATGAAATGCAAGGGGAACATATTGGCCTTCGCATATAATTAAATCTTATTTGATGACATGTTTTCGATGTTATTATTCTTATTATTCATCAATTTTTTATTATTTTATGTCAGGAAGAGAAGTGATATACTATAACGTGCAATGAAATGTAGTGATATTTTTATTTTATTTTATTTTACCATTAAGGTACCTAATTATGTAATTATGACGCTTAATTTTTTAATAAAATTTATTTAGAAAATTTCAAAGTTTTTCGTTTCAGAGTTCGCTATTTTTTAGCGATGATAGACAAAACTCGCTACAAAAAATGTTGTTGATCAAAGCTTGCAATTCACAAAATCGAACCCAATGTCCAACTTAAACTACTGAACCATTCATTCATTTTCTTACATTGTCTAATTAAAAAAAATATATATATTAGGTACTTTTTGGAGCAATGAAATTTTTTTTCGTTTTATGAAGATCAGTTTATGATGTAGTTTGCGAACTTTGAATTTTAACGTCACTAAAATCCGTTTTTAATAATTTAATTTGGGATTTGTTTCATGCTGAACACAGAAATGTAAATATTTACTTACGACAATCAATCTTTGTGACATCTAAGCAAAATGCGTCCTGCAATGAAAGCTCTGAAAATCTGAACTTATAATACTGATTCAGGAAATTTTTATCAGAATGCATGTAGTTTTAGGTCTTGCATTCATGAGTTGTTTAAAGGTTCATTTAGTCTAGCCTCGGAAATCTCCTTAATATGTATCTTTTTTCGCTTATGGAGAAATTTTCAAATGGCTATTCAAATTTGTTTGCTATATTAGTGGCCTTCTCAGTTTCATGCAGTCATTAGGTCAAATTAAGTTAGAAATTTAGTTAAGTTAAATCGACCACAAGGAATTCAAATTTCCATTCGAAATTTTAATATCTCCTACTGTTTTAGATAAATTCTTGTCAAAATTAGTCTATGCCCGAAAATTATTACACCGTTTTTCACAAATTTGTCTATTTATTGAGTCGTCTATGTAATCTATTGAAAACCCGTGTCAAACTTTATTTCAAAAATCATTAACTCCGTTTTGTCTATGTCTTAATTAAAGTAAAGTGTTTTGCCTTAATTCTTGTAAACTTATTTGGTTTACGTGTGATAGGTGTTTGCATTGTGTTTTTTTTGTTATGCAGTCTAACAGGTTTTCATACTTAGCCAAAATTTGTTAAAAATTTAAGTGTGGCATTTTGTAAGAATATTGAATATTAATTTAGATTCATTTAATATAAAGTGATTTTTTTTTAATCATGAGAATTGGTTACAATTAATTTAAATCATTCTAGTTGAAATGTTTAACAAAAGTTTAGAAAACACTTATTAATATTGTGAAGCAGTTTCTTATAAGGAATTCCCCAAAACAAATGAAATAGTAATTGAAATGGGGAACTTAGAACAAAACAGAATCATTCCAATGCGAGAAACTACTTCTGCACAAATATTGTCAAATCAAATTAAATAATTATTGTTGAAGTGATTGCTTGATAATTTTTGAATTCTATGGATTTACATACGTATACATAAACTACCCCTTTTAATGGAGTTAACGTAACATAATTTAATTAGTATTTTTGTTTGAGGTAAAAGTGCGCTTGATCACTAAACCAGATATCCCTCAAGATGTAATACAAAGCAGTAGGACGATTAACTTTTGTTCTTTCTGAAAGCTATTAAACTTTTTGGATTTTGTATCAATGATACTTTAAATTTCGAATGATTTTTTGAGTATCTATTTATGCGGGATACTTGGGCAACAGTGGATAGTTTTGGAATAGATATCGTTGTAACATCTTCCATAAGAGAAAAAATTTTAACAACCTAATTATGGCAGATCTACTGCGCGATTTGCTGAACATTTTTTGATGGTTGCAATCTCTCGTTTTGTGCTGTTTGTTTAATTTGGATGAAAGATAGTACTGATTTTTAATTAACTTAAAAGGCAAAACCATCTTCGTTAAATAAAAATAAAAATTAATCAAATTAAAAATGAGTCATGTTTCGAATGGCTCTGTATTTATTGGCCCTATTCCCTATTCCATTTTGGTGGTAAATTTAAACTTTTCGTCAAATATAAAGGATCACCACATTTTTCGTAAAATTAACCAAGGTTCAAATTCCTCTAACTTCGTCAATTTTAGCGATTTTTGCTTTAAATTATAGGTGATTGTATTATGAAACACAATCGAGTTTTAAAACAACTTAACGAGCACATTTTATGACCAAATTTAATTTTTGGAATTAGATTGTCTTCCAACCTTGGGTAGTATGATTTTCTTTACCGCGAGTTTCTCTCTGATTATTGTAGTTTAGTACAAAATAATTTTGTTTAAACTCACTGATAAAAATATTGTATTAAATTACAAAATTTTGATGTTTTCCATTTCATGCATATATATGTTTTAAAATAAGCCAGCGAGGATTCACCGCACAGAAAATCTTAATAACAAAATGGGAAAATAATTTAATATATAAGAGAACGCGCATGTAAAGATAGAATTTTGCAAGGAGTGCACCCATAGGTTGCTCCAAAAATAGATTTTTTTCTATTTTAAAACCAATTTTTTTTTTTATTAGGGGTTGAAAGGGTTGAAAAACAGTTACACAGCGCGGAAACTGTTTCATGGTCAAAAATTTGACATATAGATAATTATCTCTAATTTAAAAAATTTAAATAATCCCTAAATTGATCCTGGTTACAGGAGTTTTAGTCTGGGTTAGTTTTGGGAAAATTGTCGTTATAACGATATGGAGCTTTAAATATTGCAACAACTTATGTTAAAACTTTCTACTGTGTTAAGTTAATCGATCATTAATTTACGTAAACCGTGAAACTTATGAATTGGGCGAAATTTTGTCTGGCGGAATTATTTATTAACAATTATTTCCATGGTTTCAATATCTAAATTACTTCATTTTTCTGCGGAATTAACTCAGGGCAGCAGAATTAAACTGTTATCTGCATCCAGGAACGAGATTTGAATATAATTGAAAGTTTAAGAAAATGAAAAGATAAACGTTAAAAAAAACTAACAACTCAAATTGAGATATGTATGGTTGTATCTCATGTTTGATAAAATAAAGAACTTTTAACTAAATGCTGACATGTCTTTGAGGTTGATAAATAATTATATCGCATTGGTTTAAGTGTGTATCATTGGTATTAGAAACCAAAAAACTTGTCCAAGTTGAACAACTAGATTGGTTGTGCTTGCAATAATAAATTTTTGTTTGTTTCTGATCGAAATTTCAAGCTTGTTTCCTTTCTCTAATAGGTACCTACACAAATATCTCAGCTCCTGAGGGAAAGCAAAATTATATTTTGTCACAAATATTCATGAAATCCTATCAGCACAATGCCGTTAAACTTCTCAAACACTTTTGTTGTGCCAGAGGAATTTGAATAAATAAAAATCTCAGCCTATTTGATACAACCATGACATAGTCAGATTCGCATACCTATCTCTACGATTAATTCTCAATGGCCAGCAAACTCCATCTATACTTTTTTGATGCAGGAAAATTTGTTAAAATATAGATCTCAGCACATGAAATTCGTGCATTGACAAATTGTTAACACCTAGTTCAATTCATTGAAGGCTTAAAATTGTAGATTTATCTTTAATATTATTTCTTTTATATATCTAGTAAAAAGCTACAATTTATAATTTTAAATATAAGGACTTTTGATAAAAGCTTCTATAGCCGTTTAGCTTTAAGCTGCACCTTACCATTTATATTTAATTAGTACCCCTTAAATATTTCCTTCCTCGTGTAAAGCATGCATCACTCGATTTTAACGCTTTGTGTTTATTATTGCCTTTAAGCTACATATATACGATTAATTATTAGAGATACCTTTACCAACAGTTTTGCTTCTATAACATATAATCGCTTTACACGCTATAGTTGTGTATTTATTTATTAAATCTATATAATTATTCATTTTTAATTAAAAATTAAAGCTAAATATGCAGCAATAAAATTTCGCATGCTAATTTTGTGTTTTGTTGTAGTTGTTGTTGTAGCTATTCAACGGAATACATACAAAATGTGTTCTACATACATATATAAATGGTTTGCTTGTTAATCAAGCTTTTTATTTTTTTTTAACTCGACAATACCATTTGAATTAATAATATCCCCCAAGCGAGTCAATAAACCGATCACTCGATATTCACACAATAGTAATGTTTGTAAATCGTATATAACAATATCGATATGGGTATATCCCCAGCCATTAACAGGTCATATACTGTCTTTGCCATTATGTATAGTTTATTTTATATATACAAAACCAATCATCTCTCTTATCAACACATGTAATCTAATCAATACTAGATCGATCAAAATCGAACCAGTAAAGTATTATAAAGGGACGTACCTACATAATATACAATTTAAATAGATGATGGATTTGATGAATAATCGCACAAATAAAGTTCATCTCTTTTGTCATAGCCAAATAAATAAACAAAAGTATTTCAAATATAAAATATTTGGTACCAGCCAAACGTTTGAAAATGAAAAATCAATCAAACAACATACATAAACTCGAAAATATGTTTGTTATTATGTATATGCTTCAAAATATTGTGGCTGATTGACATTCTTTAGCTATCTATGCATATAAGAGAGTATCTATATCTAAACACAAAAGCGTTGTATGTATATAGTATATAAGGGATGAATGAATGAATTGCTTGAAATCGAAAGAATAAAGACTTTAAATATATTGAAAAATGTGAAATACACCGCAAAGCTTTTTTTGATTTTTTTTTTTTTTTTTTTGGTGTACAACGCCTCTTATACTAAATTTTACGTGGTATTGGATGATTATGTTTATAAAAGATATGTACGGTATAATATACACATATTTCTTGATTTATTGATTAAAAATTCAAAACAGAGAATTTTTTGTTGCTGCTGTTCCATGCTTTGTTTGGTGTTGCCTTGCTGTGATGCTCCTGCTGCTGGTGTTCTATACGTATGTATATTATTCATCTTGTATGTATATTTTATAAACACACAAAAGAGATATGGAAAATCTTGATATTAATTTTTTTTTTTTGTTGTTCTTTTGCCACATATACATAAGATATGTATCTTTTGGTTTATACATAAAACTATATAGTTATTTTGATCACGTGAAATCTATCAATTTATTCGTTTTGGATATTTTTTTTGGTTTTTGATACAAAAATCAATATTAATATCCACTTTGGTTTTTCGTTTTTATTATCCTCGGAGTAGAGATGTGTTGTTGTGTCGTTTCGAAATGGATATTTTTCATCCAAATGATGGTATTTTAACAAGCACGTGATGTTCGGTAATATAAATCATTTAAAATTAAGATAACAAAATTACTTTTATTACGGCAGAAATTTCGCTTCATTTTTTGTTGGTTGTTGAATTCTGATATGGCATGAAAGTAGATCCGAAAATTTAATTATAAGTTTTCCTTTTTTTTGTTATGTTTGGTTGTATGTATGTATTGTTACGTCTTTTAGTTGAATCTTCAATTTTGGTATAAATGGGTATATAGCTACGTACTATATATTTACAAATACACGGAATATTAAAGATATACGCAGGCAAACGAATTTTACGTTTTATTTCTATTTTATTATTCTTGCGGAATTAATGAAGAAATATGATAACTGGAATACTTTTTACGTAATTTGAATTACCTTCTTTTCTTATTATATTCTTTCGGTATACTATACAAACTCAAGCTTTAAGTTATTTTCAGAATGTTACATAATACTTTAGGAATAAACGAAAATAATAAAATAGGGGAACGAAAAATGATTATTCCATTTATTTAATTTGACATTGAATTTTTTTTTTTTAATAACTTGGCATTATTCGTCTGTGAATTTTTTGCTATTTTAAACTATTCCAGTGACTTTTATTTAAATTGAGGCACAACAAAATTCGTATTGTAATCTTTCGAGTTTTGTCTTATTAAATCAATTGGGGGAATTTTAATATAATCAAACATTTTTTTTTTATTAAACAAAGTAGAAAGAAATTTTAGGGATTTTGAAAATTTAGCAATTCCGAATTTTAAGGTAAATGGACATTTTAAATATAGCAGAGTTGAAACTGACCATTGCTTTTGGTGTTTTGTTATGGAGATATATTCTCCCATACAAAAACTGAAAACGGGTATAAATTATTCGACTCTTAAGTTTAGCCAAAAGAGTTATGTAATCAAGTTTAGCAGGAAATCCCCTGATTCAGCGGCTTACCTAAATATTAAAACAATTCTATTAAAATTTTGTAAAACCTAATTTATTTTTATTATTTAAGCAGATTTGAAGATATTTCATTAAACTCAATTTAACAAAATAAAACATTTAACTTCTATAGATGCATCACAACTTGATCCAGTACTAGGCCTCCTATAATTTAACATAACTAAACTCATAAAGTTGTATAATTTAAGAAAAATTAGAAATTGTCATAAAAAAAAGGTAGATTTTATTTGAACTAAGGAATCGATACCAAATTCTTCGTTACATGGATAAACAATACTCTCTAGGAATTTAGGAGTTTCAAAATACATTTACTAATTCTAACATTATTAAAATCATGTGGTGTGGCTTGTCACAGTCAAAGATATTTCTTTTTCGGAGTGTTAAAAGCTCTGTGATTATTTGTTCATACATATGATTTTTAACATATTCATCAGGCCCTCTAAAATCTATCATAAGGTCGCACTTATGAGGTAATTTTAATAGATCGAATCATTTCTTTGCCGAATTTTCCAACGACTTATCGATTATAACATCTAAGTAAAAATAAAGAATGATTTTAATTTTAATCGGAACCAATGGACACAAACTCCAGTACATTTAGGTGTCTAAAGAAAGTTTACTTTCCTGGGCGGTTACCGAGTAATCCGATTTTACTGAAAATTGATGTATTTGGGGAAATTTAATACCGCGATATTCTCCCTTCGGATTCGCTTCGAAAGACTTGCTTTTAATTGTTAGATTCGTTTCGAATTCGGTGAATCCGATTAAAAAAAAAATCAAATCGCATATAACTTGATTTTCGTACTGGTGGTTTAAAAGTAGAAAATATCGTTCGATAACTATTTTCATCACGGATAAGATATAAGTTCTCTGGTATTTCTGAGAATCCAAATCAAAATTAATTAATTATCTCTGCTTACTACATTTAAGTTAAACTAAAGAATTATTTGAACTCTGAAACCGTCATGTAGCTCGGAGACGACCTAGCAATTAAATAAAATTTGTATCAGCTACACTTAAGTATTCAAATGATTTCCGCCATACTGGTCACTGTGGCAACTTAAAACTACAGTTAAGCTCAAAATACTATTACAATTGACGCTTTTACGCGATCACTTGGTAAAACCTGCAAAACTCAGAAAAGTGCCATTTAACAGTTACAATTGCTATATATATTGCTTATTCTAGTAATGATGATAAATTTAAATTTTTTCCCATTAATACTATATATGACATAAAATTAGCACAACAAAACCCGTCAACCAATTAAATCTACATTGGATTCCAGAACTATCTGCATTCTGAAACTCCAAATAAGACTGAAATTCAATATTTAAAATTCTAAATATCTATTTTTCATAAACATTGGATGATAATTATACAGTCTTTCAAAGTTACCTATTACCACCTTTATACCATGTGATTTTAATTATGAAAAATTATTTTCGGTTTATCAATGAAATAACTTTCTCATTATCATTTATGAACCGAAAATAATTTTTTTATTGAATAAAAAAAAATTTTGCGTGAAAAAATTAAAATCACATGGTATAAAGGTGGTAAAAGGTAACTTTGAACGACTGTACCTCGGCCAATGTTTATCAAAAATACTTTTGACGGTCATTTTGACGGAAATCACGTCAGCTTTCCTTTTTGTGAACCTGTGCCTATTCGCGACTTTCAACAAAGTAGCTGACATCTGGTGAAAACAATATGAACAAAATTTAACCATACAACAAGGGGGATTAGAACTGTCAAATAGTTGAATTTGACAATACTCGTCCCCTTTGCTTACATAGAAACCAACGCCGACTACAGTTGATGGGAGTCGCCAATACCTAAACTCACTCAGAAAAATGTTCTACACAAAAACTTAAAAAAAGCAAAACATTGCAATTTTTCGGTTTTTCGTCTTATTTTGTTTTAGTTTTTTTGACTTAATTTGTTCAAAAAAGTTATTTTTTGACATTTTAAAGTGCCATTTCGATAGGAAATTTGATTCTCTTCAAAAAATCTTATTACATGTATATACGTAACCGACGTGACGTTTCTGACAAAAAATAACAAATAACAAAAAATATGTATGTATTAGAAATGCTCAAAACAAAATTCTTATTGGAATGAACTGAGTGATTTCTTTCCGTTGGGCTTTTAACAAACAATTAAAACCTACTCAATATTTTAGATGAAAAACTGCATTGACAAGCTTCCAAATCCTCTGTTTGGAAAGAAATTTTTCTGGATAATGTACTCCATACCTTGGCTTATACGACCCAGGATTTGGATTCTTGCTAGTGGCAGTTTCCACTTAAAATATTGAGTACTTTATATTGAGGGCCCATTAACAAGGACTCTCAGAGATTTGGGCAAGGTTCGGCTATATAGATCATATAAGCCAAAGTATGAAGCAGATTATCCAGGATAAGTTGTTTCCAAACGGAGGATTTGGATTCTTATTAATGGCAGTTTTCCATTTAAAAGATTGAGTATTTTCTATTGAGGGTACATTAATAAGGACTCCGAGAGATGTGGTAAGGTTCGGCTGTATAGGTCACATTAGCTAAGGTATGGAGCACATTATCCAGAAAAAGTTGTTTCCAAATGGAGGATTTGGATTCTCGCTAGTAACAGTTTCCACTTAAAATACTGAATATTTTCTATTGAGGGCCCTTTAACAAGGACTCCCAGAGATTTGGGCAAAGTTCGGCTATATAGATCATATAAGCCAAGATATGGGAGCACATTATCCAGAAAAAATTGTTTGCAAACGGAGGATTTGTATTCTCGCTAGTGACAGTTTCCACTTTATTTTATTTTATATTGAGAAGAAGTTGTTTCCAAACCAAGAATTTGGATTCTTGTAAATGACAGTTTTCCGCTTAAAATATTGAGTATTTTCTATTGAGGGCCCATTAACAAGGACTCCCATAGATTTGTGCAAGGTTCGGCAAAATTCTCAATATGTTAACTGGAAAACTGCCATTTTCAAGAATCCAAATCTTCCGTTTGGCAACAACTTCTTCTGGATAATATGCTCCATGCCTTGCCTTATATGACCTATATAGCCGAACCTTGCCCACATCTCTAGGAGTCCTTGTTAATGGGCCCTCAATAGAAAATATTCAATATTTATGTGAAAAACTGCCATTAATAAGAATCCAAATCCTCCGTTTGGAAACAACTTCTTCTGGATAATGTGCTCCGTATTTGGCTTATATGACCTATATAACCGAATCTTGCCCAAATCTCTGGGAGTCGTTGTTAATAGGCCCTCAATAGAAAATGCTCAATATTTTAATTGGAAAACTGCAATTAATTAGAATCAAAATACCCCGTTTGGAAGCATTTCTTCTGGATACTGTGCTCTATACCTTGGCTTATATGACCTATACAGCCGAACCTTGCCCAAATCTCTAGGAGTCGTTGTTAATAGGCCCTCAATAGAAAATACTCAATATTTTAAGTGGAAAACTACCATTTACAAGAATCCAAATCCTCCGTTTCGCAACAACTTCTTCTGGATAATGTGCTCCATACCTTGGCTTATATGACCTAAATAGCTGAACCTTGCCCAAATCTCTACGATTGCTTGTTATTTGGGCGACAATATAAAATATTCAAAGGTGTATTTGAAATTACTAATACATTAACATTTTAATTGGAATCCTATAGAGTTTTTTTATTCTTATTGGAATCCTATACGTATACGTTTTCGTTTTTTGTCCCAAACTTCACGGGCTCTATACATACTAAAAATGCATATTTTTTGAGTTATACACGGAAAAAATATTATAGGAGACATTTCTATAATTTATAGGAGCCCACATGATTGTGGCCTAATATAGGAAAGCATTTTACTATAATACATAGTTAATTTAAAGAGATGCGAATACAAATTCTTACCATTAAAATAGTAAAATGTACCATATAGTAGTAAAATGTACTATTTTAGTAATAAGGGCTTCCTATTTAGTAAAGGAAAATATGCATTTCAAGTTAGTATTTATTGCCATAAAATTGGTATTTTCTCCAGCATATTTTTGTAGCGATTGCAATGTTTAATGGTGTTGGTGTTAGTGCAGTGTGCAGGTCGTCATAGGAAATATATTAGCAGTAATGGCATTCACAGTATTTTCGATTTGGCAAATCATAAAAATGACAATCACTTCATCATAATATATCTACTGGAAAAAGTAAAAATATCATTAGTCATTACGCCCCACCTTTACCCCAGAGTCAATACAAATGTATCTACTCTCAAAAATGAGAAGTGAGTACCCTCCTCGACTTCTCTATGTGGTACTTTGGTTTCATACGACCAAACTACAAAAATACAATTCTTGCTTGATACCTTTAGTATCAAGCAGAACGTACTGACTTAGCGAATTATATTCATGAAATGAAAATAACATGAATATGTTTCAGAGAACACGAATGCAGTTGTAACAGTTTTTGTGGTAAATATTGCTTTTTATATAGTAGTGCTCCCTATTTTAGACACACACACTCTTTCTCGAGGAGATGATTCAATTTATTTTTAATGATTTTACGTTCAAAATAAAGAGAATCGTATAAAACAAAGGAAATTGTATCTTATAGGAATTCTTCCTATAATACATTGGATTTGTAGAAATGCATATAGGAAATATTCCTATATGGCATAATAAATTAGCTCTTATTATATTAGCGATTCCAATATCCAGCGTCGATCGTTTCCATGAAAGTTTTAACCATACATTTAGGACTTTTTTATTTTATTTATTTATCAAAATATGATATTTTTGTTTTTTTTGTGTTTTAATTATTTAAATAAAAGTGAAATTTGTTTAAGTTTTAATCTAAATACTAATGTTATCTTCGATGAATACAGGGTGTTCGGCACATAAACCGACACAATTTTTTGGGGGATTGGGTAGGTCATTAGCTAGTTTTCACCCATACGACCCTATGTCCTAAGTGACACGGTAACTGAGATATGAATTTTTTTCGTTTTTTATTTAAATTACCTGAAATCTCGCCTTTAAATTGTCATATTTTTTTTGTTTGTGATTGTAATAGCACGAAATATTTTTTATTGTATTCTGCAATGTATTTTTAGTCTAAATAAATCATTATTTGGTACAAATGGTTTCAAGAAAATAAATTATATGAGCTTCGAAAGTCTTGAAAATGTGTCAATGTATGAAAAATTTCAACTTCTAAATTCAATATAAAAAAAAATAAACATTATTTTGAACATAGGTTTGTTTTAAAATGTTGTCTAGTTTATACCCTTTCCAACGGTATGCTACATGTTGGAGGAGTTATTTATAATATGGTCAAAATAAGAGATAGAAGTTGTCAGGGTCAAGAAAATTCTTTTTATCTTTATTATGTTTTTGTTAAATATGAGTTCTAATATCTGTTCGAATTGCTCTCCTCTACTCCGTATGCATGCACGACACCTTTCCGTTATTTCAAATGTTGTTGTGCGAAGTCGAATTTCTGTTTTCATTCTTTCAAATGCGGCTGTAATTCGTTCCATTAAAATTTCTCATGGGGACACTTCTGTTGCATAAACCAATTCCTTTGCACGTCCCCAGACGTAAAAATCGTATATTCAATAAATTTAGAAAATTCTCGTACTTGAATTCTCGTAGTTCACCTAAAGTATAGAAATTACTTAATGAATTATACAGCTTAACTTCATTATACCCTAATGATTTTTGTGAAACGGACCTTCCATCCTTAATTGTTTCTCAATATTTTTTTGTTGTATTTAAGTATTGTAATATTACTTTTCCCACTATAACGAAGTTATATTGGGTAAGTATTGTAATCGCGAAAAACAATTTTGTTCCGGATTTTCACATTTCTCGACGAATTAAGTCTGTCCTTCCAATCGCATATTTTTATTATTTTTGTTTTGCCTCCCGTTCTCACAAATATTGATAGTTTTAGTCGAAATTTTGTACAAAGATAGATTTTATTAATAAGCAGTTTGTATTAAATTTTAGCTCCATTTGAGTATAGAATAGAGGGGTTTGCAGTGGAAGAGAAAACTGCAAAACAGATTTTCACAAAAACGGGACCGACGAATTTTTTCTTATGTTGATAAATTTGGTAGATAATCATCTACTTGTATACAAAATTTGAAGTCGATTGAAGCAGTGCGTGGAGTCATTTTAACAAAAAGGAGTAATATAAATTTATTTATCTGTAATACATTTTGCAAATTCCAACAATTGTTCCCTAGGTGTCTTTAAGATAAAATGAATAGATTATCGTATAATATGGTATTTAAATTTCTAAATTTACCAAAATACTTTGCTGGTGGCAAATAGTATTGGCAAATACTTTGCTGGTGGCAAATAGTAGTATTTAAAAATAATTATATCTAGTGAGCTTTTAAATATACCAATGCTATTCCTGTTTCTGTGACATTGACATTTTTCACATTGACATTTCTGCTAAGTTTTATTGACATTTTGTGATAATAATGATAATTCGAACGACATATTGATCGATACATTATTTGTGAATTGCTTTTATAAAATCGCCTTTAAAGGTATTATTCTGAGTAATAAATTCTCTTGATATTCAAAGTCGTATAAAATTCTTAATACCAAATTAATATGAGAGGCTTTAAAATAATATCACGCCATTAGGGTGGAACATGTTTAGTTGAACTGGGAGATATGTACATATATAAAATGAAATTCTATATAATAAGAAAGAAGGCTCACATAATATTGTGATCTGAACAAACAGCACAAATCTTCAGAAAATAAATTTTTGAACTTGATGCTCTCTGGATGGAGTAAATTAAATTCTTTAGGATTTTCAATGATTTTAACATTGACATTAAAATGGGTGATAATAAATGGAATAAATTACTTACCCGCCGTTAACATAAAAAAAACTGTGAACTATTTTGTTGGAAAGCCACTCCCGGCTCAGTCGTAAGAGGTACTATCTTGGTCGTAGGTTTTTATTCACATATAAAGGGAATGGCTCCACTGTAATGCGGCTGTCAACTCACTCCACCTCATTCATGGTCCATACTATTCTTGTACAAACGCATACTTTTAAATAAATGTAACTACCATAACTTTAGGGTATTTCATTTTAAATTTTACTTTATTTATTATTTACTTTAAATAAAATAAAAATAAACAATGAGTTTATAAATAATGGCCAAAACAAATATAGATAAGTTAATTAATGAAACAAAAATGCATTCATTTAAACAAAGTATTATTCCTAGAGGGGCGAGTAGACAAGAGAGAAGAGACGCAACAACTTCAAGAACGATGTCAAGCAACATTTCCTTAGGTTAGTACAAATTTGGGTGACCGCTTGGGAACATGATGATGGAACGAAATCTCGCCCCTCCCACCGCCCAATCGCCGCTGGAAGTACACATACATACATTCACATATAATATTATTCAAGAATAATCTTATGGGATTAAATTTAATCCTAATTTTCAGTACCAAAAAAACAGTTATAGCCGAACTCAACGCTCCAGGCGGCAGGGTTGATTCTCTATTACTAACATACCTTTCCTTTCCCTCGACTTGTTATTCGTAAAAGGGTGTACGGTGGACCCGGCGTATCCGGGAAACTTGCCTTAGGCTTGGTCGTACACACTAAATCAATCAATCAATTTAAACAAAGTAATATTCCTAACAACCATAAAAAAAAAATAACATGACAAGTTGACTAATTGAACCGGAGATTTAAATCATCAATCAACAAAAAAGAGAACGGTAAACCAAAATTATAATAACATTAAATAAATAAATCTGACCTGCAAAATCGAAGACGATCGAAGCGCTTCCAAGCCTTGATCCTGTAGGAACCTTATGTATTTTGAAACTAAAAAAATGTGATACAGTAGTTAATAACTACAAAAACCATACAGTAGTTATTAACTATAAAAACACTTTATTATTTTTTTTTCAATTATTATTTTTTTGTTAATTTTAAATATAGTTTATTATTAGATCAGAGCTACTCAGACACTGCCCAAAAAAAAACTGACTAACTGACCAAAAAAATTGTCCTTCTGTATTTCTTGTATTTTAATTATTTTTATGTTTCTCGAATCATCGCGCTAACGCACATAATCAAAACTCTATCGAACCATTTTCCGGTTATTCACATACCAACAAAAAAAATATTTATAAAGAAAATGCGTACCGTTAAAAAAAAATCCACGAGATAACTCATGATTAGGACGGTGAGATACCTGACCACCAATTATTGTTTACACAATAATTATTATTGTCACCCGTTCAACCGAAGAGTAAAGTATCAATGAAAATAAATTATTTGAGCAATTAGAGGCAATACAGTCGCAATCCAGTAACATTTATACGACAGCACCGAAGCAAACGTTACATGGTATATACTAGAGATGTAAACTGATCTAATTTTTAAAGGTCGAAGATGAAAAAATGGTGAATGCAACTTTAATTTCTTCTCAACACGTGTCGGTTTTAAATAACACTACCCTGCAAAATTTTGCCCCTGGACAATGAATAATTGTTTCCGAAGTAATTTTTCACGCTGGATCCGAATCCGGGCTCAGAATTGCTCTATCACGTCAGGTTTTTGAGATATTCTAACCTAAAAGTGCATATATACCGTAGATATAAAAGGTAGTATTCAGTATACCGACAAATTCACGAACATGCAATTTTGAAAATGCGATATCTCGGCGAAAAAAAACATATTTGAGCAAACTCAAAGGCATTTGAAAGAAGAAGACTTGTACTATAAGATCCCACACATGAACTTTTCAAGAAAAAAAAAAATCGCGGTGCTAGATAACCTCAAATATGTCAAAAAACAGTGTTTTTTGCACTTGTAGGTTAGAATATCTCATAAACCTGACGTGATAGAGCAATTCTGAGCCCAGATTCGGATTCAGCGTAAAAAATTACTTCGGAAACAACTATTCATTGTCAAGTGGCACCAAATTTTTAAAATTTTGCAGGGTAGTGTAATTTAATATTATTTATGAGTCTGTGATTTGGTGGTATGAAGGTAGAAGATTTATATTGTCATGAACAATTGTGATATTAGAGAAGAGGTCTCCAAATTTAAGAATGGCCGTGACATATTTTAGGAACCTTGCTTGTTCAAAATAACGGTGAGTGTTTGTAAAATATTATTGATTGATTTGGGGATCTTTAACGGATGTTTTCTGGGAAAAGTGTCGTTCGAGGAGTCGGATAGTGTTGTAAATATCATATCAGCTGTTGTCATCAGAAGAAGAACCAAATATTTACTACAAGAAAACAAATTTATTTTATTGTACACTCATATTTATACGTACATATTAGAATTTATACTTAACTTTCTTTATGAATTTTGTATCCACAGTTCTACAATTGAATTTATTTTGTATAACTATAATCATTCAATTTCATAATACATTTTTTTTTTTGTACTTACATTGTCATTAATTATTGTTGTAAAACCAAAACATTTGTTTACAAACAAATGTCAATCATAGTAGAATTCAAATGAAGTTTATAAAAAATTATTATTATATTACCGCCATCTGTTATTGAAGTTTGGAAATTATATGTTCAAAATATTTAATTTGAATTCATTCTAGTACCAAAAATTAGTTATAGCATTCTAATACCTAAAGTTATATTTATAGCGATCATAAAATTTCCAACACACAAACCAAAAAAAATATATATTTTTTGTCATTCGCTATTGTAATCTTTAATGATAAACTCAAATTGTTAAAAAATAAAAATAAATAAATAAATTGTTCGATTACTGTTTAAATTAATAATAAAAGGGGCATCTCAATAACCAGCGACAACTAAATATCACTTGGGAAATAAAGTGAAGAAATTCTCCAAGCCACGCGAAGCTCGTGGAAATCCCGCATAGATGCATTTTTTTACCCCGACAGATAGGCTCAATTTTTTTTATGTTGTTAATAATAAAAATTTTTAATATTTATTTGCCGCGCCATTTTGAATTTCAACTCTACTCAACTCAGGTATTTTCGTTGAGTTCAAATTAACTCAACGAAAATGCAACTCAACCCCGTTTCCATGAAAGCTAGAGGTTCATCCTAGATTGAACACTGCATGGACACAAAGTTAATATGTATTAATAAAATTTTAAATTACAAGTGCAATTTTTAATCACAATTTCTATGGGTGCATTCGAAATGTAAATGAAAACAAGTTTAGAAGCTATAAGCGAATAACTTAATTATATAAACCTTCAAGCGAATAACCATTAATTTATTATTTTGTTGTTGTTCAATTTTAATGATTAATTTAATGATTCCAAATTAATGTAATTTAATCCAGAAAAGCGCATATTAGATACACCCTATATATTTACATCTCAATTTTAGATTTTTTACATAAAAACAAGAGCTCTCCTTTCACTCAAATTTAAATCGATAATGCAGACATTTTGTCAAAATAAGAAATTACTTTAAAAATACTCGAATTTTAATCAATAATTAAGCAATTACAGTAGACTTTTTAGTTAACTCAATACTATTTAATCGTGATGCACTTATTTAATTATTGCACAGTATTTAAACTACATTAATTACTTCCGAATTATTCTTCCTTTTATTCCCCCTCACTAAACAAAATAATCCTGTACCATCAACCGTACTATGAAATGTAATTGAGTGTGCAAGAAATGTTTTCATCACACACAAATTGTATGTACATAGATGCGTTAGACAGTTGCAATAAGTTCTTTACTTGATACTTTGTCAATCACAATTCCATACTAATTACCTGGTCTTTTTTGACCATAAAGTTAAATTATATTATTCAAAATAAATACAAAATATATAAAATAAAAGTCAGTGGGCGCATCTAGCACACGTAGAGTCTACCAAAAATACGTAGACTCTACAAATCTACATGTCCTGGATACAAAAAATCTCAGGAAAAATATGTAGACTCTACGAGTTTTAGTGAGACTAAAAATTGTTGTCTACATTTTTATGTAGATTATTTTGGTTTGAGACTTGGATTTTTTTGTGTGATGGTGAAAAAACTATCTGGATTGTGTCCTTACTGTATCCACCACTCTTAACGACGCCATAAACGTCTTCATTGACAAAATTTTGCTCTTTTTATGTTTTTTCTCTGTTCCTCGATCCCCTCATTTCAGAAGTACCAAGTATAACCATTTAACACTACAAAAACACTAAACACGTTAATTCAAAACTATCCTGTAATCACTAAAATTATTTTTTTACAGAGACCGAATATTGAACGTTTCACATAATCGACAACACCTTTTTTTCATATAATTTGATATAATTATTGTATTAAAATAAGAGAATTATTTTTGAAATTAAAAAGCACGCCCATATTAAGAAATTTACGCATATGGAAAAAATAAAAAAACTTGTAAATTATTTGAGAATTTAATTGGCAAAATTGTAATGTTGTGGGCGTTTAAAATTCACAAAAAAAAAACCAGAAATATGATAAGAGTATCTACCAACAGGCAACAGCTACATATTGGAAACATTTTTTTAACGGGTCTAGTAGAAAATAATTTATTGATTAATATGCGAAACAAAATTTTTAAAAACCGATAATAATTTCTCCTCTTTGTAAAATATTTTTCAATCTATGGAATATACCAAAATAACTTAATGATTCGATTTTTATAAAAGTTATTTTCTCAAATAAAATGTTTAATTTTGAAAACTTAAATATTTGCTGGCAAATTATCGTCATCGAATATTAGTACATTCGTCTTGATGTTTGACAACTAAATTGATAAATAAATGAAGGGAGACCAATAAAATATCGTAAATTGCTTTCGGCAATGCTAAAATTCGATATACAAAACAAAGACTCTTATCTACTTTCAGTCGCAAACTCCAAAAATAGTTTAATTTATCAGCTACGCTATAATCGCCGGCGACTTTAACACCAGACATCAAACTTATGATTGTTTTAGAGCTAACCAAGCAGGTTAAATTTCAATAAAAATTCTATCGTAATCTAGAGAAACTGCGTTATTACATCCAAACTCCTCTACTTACGTTCCATTAAAACATTGCAACCCTTCGACAATTGGTTTGATATAATTAGAAATATACCGCGAAAAATATCATATCTGAAAATACAAAACGTCTTTAATATTTGAATTCAAATCTAAATCTGTCTCCAATTCGAGCAGACTTAGGAGACGAAAAGGATGATAAAAAGGATTTATGTAAATAAATGAGTTATCAACGCACAAAACGCTTCAAATCCATTAATAAATAAAAAAAAGTATCTCTCCAAAGAATTAAATTAACTGACGACATAACATACTAAAAAAATACATACAAGAAACTCTTGTCGAAAATACCAAAATTACCTTATCCGTAGGTATACACATACAATTAATCTTAGAATACTTGACAAAGAAATAGTAAAACGTAAACAAAAACTGGTCCACTACATTAAAGAGCATTAGTATTCAGTCGAAATCAGGTAATAATAAAAAAATTCTTTAAAACAAGTAAAATTCTTAAAATGAATTCTATACTACATACTCAAATCCCGCCCCATAAAGTTGAACTTGGATCTAAAAAAATGTTCTGGCAGGGCATCAAAAAACCCACCGTTCTATTGATCCATTGCAGGAATTAGCAATCTCAAACGAAAGAGACTCTGACAGCGTTAAAAATAGATTGATAAAATTAATGTCATCTTCGGTGTCATTTTCTTTACCACCAACACCAATTTCCTTAAGCGGTTTCGATAGTCCTTACATTTGCATATTAATAATTTGACCTTCTTACGAGCAGAACGATAATCTACTAGAGAATTCCTGGTTGATGATAAACTAATCGGTTTTCAATTTGCTGTTCAGTACAATGATGCTCCCGTATATAAGAAAAGTCATTGTCACAAAATAATTCAAAAATTTCGAAAATAATTAGTGGTCTCATGGCCAGGGCAGAGTTTCGATTTAATCTTGCAGAGGTTTTAATAAGTGTGGAAGATATGCATATCTAACAAGTTCAACAATTTGTAGCAGAGTCTCAAGAAAACCGAGTGGGATAAGTTTCTAGGTGATTTTATCAGTACATTTTTGAACGAATTGTGAGATGTTACCAATAACGCCCACAAAAATTTCCCTTTTCCAAAAATGAACTTTTCACTTTAGAAACGTTTAGATTAACTTTAAAATAGAAAGAAACTCCACCACCAACATTTATTAGTCGATCATATCTTAAAATATCAAACCCTTGGATATTTACAGTTACGATTTAGCCACGATTAAGAGATACACAACACGTCAAGTTTATAATTATTTATCAACAATCTGATTTTGTTTTATTTTGACAGAATGGCTCGTATTTTAATGACCAATTTTAATCGAATACTTGTCAGCGGCAACTCGTTTCTGTTAAGTCGGGATTTGCTTTGTGGTGCTCGGTTCCTCTGCCAGGTATCGCGAGGTCATGGAAAATTCATATTCGGACGGAAAATTCCCCACACTTTTCGAAACCGATGTCAAAAATAGGTGTTTCCATTTAGGAAAATGACATTTACACCTCAAAAGGACCTTGAAGGTGAAGTTCAAGGTCACATCCAAGGTTACGATTGAATTTCTTGTTAAAAATTACCTAATATTCAAGTTTGAGACCATCTCCGACAAAGCAAACTTTCCTTTACACAAATTTAAATAGTGTATCATGAAAATGAATCAATAAACCTCCAAAATGCTACAAAATTCGGCTAAAAATAATTTTCCGCATTCATTACACTTTCTTGAGTCATGAGCGTTTCGCGTTATCATTGTCCATTTTGCTCAATCAATTTGTCAATTTTATTTGGCAGCTCGGTAATTTCAATGTTATTTGGGTGACTGTTATGGTTTAAAATCAAATTAGGTGGATTAGCAGCTAAATCTTTTTCTAAAATTTTTCCAGCGAATTGCATGCCACTGTTGGTTTATTGCTGGAACTCATTTATATTAGAAATTGTTTTCTAAGTATAATTTGAAATAAAATTTTTAAAGGTGACACTCACAATAACGTGTACCTCCAATATATTCAACAGAATCTGAAAATAAATGTAGGCTCCCACATTACTAAAAATCATAAAAAAATAGTTGTTTATATATTCACTTAGATTTAAATCAATCCCGATACGCATTATACAAAGTACGTAAAATAATCTTACAGGTATTTAGATATTAAACATACGAGTACATAAAACCAAATTATCGATTTTAATTTTCATGTACTCAATTCTGAAAAAGAAGCAAAAGTAATACTTAAATACAGAGAAATAAAGCACTTACATTTAATTTATAATTTTTCAAATTTCCTCTTTGTTTTCTAAAAAGCTTTTCAGTAAATCTTACATAAATTGTTGTTTTTAGTACACATATTATTTATTTATAAATATATTTTTGGCATAATTTATCTGTAAATATATAAATATTTTTACTAAAAAATAAATAGAAATAATAAGCCATTAATCAAAATAATATAACTGTATAAATATATAGAAAATGCAGATATTTAAGAAAATGTATATACACTACACATATTTGGTTTTGGTATTAAAAGCTCTGTATAAAATTTGTTCTAAGATGAAAACTATATGTGGTATTAACATTTAACGAGGGTATATTATATCATCGGAAAGCTTTTAAAAAACACACGTATATACATATATGTATATATATATATATATATATATATATATATATATATATATATATATATATATATATATATATATATATACAGTACTGATCAAAACCGTTCGCAAAAAAATGAAAAATTGAAACTACAATAATTTTAAAGTTTATTTCAATATATTTCGTAACTAATATTAGCAGTGGGATACATTTAATTCAAAATCACATTTTATTTTATTATAGTGTCATGTATAAGTTTAATATCTGAAAAGAAATTCAATTAGTTTATTCGAACTATTTCGATTATTTAATATTATTATCAATTTGTACCTATTAATTAGTAATCAGTCCAAAGCCCTTTCCGTTTTTTAACTTGCTTTATTCTTTCTGGCATACTGTTAATCAAATTTCGTATGATTTCAGCAGGAATATTCCTCCACTCTGTCTGACAGCGTTCCCATAGCTCATTCACATTCTTTGGCTGATTTTCATATTCCCCCAACCGGCGTTTGAGAATAGCCCACAAGTTCTCAATGGGATTCAAGTCGGGAGATTGTGCTGGCCATTCCATCAACTTGAATTTCTGTTTTTTTAAATAATCTTGCACAATATGGGCAGTATGTTTGAGGTCTCCATCTTGTTGGAACGTAATATCTTGTGAAGATCGAATAAACCCTGGCAAATTTGTTTTAATTATATTAAGATAGATCTCCTTTGTCATATTCCCATCGATTTTTACCAACGGACCAACTCCGTTATGGGAGAAACACCCCCATAACATTATTGATCCTCCTCCATGTTTTACGGTTCCTTTTACATTGGCTTGGGTAAGAGCACTGTTTTTTCTTTTCCAGGAATATACTATTCCATCCGATTGGAACCGATTAATTTTTGTTTCATCTGGACATGAATTTTGGTCGCCTCATGAGTCAGTGAGGCGAGAATTACCGGATCGTGATGGTATTGGTTATTGGTGTGTGTGTTCGAATGCTCTTTTATGCTTCATGCTCTTTATGCTCTTTTAGTTTGTCGTTTAGTCATTTTTTGGTGTTTGTAGAGATTAGTAGCGTTGTAAAAATTACTTGCTTCTGTTTTTTATTTGTGAGTAAATTAATAATTTTAAATTGTATTAAAACGCAATCGCATATCGCGTTTTCATATTACGAATACAATAATAGAACTTACTAAAATTAAAATACATATTCACAAAATACTTACAATGAACAACGCACAAATCTAAATTCTCCTGCTCCATAGCACGTGAGATTTTCTCACACGCGAGCATAAGCACCAAAAATTTGAACCGTTTCAACCGATTGGCTTATTTTTGATACTTACCGTCACAAAACAATACACAAATACAAAGAACGTATATGATAGCACACAATTACAAAATGTATATCATACGCCTTGTGCGTATACAAAATTCTCATGAGGCAGTGAGGAATTTTGCGACCAAAATTCATGTCCTGACCAGATTACTCGAGAAAAATCATCGTAATTCCAATGTTTGTGCTCATTTGCGAATTTAATTCTTTTTTTAATATTTTTTTTTGACAAAAGTGGCTTTTTTTTTTATCACCGCCTTCAGTCCTGCATTTCGCAAATAGCGCCGCACCGATATTGCACTTAATGGCTTCTGTATGGCTTTTGAAAGTAACTTGGTTGCTTCTGTAGCAGTTTTAGCAAAGAGTATAGAATACCAAGAGTGCCGAAGTCGAATAAAAAATTTAATCACATATAGCTGCAACAAATTCTCATTTCTTAATTTTCCATGCAGTTGCATCAAAAAAAATTGTTAATCAATCGTTTCTGCCTTAAATGACCTATTCGTCCATTGTTTTATTTCTAAAATTGGATAAACATAACTCGAGTTAAACAGTTGTATAACCCATTGCATGACCCATTTTTTGTAGGAAAATTTTCCTTCAGTTTCGTTGCTCTTGGTATTACATTCTCTTTGGTTTTAGCCTCGCCTTTTAATAGAGACCTTGTCATGTACCGAACATTATCTTTGGATAGTACTTTCGGGCGACCCCCTTTTGGCATAGGTCCAGATTCATTCGCCTTATTCCATATTTTTTTAACCGTTGATGTGGAGACGTGGCAATTTTTGGCGACTTTTCTAATGGATTCGGCACTTTTTGCGTAAGATAATATATTACTTCTCATTTGTGCTGATAATTTAGCTGGCATTTTAGTTTTCTACGTAAAATTATTATTTTTAGTTTAATTATGTTCCTTTAATAAATATTTGATAAAACAAAAATATGTACTTACCTTTTATCAATTGTAATTAGATAAAAACTTCTAAAAATTTAAAGTTGTTAAAACCGTTCGAATGCACGAGTTTACTTTTTTCCTGACTAACGCACTTAAAAATCAAAACTAAAATAAATATTTAACAAAAACACAAAGAGAATTTCAAAACAAAGAAAACATGTGAAACAAATATAACGGTATATTACGCATACTAATAATATTTTCGTATTAACTTAAAATTTCGGTTTTTGCGAACGGTTTTGATCTGTACTGTATATATATATATGTCGATTCTTCTTATTTATTTTCATATATTAATAGACAAATAATTGTGATCAGCGGCTTGGAATCGACTGATTTCTATTTTATTTTTTCAATCAACAATAATTATAATTACATAAATACAAGTTACAAACACAATTACATGATTTAAAATTCAGGGGTGTATAACAATTATTAAGTATTCCACACACATATATATATATATATATATATATATATATATATATATATATATATATATATATATAACATAACGACTTAACCGTTTGAGGTCATATTTACACCATATATTTGTTTTGTCGAGGCGATGGTTCCTAGCTGTGCTATTATCCCATAGGTAGCGCTGTAGTCAAGTAATTACAAAAATCTGTTATTATAGACAGAAATGACTCATACTCACAATATATGTTGGTTTAGTGCCGAAAAAGAAAATCACAAAATATGGACCCGATAGGTGGCGCTGTGGTCGATTTATTAAAGAATTTTATTTTTATAATCCGAAATGGTCCATATTTACACCATAGTTGTATTGATTTCGCCAAAACAAAAAAAATTACAACAACAATCGTACTAGATAGACCAAAAAATAGTTTAGCTAACCCAAAAAAAAATTAGTGGTTAAACAAATCTTAACACCTGCATTAATACCTGCCACAAGAGTCAAATTGACAAGAAAATACACAAAAATTAGACCAAAACTTGTTTAATTTTTTTTTGTTGCTTTGATCAGTCGTTAACCAAAAAAAATACCTAACTCATTTTGGTTGAAAGCAATACCCTTATGTTCGCGTGGTCTACAAAAGTGTTTTAGTATATGCTGCCGTCGAATAGATAGCACAATTTTTTGGTAGAACTCAATTTTGGCATATGAAAATCAGGTGTTTTTGGATTTCGACATACAAGCATCATTTTTCTGTGGTATTGCGTTCATTAATTCAATAATAAATCAACAAAAAGAATAAATCAACATATATTGTAAATATGAGTCATTTTGGTCCATAATTATAGAATTTGTTAATAACTTGACTACATCACCACCTATCGGATAATAGCATAGCTAGAAACCATCGCCTCGATAAAACAAATATATGTTGTGAATATGGCCTCAATCGGTTAAGTCGTTCAGAAGTTACACGATCACTAAGAGACAAACCAACGATTATATAGATTTTAGCCTCCATATTGAGCCGCCATCTTGTTTTTTTTTTAAAACGGCACTCGGCATTCGAAAGTAGACGTTTCAACGAAAATATTAGTGCCCCTAAAAAATTTTTTGGATGCTTTAAATTTTGGGCATAGAGGTGGCCCGGTTGACGTATAGAAAGGGTGTTTTTTTAAGCTCAATAGAACTTCAAATTGTAAAAAATAAAACAAACAATTGAAGGTTTTATGAAAAATATGCTCTCGCAGATTTCAGTATACTCTGGTAAACCATCATGAATAGACTGTTCTTCAAAAATGAGGCCGGGGATCGCGCGACGGTCAATTGAGATCGTTACCGCACCATGATCAATGATTTTTTGTGTTTGAAAATATGGGTGACATTGATCCGGGCGAGATGTGGTTTCAACAGGATGGCGCTACGTGCCATACGGCGACCGCAACCATCGACTTATTAAAATCAAAATTTGGATATACGTTGATTTCGAGAGATGAACTCGTGAAAGTGGCCAGTTAGCTAGTAACGGTGTCGAGAAAAGTTTCAATAATGGCGGCAAAACTGTAGCACATGGTTCGGTTTTAAAATTAAATTTAATTCAATTATAAAAGATTTAGCCGAATATATTTCGAAATTTGATGGTTCATGTGGAATGTGCTTCCGCTTCAAAAATTGGTTTTCGCTAAACAATCGTTGATTGGTAGTGCAAAAGGGTCTCTTCAGGCTGATCGAAATATTAATTGTTCGGAAAATATCAAAACATTATTGCTTCGCGAATTTAAGAAGAAATTTACAAGTGCTGATGTTCAGAATCAACAGCTCCAGTCAAGAAAAATGAAGAAAAGCGAAAGTTTTGGAGTATAATTTTTGGCTATGAGAGAAATTGGTGGAGGAAAAAGATACTTTTCAGAATGTGATAAATGGTATAAGTTATGTGGATTCTAATAAACTGTTACTGTATAGGGCCAACCCTGTAGAATTTATGGGAAAACTGCAAATTTTCGACAGATATAAGTCAAGATCCAATTCTCAAGCACAGTTGAAGCAAGCAGAAAGCTACAAATCAAGGTCGGATTTTCAGAATAAATAACCTCAACCAAATACCGAGCTGCAATCGAATATAGATTGTTACAATTGCGAAAAAAGGGGTAATACATCAAAGAGGTGCCGAATGCGAAGCGAAGGTCCGAAACGCTTCCGATGTTTACAATTTGGTCACAAAGCGCCGATTGTCCAGATCGAACGCGGCAGTTAGAACCTCAGACGAAGACGTTAAAGAACAAATATTCATTAACAGCGAAACAAACAATAACATGCGGCACCATCACAAATCAGTTGAAATAAATGGTCACATAATAGAGAAATAATTGACTAAATATCATCGGACCTCCAGAATTGGAAAATAAACAAACAAACAAAATTGAGAGGGATCGGAGATAGTTCAATAGAAACCATGGGATACTTCGTGCAAAATTCATGTAGTTCCAGAACAATTAATTCAAGTAAGTTGCATAATTGGTACAGGTTTATTACAAAGAAGTGGTATCACAATAGACGACAATGGTATCATGGTCAAAAAACTAGCGATGGGTGATAATTTTTAAATCTGTACCAATTGGAAAATGATGAAAAAGAATGGTTTGAAGTGCACAACGAGATGTATCGAAAACAACTTGTCAACCTAATCGTGAATTACAGCCCAAACAGAACGAGATAATCACCCGTAGCGATGAAGCTGATACTCAATACCGAACGCCTGTTTCATCAACACCCGAAAAGTGTCTCATCAAAAAAAAAAAATGAAATAGAGAAGCAGATTCAGGAATAGCTTACAGAGGGCATAATTAGGCCTAGTACGTCCGAGTATACTAGCCCAGTCGTTCTAGTCGATAAGAAGGACGGAGGTAAAACATTATGCATTGATTATACGCGATTAAATTGAGAAGTTGTAATGGACCATTATTCGCTTCCATTAATAGAAGATCAAATTGATCAATTGCACTCGTTAGAAGTTTTCTCAGCGCTGGATTAACAAAACAGATTTTGGAAGTTCCTTTTGGATTATGTACTGCCTCAGCCAATTTCCAAAGATACATAAATTACGTATTTCATAACTTAATACAAAACAAAACAATAATCGTTGGATGTACATAGTATGGTTTACAATTTAAATGGAAAAAGTGCAAATTCCTGTGTTTTAGGACACATTGTTTCGAATGAAAAAGTCAGGCCATTACCACCAAAAGTTCAGGCATTCGAAAATTTTCCAATTACAAACAAATATCAAATCAGTTCAAAGTTTTGTTGGACTAACTGGATATTTCCGAAAATTTGCTCCAGACTATTCGATAAAGTAAAATCTCTTTTAAGGAAAGATCTTTTAAGGAAAGTTAAAAAGTTTGAATATGGGCTGACTCAGTAAAATTCATTTCAATCTCTCAAAAACTTGTTAATTAGTCCTCCTATTTTGAGTATTTCTAGGCGTAATACACAAACAGAATTGCATACAGCTGCATCGAAATATAGGTATGATGGGATAGGAAACTTCGAGTATATCTATGGGCTTAAAATTTATAAATTGTGACGGAACCTGACGGACATTTAACATGATGATGACCAAAAAAACATAGCACCTCGAATAGCTATGGAGCTTGATAATATCTTGGAGCACCGTAGTGGTACAAAAATGAAACACGCCGACGCGTTAAGCCGATATCCCATTACTCTGATGATTAAAAATGGAATTATGAGTCAAATCGAAGAACTGCAGAAGCGAGATGAAAAGTTACAGCTTATCAAGAATCTGCTATCAACCGTGGATTATTGTTTAAGGACGACGATATGGGTGGTCAGCTGATCTGTGTCCCAAAGACTCTAAAAGAAGAGATTATCACCAAAATTCATAGAATCGGACATTTTAGTACTAAAAAGATGTCCGAAATCAAAGAGAGGGATTGTTACATTCCAGAAGTATCTGAAAAGTGTCAGAAGAAACGTAACAATTGTATTTAGTATATACTTGCCACTCGTTAATCTGGAAGGCAGGAGGGGTTTTACACCCCCTGCCCAAAGATAAGTGTACATTACAATACTAAAATCATGACCATTTAGGTCCTTTAGCTAATACAGCTAAAAATTACAAATATAATTTTCTATTGTAGATGCATTCTCAAAGTTTGTCCGGATATATCTACGAAGTCAACATTCATAGACGAAGTTCTTCAAAAATTGGAATTAATAGAGCAACATTTAGAACCCAAAGTGTTTTGTGACGGAACGTGGCGCAGCATTTACCCCGCACCGCTTTGTTGAATATTGTACAATTAACAATATTAATCATACTCTAATAACAACGGGAGTGCCAAGGAGAAATAAGCAAGTCGAACGAGTTCATTTTATTACCAGCAAGTTAGCAGTGTACAAAGGTTTTTAAATTTCACTTGACAAAGAAGTATCGGGCGAACACCATTTCAAGTCATGCTTGATGTTAAAAGGCGTAACCCAGAAGATATCGCAATTACCGAAATCATATTGGAGGAGATGTTGGACCAGTTTATTACTAAGAGAGAAATCGATCGCAGCGAAGTACGACGTGAAATTTAGAAAATACAAGAAGAGAACCAGAAAAACTTCAATATAGGAAGCGAAAGAAAGCCATGGAATACTCACTCAGCGAAATAAAAGCTATTAAACGCACGCAGTTTGGTATGCGACTGAAGTATATCGGTCCTTATAAAATTGTCAACGTATTTCCTAACGAAAGATATAAAGTCAAGAAAATTGAGAATCACGAAGGCCAATTATCACAACTAGTTGTGCAGAGTTCATGAAACCATGGAGACAGCTGAAAAATATGTTCGACACATTCGGAAGCGAATCCGAAGTAGACGATGAAGAAGGAGAGAGAGGTGGTGTTTAAGAATAATTCCTAACGAAGACTTACCAAAGACGAGCTTAAGATGCAGTATTTACATTAAAGACGAAATATTTACCCGAGAAAAAACGCAGTATTTACCATTAAAGACAAAATACAAAGAAAGCTAAATACGAAGTATTTACCACTAAAGACGAGATACTTACCCAAGAAGACAACAAGATGAAATATTTACCAGAAAAATAAAATATCAACCCGCAGTCGGATTATTTAACTTACATTAAATATGAACAGAACAATTCGTCGAGACGACGAATTACGAGTATGGCCGAATCTGTCGGATCTACCTGCACCATCACCATTCATCAATCGGTGAGCGAAAAATGAGTCGATCCGGTTTATAATACTATAATGCCTTTTTTTTAATGGTATTTGCATGATGATATTGCCGTTAGAGCGTTAGTAGAGATTTTATGATTTTGTGTTATGAGAGAGCAGATTTGGTTAACCGGTTGAATAACACATCGAAATAAAAATAATTAATAATAAAAATATTGTCGTTTTTGAGTTTAAATCTTGGGTTTTTATTAATTCTTCTGCTATTACTCTGTGGATGCGCCATTACATTGAATCAAATCGTCGTATATATATATATATATATATATATATATATATTATATATATATATATATATAAGAAGAGGAGAAATTGTTAAGAGTTTGCAATTCAAAGAGTTTGAATTGCAAACTCTTAACAATTTCTCCTCTTCTTATAAATATTTATCAATTTGGAATATACCAAAATAATTTAAAAATTTGAATATATAATATATATATATATATAACACAAGTTTAATGGAAGTTTCCATATTTAATTGGACTTGAGCAATCATTGTAATATGTTCTTATATACGAACGAGTATACATATACATATATACCATAACGTTTGTACCCGCAGGAAGTATAAAGAAATGTAATACTTTAATTAAGGACACTTTATAATACTTATATATCATATCTTTTTTTAGGTTTATCATTAATTTTAACTCAAATCCTTTTTTTTTTTTTTTTTGTGAATTTCTTTTATGTGTCTTCCAATCTTTTTGTCTTAAAATTTTCTGCTTGAGCTCAAAGTTATATATAAAATACACACATATATAGATATTAAATTCGTACAAAAGCTCACAAAAATCCCGAATTTATAAAAAGCACAAGAATCGTTTTCATAAATTTTAGTTGGTATACTTTTTTGTTCTTTATATATGTATATGTTTAGAACAAAGAAATACGAGACTTCAAAAAAAAAGCTTTATGTAATAATAACAACTCTCTAATAAGCATCAACAGAAGCGTTTAGTTAAGTCCAAACAATGGAAAGCATACAACAAAATCGTCTTGACCCAAAATCGAATAATAATAATAATAGTAATTGATGGGCGAAATTGGTATGATTCGTGTAGAATGTAGATTCTCATTCTTTGTATAGCAACAAAAACACGAATCAGTTTATTTTGCAAAAATCGAAATAAACACATTCATTCTGAATGTATTTGGCATTGGATTGCATTTTGCATACAAATTGATTTATTATATCGATTTTTTTTTTATTGCTGCACTCTCACGCAGACGAAGAAATTGGATTTATATTTGGGGAATAGTTGCAACATTTAGTTTGTGTTTCTTTGTATATTTATGTTTAAAGGATCGACAAAACTATTATACAAATTAGATATACATAATGTAGGTTAAATCTATAAAGAAAAAGTTGGATTAGTATTATGAAGATGTTTTCTTGTGGTGTGGTATTTGAAAATCACGTTTTGTATTAAAAACACGTGATTTTTGTTAGAATTTTATTTGGATTTAAGCTGAAATATTTGACCTTTACGTTGGAAATTTAGCTTTTCACTAATATCGAGATTTTGTTTGTTTATTTTCGTATTACGAGGGTTGCCTTTTATATTTCGGGATTAGACAACAAAAACAAATATTTATGTATCAAAAATATTCTCAATTTGAACAAATTTTCGAAGAACTTTTTTCACTCCGATTGAGGTAGGTACCTCCAAAACATGCATTTTGAACGCATCAACCGCTTCTTCAGGTGTCGAACCTGACAATTTATGTTTGATTTGTGGGAATAAAAAGAAGTCATTGAGTGACAAATTGATCATGATGTTATAGAAATGTTTTGAAGCACCGCGATAATATTTTTTGAGCATTTTCTCGACCAATTAACACGAGTGTTTTTTTGAGCGTTTCTCAACGTGGGATCCAACGCGAACAAATCTTTTTGACGACCAAACGCTCATGCAATATTGAATGTTTGCTGATCTCACTAATGCCCAAGGATGCCTCAATCTCACGATAATTCTCATGGTGATCTTGCAGTATTATTTGATGCACAGCATCAATGTTTTTCGGAACAACAACCGATTTTGGACAACCTTTCCAAATTCGTCGTTAAGCGAACTGCGGCCACGATTGAATTCTGTAAATCATGGATAAACATTTGTCCACAAATTAAACTCATCAAAATGTTTACAAGAAAGAAATAGCAGCGATATAAAAAACCGTTCTGAGTAAATATATCGTCTAAAATGTCAAACTTTACGATAGAGACGTCAGTTTTCAGATTGTAGCACTAGGGTTGCCCAATTTTCCAAGTCCATGGGAAACCAATATATTTTTAAAACTCTGTGCCCCAATATTCCGGTTAATATATTCGTGTTCAGGATAAGGTAACTGATCGTGGAATTATGAAAATTTTCGTGAACTCAGCGTACCACTTTCTCGTTTAAATCATGCCCAAATTCTGCCCTTCAGCGGCCATTTTAGCGATTATGCGTAAGGGACCAACGAATTAGAAAAGAAGGAACGCAAATTTGTGAACTTTTAAAATTGCCTTTGAAATTCTTGTTCAGAGATTAAAAAAATGGAAATGAGAAAAAAGAAGCCTAAAACCACATATATACCTAATACAAGATATATCTTTGCGTGAGGTTATAAAGGCGTTGCGGATGTGTTGCTATACTTCACAATTTCTCGAAATTCTGCCTTTAGAGCATCTCGTTTAAACTCTTGTTTAGCCATTTTAGCCACCAGTCAAATTTTGTTTCGCCAAATTTCAACAAAACTAGTGATTACTGCGAACTGTTGGTAAACAGTTTTCTTCCATTATTCAAAGTCTTACAACCTTTTATAAGATTGAATGTATCACTATTTGTATCGCATTATAAAACCAAAATTTTGATACGAATTGGTGTCGACGTTTATAAAATGCAATAACATTTTCGTCCAAACTCCAGATTTCAAAATCATAATAAAAAATTGAATAACTCGGGCTATTTAGCCAAAAAATTTATTGGAATGTTTTTAATAAGACGTTGAAATACCAAACAGACGATTTTTTTGATCCATTTTTATTCACAAAACTGAAGAATTATGACGATGATGGAATGGACATAATGTTTGGAACGTAAACATTATCATTGGTACGGGTATACAAATGTTTGTAATGGAGACTGTCTTGTATTTGGTGTATAATAATTTTGTTGTGCACTATTATGGTAAACTGCAGCTGCCGAAGAATATAAAGTCATATCGGAATGTGATGAATTAACATTTTCATATGATGTATGCTTTTCGTAACGACCCATATCAGCATTGAAGAGAATGTTACCAATTAAATGCTCAACAACACATTTTGAATGGGGAGATAATTCACGGTGTTTTGATGCAACATGTTCCCCAAAAACTGCACTATTATCGCGTAGGTTTCGTTTTTCGATTGTATTCCTTAGCAATTGGAAAGCCTCTCCTACAGGTGGCACATGAAGCGTATGAGATTGTGGATTGTTAATATTGTTTAAACCTTTAGGACATTGTGTCGTAAAATATTTGTATTTTCTTTGTTGTGATTTTTTTAACACGTCTTGTTTCGCTGGTTCTCCAATATTGCTTACAAGCGTAAGACATTCGTCATCACGTGTCTCAACGGACGTCGCATCAAAAATTTTTCCATTTGTTTTCTTTGTTTCGTCTTGAGCCTCATTTTTCGGCTGCTGAGACAATCTCTTTTTGGGGACAATAATAATAATTTTTATTTTATTTAATATTTTTTGAAAATTTTTGAAAGCTATAGCCAGTAAATAATAATCTTACCCAGGAATCATCAGAGCTTTCGACCTCAAATTTATCCATAAACTTTTTAGAAATAAACCATTTAGATTCAAAACTCCGTATACCAAATGTCAAAATAAAATAAACATTTAATGAAGGCCTACTCAAAATTGTAAATATTTAAAATTAATTTTTTTCTACTGTCGAAATAGTATAAATATTTTAGGTTTGCTCAGCCTAGGCAATTATGGTTGCAATCGGAATTGTTAATGGTGGATTCAGCGAGAAAAATTTGCTAGCTCGTGATCACGAATTATTGAAATTTCGTCATCTTTTTTACCCCCTCCAATTTTTTGTTTACTTTTTTACAAAAGCAACCATAAGAAAAAGTAAACAAAAAATTGGAGGGGGTAAAAAAGATGACGAAATTTCAATAAGTCGTGATCACGAGCTAGCAAATTTTTCTCGCTGAATCCACCATAAAGAAAAATGTTTCTCTTCTCGTGAGCCACAATTTTGTTATTATTGAATTATTAGAGGTAAAGATTTCATCAAAAACAGATTTCACCTCATTTTAAAACTTAATCTCCAACTTATTCGCAACGAAGTCCTAAAGGGAATCAGCAAATCAACTGCCAACACAACCCTTAATCAACATCTCATCATCTATTCAACTTCATACTCAATCCCGAACTCATCTCGATTCGAAAACAGCAAACGTATAGTAACTCAAGCAAATCATTACAATCTAACTTCCCACTAAACTATCATCTTGACCCCAAATTAATTCTTAACATAACACCTCGCTAAAATCCGTCTCAATTGCATCGACTGGGAGGGCTGCGGGGCAACCAAGAACCACTTGCGAATGTATATGGGAACTGTTGTATGTCGTTGAGATTGAGTGACTGGACGATCTTGTGCATGAGGTTGGTTAGTAACACACTGGCGCATAGTTCCAAGCGCGGTAGGCTGACGGTTTTGAGTGGGGCGACCTTGGTTTTCGCTGCTAAGATGGTGATTTTTACTGATCCATCTGCTGAAGTGGTGCGAGCATATACGACCGCAGCATATGCTTTCATTGAGGCATCGCTGAAGCCGTGTATCTGAAGATTGTTGCAACATGTTTGATAATCCATCCAACGAGTGATTTTGATTATTTCCAAGAATCCCAGATTCTTCCGATAATTTGATCATCTGTCAGCAACTGATTTTGGTACTGCCTCGTCCCACGATAACTCGAGTACCCATAACTCTTGAAAGATAAACAGCCGAGTGGGTCGAAGATCCTTGATGGCTCTGAGATGCTGATTCGTTTGGTTGTTACTGACAATTCTGGAAAGTCTTCGATTTTAAATGCAAAATTATCTCCCGATGGTGCCCAATGTAACCCCAGTACTTTGACCGATTCTTCCTATTTCAACTCCGTAATAGCCGATGTTCGTGGTATTCTGACGACACTTGGTCGAGTAGAGTTTGGCAATTTGATAGCCATTTTCTAAGCTCAAAGCCGCCACGTTGGAGTAATGCCACCATCTGTTGCTGGACTTCAAGCAATTCCTTGACTGCGTTTGTGCCCGTCGTCAGGTTATCTACATAGAAATCGGCAAGGGCGACTTTCGCAGCGATGGGAAATTGCTTGAATTCGTGATGTGTCAACTGATGGAGCGTGCGTATTGCCGCTCAAGTGTTGTTCTTCAAACTATCCGTTGAAAATTTTATTGCTCAGGAGCTACCAGGATCTGTTGATATATCTGTCGGATATCTGCGATGAACACGAATTTGTGTTGTCGAAATCGAGTCAGAATCGTGATAAGATTATGTTGAGGCTTGGGACCGATACGAAGGTTTTCATTGAGCGAAACTCCGGAAGTCTTCTTGTGCGAGGCGTCGAAGACCACACGTAACTTTTGCTTTGAGCTATCGAACGCCATGGTGTGGGAGGTAGCACATTTGATTTGTAATTTTTTCATCGTGGACTAGCAATGCTTCCATGTGATGCTGCTCGAGATAGGCTTGCATAAAATCTCGGCATTCGATGCGTAACTGCGAATTCTTCAAAAATCGGCGTTCCATATGCTTCAGTCTCACGATTGCATCTTCTCGACATATTCCAAGAGCAATGGCTGATCAACGAATGGGAGTTGCATGATATATCTTCCTTCCTTGTTTCTAGAGTATGTTGATTGAATGTGCGTTTCACGGAATACCATTATCACAAATAGCGTCTGATTTAAGTCATTTTTAAGACAAACACGATTCACGAATTCTGGTCGAATTTTCGTGCGAGAAAAATCGGCAATTTTGTGATCCCAAATTTCATTACAAACAATTTTCCGATTTATTTAATTTATGTTTGGTAAACTAATTACCTTTTTCCTAAAAGTATTAGTTATCGGTTCTTAGAGTTTACCATATTATGTACTCCTTTTTCTAAGAAAAAAATGATGGCACCTGTCTAAATCCAAACCGGGGGTTGTTTAGTCCCATCATCATCTAAGTGTGCGATCATTCCCTATAACATGTCCCTATATCATTTCCTTATTTATTATAACCATTTGCAAATCAAATTGTAAAATATTTGATGATGTTGGTTCTTCACATGCTTTCGTTTTTGAAAATTTATAAATATTTAATTAGCCATTTACAAATATGAAATGCCAAAATTATTTTACAACAAAGTACATTTAAAAAAAATTGTTTTATGGAAACCTATCCTAACCTGGAATTGAAGTGTTAAAACGTTTCAAATAATAAATTTAACAGAGCAGACACGTTCAATTTTGCCATTTCATTTGTTGAAACATACATAACTAATTATGTATATATAGTACATGCCGTGACCTACATAATTAATTTCTGTTAATTAGATTGAAAATACCACGAAAAGAATGGTCGGAAACAAGGGATTTATGAATGTTTTCATTTTTTTTTGTATAATACATGATATAATTAATCCACTCTGGATGTTGCAGTGAATATTCAAAACATAACCACCCAGCTAAAAATAATCATTTCGAACTTGGCAATTTACCACGAATGAGTTGAAATATAGAACAATATTATGTATATTGTATACGTAAAAAACCACACACAATATGAAAAAAAAAAAAATCTGCAAAGTCACTAATGTTATACATACATTTACAATAATATTACAAAGTCATTGAAATTTGCTGTGTATATTAACCTGTGTATAGTAAAATGTGTTTTATGGATTTGTTATATACTCGTTTACACCCCTTTTCTACCAAAAAAAAAAATCTAATCCCACAGAATACTAAACCATATTAAATTACATAATTAAATTTAACATATTACTTGGTATTACACAGAATTTAATTTTGTTTGCCGTGGTATATTTATATTGTTGTAAATTATTCTGCTTTTGACTTGGCCCTTGGTTCAGTGTGTTTGTAATTCCTTTATTTTGGTTATTTGCCGAGATTATTATAAAACCAAAACAAAAATTTTCATAATGGCAACAAATATTTTTTTGGCACAGTTTATAATGAAATAAAAATTCTTTTGACCATTAGATACAGTCGCCTACAAAGGAAAAATGTTCATTTGTATTCAGAAAAACTAAATTACTATATTTTCCGAAATTACATACATACAAGGCCATTTTCCTTTATGCCTAACAATAACAAAGAGTTCATGTGTTAGTGTTTTACAGGGGAGGTGGCTTTATCCCCCATAGTATCGAATATATTTAAAGGATTTTAATTATTTTGTGGTTAATTTTTGAGTTTGTTGTTAAAAATTGGAAATGACATTAATTATGAGTAATTAGTAAATAGTATATAATAGTGACTTTATTTATTTTTAAATTCAATGGGGGATTTTTTATTTACAAAATGGTAAACTAAAATAATGAATTATTAATTAATAAATTAGTTTATTTTTGTGGAATATTTTTTTATACAAAACGTAACTGAGTGTGTGTATCTGCACGAGTAGTTGTGTGTTTACTAAATCAGTTTAAATATAAAAAGTGTATTTTGAAAATGAAGTTTTGGTTATTGATAGCACATTTTATGAGCTTATGAACTTATTACATTAAATATAAGTATCGTGCCATTTGGGAAAATGCCGGACATAATTACTGATAATAGTCAGTTTTAGGTTACACAGGTTAAGGAAGTATATTGATAAATGAACCCCACACTCATTTAAAAATGCAATTTCTAATTAACAAAGATGAACTTTTGGATCTGGCATGTTGCATTTCGAGACCAGGTTTATGCTTGCGTTGTTTTTTCTTCTCTTCTTTTCTTCTCTCTAATACTCACGAGTGTGCTTACCTAGCCATGACCGTGTGCTTACCTAGCAGTCCAGCCACCAAATGAAAATAAATCTCTACTGGTTTATTGATAGATTGAAAACAAAAACAACGAAAACAAATTTTGAAATTTAAACCATGAAATTATTATGAATGATGAAAGCTACTTAACAGAGAAATGCAACTAAAGGAAGACCGAGAAAAGCTGTGAAATTTAAACTAATTTAAAAAAACGGTGGTGTTGACGTTGTTGTTGTTGTAATAGTTCTTGCATCTCTTCTTTCTCGTCCAATCGCCTCTCACTCATCAGCAAACACTAATAAACTTTTGAAATCTGTGATAAATTTGATTAGTCACAATTAGAAAATAATTGGTAGCTAATAACATTAAATTTTAACATATAAAACATTTAAAACATCAGAAACATTTAAAACATTTAAAACATTTAAAACATTTAAAACATTTAAAACATTTAAAACATTTAAAACATTTAAAACATTTAAAACATTTAAAACATTTAAAACATTTAAAACATTTAAAACATTTAAACATTTTAAACATTTTAAACATTTTAAAAATTTAAAACATTTAAAACATTTAAAACATTTAAAACATTTAAAAGATTTAAAACATTTAAAACATTTAAAACATTTAAAACATTTAAAACATTTAAAACATATTAAATATTAAATATTAAATATTAAATATTAAATATTAAATATTAAATATTAAATATTAAATATTAAATATTAAATATTAAATATTAAATATTAAATATTAAATATTAAATATTAAATATTAAATATTAAATATTAAATATTAAATATTAAATATTAAATATTAAATATTAAATATTAAATATTAAATATTAAATATTAAATATTAAATATTAAATATTAAATATTAAATATTAAATATTAAATATTAAATATTAAATATTAAATATTAAATATTAAATATTAAATATTAAATATTAAATATTAAATATTAAATATTAAATATTAAATATTAAATATTAAATATTAAATATTAAATATTAAATATTAAATATTAAATATTAAATATTAAATATTAAATATTAAATATTAAATATTAAATATTAAATATTAAATATTAAATATTAAATATTAAATATTAAATATTAAATATTAAATATTAAATATTAAATATTAAATATTAAATATTAAATATTAAATATTAAATATTAAATATTAAATATTAAATATTAAATATTAAATATTAAATATTAAATATTAAATATTAAATATTAAATATTAAATATTAAATATTAAATATTAAATATTAAATATTAAATATTAAATATTAAATATTAAATATTAAATATTAAATATTAAATATTAAATATTAAATATTAAATATTAAATATTAAATATTAAATATTAAATATTAAATATTAAATATTAAATATTAAATATTAAATATTAAATATTAAATATTAAATATTAAATATTAAATATTAAATATTAAATATTAAATATTAAATATTAAATATTAAATATTAAATATTAAATATTAAATATTAAATATTAAATATTAAATATTAAATATTAAATATTAAATATTAAATATTAAATATTAAATATTAAATATTAAATATTAAATATTAAAATTAAATATTAAACAATGAACATTAAACATTTAACGTTCAACATTAAACATTAAACATTAAACATTAAACATTAAACATTAAACATTAAACATTAAACATTAAACGTTCAACATTAAACATTAAACATTAAACATTAAACATTAAACATTAAACATTAAACATTAAACATTAAACATTAAACATTAAACATTAAACATTAAACATTCAACATTAAACATTAAACATTAAACATTAAACATTAAACATTAAACATTAAACATTAAACATTAAACATTAAACATTAACATTAAACATTAAACATTAAACATTAAACATTAAACATTAACATTAAACATTAAACATTAAACATTAAACATTAAACATTAAACATTAAACATTAAACATTAAACATTAAACATTAAACATTAAACATTAAACATTAAACATTAAACATTAAACATTAAACATTAAACATTAAACATTAAACATTAAACATTAAACATTAAACATTAAACATTAAACATTAAACATTAAACATTAAACATTAAACATTAAACATTAAACATTAAACATTAAACATTAAACATTAAACATTAAACATTAACATTAAACATTAAACATTAAACATTAAACATTAAACATTAAACATTAAACATTAAACATTAAACATTAAACATTAAACATTAAACATTAAACATTAAACATTAAACATTAAACATTAAACATTAAACATTAAACATTAAACATTAAACATTAAACATTAAACATTAAACATTAAACATTAAACATTAAACATTAAACATTAAACATTAAACATTAAACATTAAACATTAAACATTAAACATTAAACATTAAACATTAAACATTAAACATTAAACATTAAACATTAAACATTAAACATTAAACATTAACATTAAACATTAAACATTAAACATTAAACATTAAACATTAAACATTAAACATTAAACATTAAACATTAAACATTAAACATTAAACATTAAACATTAAACATTAAACATTAAACATTAAACATTAAACATTAAACATTAAACATTAAACATTAAACATTAAACATTAAACATTAAACATTAAACATTAAACATTAAACATTAAACATTAAACATTAAACATTAAACATTAAACATTAAACATTAAACATTAAACATTAAACATTAAACATTAAACATTAAACATTAAACATTAAACATTAAACATTAAACATTAAACATTAAACATTAAACATTAAACATTAAACATAACATTAAACATTAAACATTAAACATTAAACATTAAACATTAAACATTAAAACATTAAACATTAAACATTAAACATTAAACATTAAACATTAAACATTAAACATTAAACATTAAACATTAAACATTAAACATTAAACATTAAACATTAAACATTAAACATTAAACATTAAACATTAAACATTAAACATTAAACATTAAACATTAAACATTAAACATTAAACATTAAACATTAAACATTAAACATTAAACATTAAACATTAAACATTAAACATTAAACATTAAACATTAAACATTAAACATTAAACATTAAACATTAAACATTAAACATTAAACATTAAACATTAAACATTAAACATTAAACATTAAACATTAAAACATTAAACATTAAACATTAAACATTAAACATTAAACATTAAACATTAAACATTAAACATTAAACATTAAACATTAAACATTAAAACATTAAACATTAAACATTAAACATTAAACATTAAACATTAAACATTAAACATTAAACATTAAACATTAAACATTAAACATTAAACATTAAACATTAAACATTAAACATTAAACATTAAAACATTAAACATTAAACATTAAACATTAAATAAACATTAAACATTAAACATTAAACATTAAACATTAAACATTAAACATTAAACATTAAACATTAAACATTAAACATTAAACATTAAACATTAAACATTAAACATTAAACATTAAACATTAAACATTAAACATTAAACATTAAACATTAAACATTAAACATTAAACATTAAACATTAAACATTAAACATTAAACATTAAACATTAAACATTAAACATTAAACATTAAACATTAAACATTAAACATTAAACATTAAACATTAAACATTAAACATTAAACATTAAACATTAAACATTAAACATTAAACATTAAACATTAAACATTAAACATTAAACATTAAACATTAAACATTAAACATTAAACATTAAACATTAAACATTAAACATTAAACATTAAACATTAAACATTAAACATTAAACATTAAACATTAAACATTAAACATTAAACATTAAACATTAAACATTAAACATTAAACATTAAACATTAAACATTAAACATTAAACATTAAACATTAAACATTAAACATTAAACATTAAACATTAAACATTAAACATTAAACATTAAACATTAAACATTAAACATTAAACATTAAACATTAAACATAAACATTAAACATAAACATTAAACATTAAACATTAAACATTAAACATTAAACATTAAACATTAAACATTAAACATTAAACATTAAACATTAAACATTAAACATTAAACATTAAACATTAAACATTAAACATTAAAACATTAAACATTAAACATTAAACATTAAACATTAAACATTAAACATTAAACATTAAACATTAAACATTAAACATTAAACATTAAACATTAAACATTAAACATTAAACATTAAACATTAAACATTAAACATTAAACATTAAAACATTAAACATTAAACATTAAACATTAAACATTAAACATTAAACATTAAACATTAAACATTAAACATTAAACATTAAACATTAAACATTAAACATTAAACATTAAACATTAAACATTAAACATTAAACATTAAACATTAAACATTAAACATTAAACATTAAACATTAAACATTAAACATTAAACATTAAACATTAAACATTAAACATTAAACATTAAACATTAAACATTAAACATTAAACATTAAACATTAAACATTAAACATTAAACATTAAACATTAAACATTAAACATTAAACATTAAACATTAAACATTAAACATTAAACATTAAACATTAAACATTAAACATTAAACATTAAACATTAAACATTAAACATTAAACATTAAACATTAAACATTAAACATTAAACATTAAACATTAAACATTAAACATTAAACATTAAACATTAAACATTAAACATTAAACATTAAACATTAAACATTAAACATTAAACATTAAACATTAAACATTAAACATTAAACATTAAACATTAAACATTAAACATTAAACATTAAACATTAAACATTAAACATTAAACATTAAACATTAAACATTAAACATTAAACATTAAACATTAAACATTAAACATTAAACATTAAACATTAAACATTAAACATTAAACATTAAACATTAAACATTAAACATTAAACATTAAACATTAAACATTAAACATTAAACATTAAACATTAAACATTAAACATTAAACATTAAACATTAAACATTAAACATTAAACATTAAACATTAAACATTAAACATTAAACATTAAACATTAAACATTAAACATTAAACATTAAACATTAAACATTAAACATTAAACATTAAACATTAAACATTAAACATTAAACATTAAACATTAAACATTAAACATTAAACATTAAACATTAAACATTAAACATTAAACATTAAACATTAAACATTAAACATTAAACATTAAACATTAAACATTAAACATTAAACATTAAACATTAAACATTAAACATTAAACATTAAACATTAAACATTAAACATTAAACATTAAACATTAAACATTAAACATTAAACATTAAACATTAAACATTAAACATTAAACATTAAACATTAAACATTAAACATTAAACATTAAACATTAAACATTAAACATTAAACATTAAACATTAAACATTAAACATTAAACATTAAACATTAAACATTAAACATTAAACATTAAACATTAAACATTAAACATTAAACATTAAACATTAAACATTAAACATTAAATATTAAATATTAAATATTAAATATTAAATATTAAATATTAAATATTAAATATTAAATATTAAATATTAAATATTAAATATTAAAATTAAATATTAATCAATGAACATTAAACATTTAACGTTCAACATTAAACATTAAACATTAAACATTAAACATTAAACATTAAACATTAAACATTAAACATTAAACATTAAACATTAAACATTAAACATTAAACATTAAACATAAAACATAAAACATTAAAACATTTAAAACATTTAAAACATTTAAAACATTTAAAACATTTAAAACATTTAAAACATTTAAAACATTTAAAACATTTAAAACATTTAAAACATTTAAAACATTTAAAACATTTAAAACATTTAAAACATTTAAAACATTTAAAACATTTAAAACATTTAAAACATTTAAAACATTTAAACATTTTAAACATTTTAAACATTTTAAACATTTTAAACATTTTAAACATTTTAAACATTTTAAACATTTTAAACATTTTAAACATTTTAAACATTTTAAACATTTTAAACATTTTAAACATTTTAAACATTTTAAACATTTTAAACATTTTAAACATTTTAAACATTTTAAACATTTTAAACATTTTAAACATTTTAAACATTTTAAACATTTTAAACATTTTAAACATTTTAAACATTTTAAACATTTTAAACATTTTAAACATTTTAAACATTTTAAACATTTTAAACATTTTAAACATTTTAAACATTTTAAACATTTTAAACATTTTAAACATTTTAAACATTTTAAACATTTTAAACATTTTAAACATTTTAAACATTTTAAACATTTTAAACATTTTAAACATTTTAAACATTTTAAACATTTTAAACATTTTAAACATTTTAAACATTTTAAACATTTTAAACATTTTAAACATTTTAAACATTTTAAACATTTTAAACATTTTAAACATTTTAAACATTTAAAACATTTAAAACATTTAAAACATTTAAAACATTTAAAACATTTAAAACATTTAAAACATTTTAAACATTTTAAACATTTTAAACATTTTAAACATTTTAAACATTTTAAACATTTTAAACATTTTAAACATTTTAAACATTTTAAACATTTTAAACATTTTAAACATTTTAAACATTTTAAACATTTTAAACATTTTAAACATTTTAAACATTTTAAACATTTTAAACATTTTAAACATTTTAAACATTTTAAACATTTTAAACATTTTAAACATTTTAAACATTTTAAACATTTTAAACATTTTAAACATTTTAAACATTTTAAACATTTTAAACATTTTAAACATTTTAAACATTTTAAACATTTTAAACATTTTAAACATTTTAAACATTTTAAACATTTTAAACATTTTAAACATTTTAAACATTTTAAACATTTTAAACATTTTAAACATTTTAAACATTTTAAACATTTTAAACATTTTAAACATTTTAAACATTTTAAACATTTTAAACATTTTAAACATTTAAAACATTTAAAACATTTAAAACATTTAAAACATTTAAAACATTTAAAACATTTAAAACATTTAAAACATTTAAAACATTTAAAACATTTAAAACATTTAAAACATTTAAAACATTTAAAACATTTAAAACATTTAAAACATTTAAAACATTTAAAACATTTAAAACATTTAAAACATTTAAAACATTTAAAACATTTAAAACATTTAAAACATTTAAAACATTTAAAACATTTAAAACATTTAAAACATTTAAAACATTTAAAACATTTAAAACATTTAAAACATTTAAAACATTTAAAACATTTAAAACATTTAAAACATTTAAAACATTTAAAACATTTAAAACATTTAAAACATTTAAAACATTTAAAACATTTAAAACATTTAAAACATTTAAAACATTTAAAACATTTAAAACATTTAAAACATTTAAAACATTTAAAACATTTAAAACATTTAAAACATTTAAAACATTTAAAACATTTAAAACATTTAAAACATATTAAATATTAAATATTAAATATTAAATATTAAATATTAAATATTAAATATTAAATATTAAATATTAAATATTAAATATTAAATATTAAATATTAAAATTAAATATTAAACAATGAACATTAAACATTTAACGTTCAACATTAAACATTAAACATTAAACATTAAACATTAAACATTAAACATTAAACATTAAACATTAAACATTAAACATTAAACATTAAACATTAAACATTAAACATTAAACATTAAACATTAAACATTAAACATTAAACATTAAACATTAAACATTAAACATTAAACATTAAACATTAAACATTAAACATTAAACATTAAACATTAAACATTAAACATTAAACATTAAACATAAAACATTTAAAACATTTAAAACATTTAAAACATTTAAAACATTTAAAACATTTAAAACATTTAAAACATTTAAAACATTTAAAACATTTAAAACATTTAAAACATTTAAAACATTTAAAACATTTAAAACATTTAAAACATTTAAAACATTTAAAACATTTAAAACATTTAAAACATTTAAAACATTTAAAACATTTAAAACATTTAAAACATTTAAAACATTTAAAACATTTAAAACATTTAAAACATTTAAAACATTTAAAACATTTAAAACATTTAAAACATTTAAAACATTTAAAACATTTAAAACATTTAAAACATTTAAAACATTTAAAACATTTAAAACATTTAAAACATTTAAAACATTTAAAACATTTAAAACATTTAAAACATTTAAAACATTTAAAACATTTAAAACATTTAAAACATTTAAAACATTTAAAACATTTAAAACATTTAAAACATTTAAAACATTTAAAACATTTTAAACATTTTAAACATTTTAAACATTTTAAACATTTTAAACATTTTAAACATTTTAAACATTTTAAACATTTTAAACATTTTAAACATTTTAAACATTTTAAACATTTTAAACATTTTAAACATTTTAAACATTTTAAACATTTTAAACATTTTAAACATTTTAAACATTTTAAACATTTTAAACATTTTAAACATTTTAAACATTTTAAACATTTTAAACATTTTAAACATTTAAAACATTTAAAACATTTAAAACATTTAAAACATTTAAAACATTTAAAACATTTAAAACATTTAAAACATTTAAAACATTTAAAACATTTAAAACATTTAAAACATTTAAAACATTTAAAACATTTAAAACATTTAAAACATTTAAAACATTTTAAACATTTAAAACATTTAAAACATTTAAAACATTTAAAACATTTAAAACATTTAAAACATTTAAAACATTTAAAACATTTAAAACATTTAAAACATTTAAAACATTTAAAACATTTAAAACATTTTAAACATTTTAAACATTTTAAACATTTTAAACATTTAAAACATTTAAAACATTTAAAACATTTAAAACATTTAAAACATTTAAAACATTTAAAACATTTAAAACATTTAAAACATTTAAAACATTTAAAACATTTAAAACATTTAAAACATTTAAAACATTTAAAACATTTAAAACATTTAAAACATTTAAAACATTTAAAACATTTTAAACATTTTAAACATTTTAAACATTTTAAACATTTTAAACATTTTAAACATTTTAAACATTTTAAACATTTTAAACATTTTAAACATTTTAAACATTTTAAACATTTTAAACATTTTAAACATTTTAAACATTTAAAACATTTAAAACATTTAAAACATTTAAAACATTTAAAACATTTAAAACATTTAAAACATTTAAAACATTTAAAACATTTAAAACATTTAAAACATTTTAAACATTTTAAACATTTTAAACATTTTAAACATTTTAAACATTTTAAACATTTTAAACATTTAAAACATTTAAAACATTTAAAACATTTAAAACATTTAAAACATTTAAAACATTTAAAACATTTAAAACATTTAAAACATTTAAAACATTTAAAACATTTAAAACATTTAAAACATTTAAAACATTTAAAACATTTAAAACATTTAAAACATTTAAAACATTTAAAACATTTAAAACATTTAAAACATTTAAAACATTTAAAACATTTAAAACATTTAAAACATTTAAAACATTTAAAACATTTAAAACATATTAAATATTAAATATTAAATATTAAATATTAAATATTAAATATTAAATATTAAATATTAAATATTAAATATTAAATATTAAATATTAAAATTAAATATTAAACAATGAACATTAAACATTTATCGTTCAACATTAAACATTAAACAATTATCTAACATTTTGGAATAATCATTATACTTTAAACATCAACCATTAGGCTTCAATTCCATTGTGAAACAAAGTTTGTCAGTCAAAATAACTTGAGATAAAAATATAAAATCGGTGGTTGCGTGAACGAGATGCCCAACGGAGTTAGTCAAAATTTTACTGACAATAAATGTATTGCTGGAAACACATGAGCAGAATTTCTGCTAATATCGCTGCCGGCAGAAATTCGTCTGAACTACATGAGCGTCGTTTTTGATAAGCAGAATTTTTTTTTGTGGCGTTTATCTGATACATATTTAATTTTAATGTACAATTTTTTTAAATGAATGATGCATTATTTTGTCACAAATTATTTAATTTTTATCCTCCAATTTGGCACTTGCCACACAAAACTTATTTTCTGTCAACAAATTAAAAAAATTGATTGAAAAACATAAAAAATATACAAATTGTACTAGATTTGTTATCTTTTACGTAATATAGCCTACTGATTCGCAGCAAAATTAGAAATAGAGACATGAAGCAGAATTCTACATGGCAATCAGAATACATGTATTTCAATTCATTTAAACTTGTGTATTCTAATTTTGCTGCTTACAGAATTCTGCTCATGTGTTTCCAGCATATGTCTGTGTTAGTGGACTGATATCAACATTTAAAAAAAGTTCAAATCGAGAACATTTTATGGCAGTCCGAGTAATGCAAGCACATAAATATTGTGTACCGATGAAAAATATTTCTCACACACATTATTAATTTTAATAGTATGGCACTTTTATGGGAAAGATTTTTTTGAATTTTGTATTTTAAGACAGAAAATATTGGAAAAAAATAATTCTGATATGAGTATGTACTACTTAAATTGTTAATTAATTCTAGGTTATGTTGTTGTTTGCTGTCAAAACACATAAAATAATAGTGTGGCATTGTCATGGGAAAGATTTTCTTAATTTTGTATTTTATGATGGATAATGTTCGAAAAAAATAATTCTGATATGAGTAATAATAATAATTAATTTTTTGGATAAGTTTGAAACGTGAAAATAATCGAATTAACGCTAATACCTAATTTTGTTTAATAATTTTTGGTTATGTTTATGTTTGCTGTCAAAATGTGTCCATCAAATGTTGCTATAAAAAAAACAATAACAAAATGCTTTGTCTTTGTCACACTGATGTATTTTTTTTTCTGTCTTTTTCCAACTTCAAGTCAGCTCAGTCAATTTTTCACAATGGAATTGAGGCATCAAGTATTAACCATTAAACATTAGTAATTAAACAATAAATGTTAAGCATTAACCATTAAGCACTAAACATTAAACATTAAACGATGAACATTGCACAATAAACATTAAACAAGAAACATTAAACATTATCCATTAGCATTAAATATTAAAGATTGGGCATTAAGCAATTTAAAACATTATACATTATACAGCCTTATACATTAAACATTTAGCATTTAACTTAGGATAAATTTGGTAAATTTTTGTCATTCAGATTAGAACTGCGAGCATTGTGAAAAATAAACCAATTTTCAATCATAATAATAAGAATCAAGCATGTACTTATAGTATTAGCGAATTTTCCTTTACCCTATGTGGTAATAATCGGTGCGGAACCTATGTGGTAATAATCCGAAACCGACGATCATCAAATACCACTTCATTCGTTTTAGCGAAGAATTCTTTAGTCGGAAACTGTTTTTGGTTTTCCGGAACATTCTGCATCATCAAAAAATAAACTCATAAGACAACATTGAATATCAAATTACCACTTACAAATGTCTCTTTATGTAGAATAAGTGTCCGGAAATATTTATCGACTTTGATTTTCGTTTCTGAAGCGTTTTTTCACGCATAAAATAATATTTAATTGTGACATGCACTTCATTTTTTTCCGTTGTTAAAGAATATGCAAAGGTAATTTGGTGTTAATGGCGGTCTAAATGACATTAGGTCTAAAATTTTAAACGTTGATGCCTGAAAAATGTATTTTAAGATATTTTTGTGGTTTTGGTGCCATCTATCAGACATTGCTGAAATTTTTTAGATTGTCTTCGTATATAATATTATACCTCCTTAACCATTCTCACCACTTTTAAGGTTACGGACAGGTGTCGATATAAACAAAGCTCTAAATATGTATATACATATATGTATTAGATGCGGCATTCATTTATCCATTCATTGAGTAACTCGTTTGAGGCGAGCTTGCATAAACTAAATGCATCTTTCAAGTGCAACGCTGGAGATTATGGTTATGCCATTTATGCGTTTAATAAGATTAAATTAAATTAGTTATAGATGGATCCATTAAGTATTGTTTTCGCAACAGCAATGACCTTCCTCGAGTCTAATCATAATCCGCGGGAGTTGGAATAACGTAAAATCGTAACTTAAGCTAGTGCTTTTTATATACGTGCGCATGTTCTATTCGCGGTTTTTATTAGGGAAGTTAATTCATAAATTCGCATTTTTCAGGAACACGTTTTTAAAATTATGAGTTACTAAAAATCGTATGAGTTTTTAGAATTCTGGTTTTTGTTAACGCTTATTACGGTTATTTTTAGTTGCAAAAAATTCATACAATATGAAATCGATTACGGAAATTTTAAATTTGAAATAAAACGTAAAATGGAATTACAGTTATGCCGTTATTGCTTGTGACCTCAGAATTTTTGGTATGAAATGTCCCAGCTTAACAAAGTTAGCCGTTTCGGCACAGGCGCATTTTAAAGATCTACGAAATTTAAAATACCGAAATATGAGTGGAAGTCCTTCGATTTGGAGTTGATCCCGATCACACATTTAAGTATTTCATTACCATGGCCAAAAAGTAATTTCTTTCATTATTACGTAGGTTATTATTGGAAAATGGTTAATGAAACTTGTAAATATTAGGCAATATTCGGCAAACAATAACTTTTGTTTTTGTAACTTGTGCAATATTAACTAAGTCGTGTGGGTTGCGTTTGCCTGGGTCGACTGGAGACTTTCGGAGTATGTACCAAAACAAAAGGTTGAAGTAATGTGACAAATTGAATTCAGATCCTTTTAATGAACTATTTGATTTACTTGCCTTGGACCAAGGTATTTCCTAGCATACTTGGAGCACATCTTTTTGTGTTTAAATTGATTTTCAATGGCTAATATTTGTTCGTTTTGCATTGCACTTAGCTTTAGCAAGCACCCGAAGTTAAGTCGATTACTAATTTATAGAGAAATTTGAATTACTAGTCATAATCATGCACTATCATTTCAACTTATAAAGAAAGCTATTAGTAAGAAAATTGCGTCAATTTTATTCCTACGAGGCCTACATAACAAAAGTCCTTAAACTTCCTGCTTCCTACTTAAAAAACTTATAAAAAATAAAAATCTCCAGCGTTAAAGCAAAGTATTAGCCACACTCATGTACAACCATGCATTTTTAGTCACTGGAAAGGTTGAACGTTCTTCTTCCAAATGGTGTTTTTCTGGAATCGCATAAAATATTTAAGTATGTTCATTTCGTTGAGACTTTACTCTACCTCGTCTTCTGGTTTGCCGAAACTAAAATGAGGGCATATTGTTTTTGAGATGGGGATACTATAACTTAATTTAGAAAACAATTCATGAAGACATTTTTAGTTTTGGGAAACCAGACGAATATTTGTATAGAAATTTAAAAATGAATGAAACTTCTAAGCCCATAGTTATATTTCGGTCACTTGGTACAATACAATTTTCATGAAATGATAACTAAATTAAGTTTATGGTATCCCTATACATTTTTAGGTCTAGTCAAAGTCTTGCAGTTACTTCATATCTTATTCAGCTTGATTCATAAAAATTCAAGTTTTTTTTATTTATCCCAGAACAACTTCACGTACGTTATCTTAATCAGTAGTGTAAAAAATAAATTGTGAGCGTAGAGGAAAGTTTCCACTTTTGATTAATGAACTAACAAAGGTTAATCAATTTTTTTTTGTTTTTTTGATTTTCAAGCAGTTAGGAACTTTAATACGAAAATTATAAAATTTTGAGGTAAAACTATGTTAGTTCTGACAAAATTCACCAGTCAATTTATATTTTAAACTTCCAAAATGATAATATGGAATTTTATATCTGTTTTGGAGGAGCTTAAGAAATTCTAATAAATATTGCATTGCTTATCAAAATTTTGCATCGTAATAATATTAATTTTAATGTTTATCTTATTTTTTTTACTTTCAGGTAAGCAGCCAACGTAAATATTTTGCTTAGATTTAAAAATTGAAATTTCTATAAAAGCTGTGAGTAATTAAGTTAAATATTAAATAAACTAATACCATCGTTATTTAAGATAAGGCCGAAAAAGTACGTCGAGTATGGCAACCCTTGCGAGTCCGGGAACATTTTCGGCGATTCCATTTATATTCCTATGTAAAAATATAGATTGCGAAATTAGTTCATAAACCTTTCGCTAGTTTTGTTAGTAAGTGAACAAAAATATTTGTTGATGTTTTTCCCATATGAAGTATTACTAAAAACAAATATAATAAAATTGAGATAAATTGAATAAAAAATGCCACGATATGAAGTTTACAACTTATTATAAAATTTATGATTTCGATGCAACTTTCTTACGTTCCCTTTATTTTCTTTTATTAAGACTGTGCTCGAAACCTGTGCCCGAAAAAACCGAACACGCCCAAATTATCACAGTAAATTCCAATGATAATTTTTGACAGATCCAAAATAATTTCATTGTGGTTGACGTATTCTCCTTTGCGTTTTATTTGAAATTAATATATTTTAATCATTCAACGTGTAGATACATCAAGAAGATTTTTCTTTAACCTCCATATGGGACATTATCGCCTCAGCTAACAAAGTCGATGATTACGAAGATTACAAATTTTGCAAATGGGGCTATGCTTTGTTAATGAGTATCGTGAAGGGAATTTTATTATCCGTAAATATGTTCACAAATGGAGAATTAACGTCATATCGCTTGACATGAAATGGTACATTATCTGATTTATATTTATGTATTTTGTATATAAATCACCTTCACTGATTCGGCCAATTTGTGGATGTTTACATCGGATATCCATGTTTTGTTCGCGATATACTTGTATTCTGTATAATAGCCCAATTTTCAAAAAATATTGCAACGTATGCCCCTCGAGCAATAGTTATTGTAATGTTTAACAAATTTCCAATGAAATCCTGAAAAGTCATTAATTAATGACATGTATTGCATGCATTACATGTGGCTTGTTTACTAATCTATAATTTTGCAGAATAATATTAACGGTTGACATAAGCATACACATAAATAGCCCCTTCTGTCCCGTAAATTCGTATCCTATGCCAAGCCGTGATAAAAATAAGTCATTAACTTTACTTCTGGGTACTATCCATCACAATTTCTGTCCAAAATCTATCAGTTTCCCGGAAATTACTGCAATAAAATGAAAGAATAAACACGATAGGTGGGGAAATTACCAAAAAATTATTACACTATTCGGACAGCATATCATACAAAATTGTGAATGTAGGGGAATATTTTTCAAATAAATATCAAAAAATTGTACTTAAAAATATTTATCACAGTTTCGGGCACAGTCTAAATACAAAAATCGCTCAAATACCATATTTTGCTTATTAATAAATTTTTAAAACAACAAACATAATTTCATAAAACACGAAAAATCGCCTCATTTTTATTTGTAATTTTCTTGTATATTAAGGGTCATCGGATTATTTAGTTTAAACAATAGAAAGAGAAGTTTGTCTGTGTATTAAAATCATCAAGATTCTTCTTTCTCTTTCTATCATTTGTATGGGTATAAAACACACAGAAATGAGGGTTTTCCTTGAATTTTTGGTTTAGTGAATATAATTCGCTAGGTCAGTACGTTCTTGCCTCATGTTTTTTGTATGAAGTGAGAATTGTATTTTGCAGTTTGGTCGTAGCTACCTGTAGAGTAGATCGAACATTTTGTACGTGCAAGCTTTTCAGTAAGAAGCCAAACGACCATATAGAGAACTCAAGGAGGGTTCTTATTTTTTTCAGGGATTTTGATATTTTTACTTTTTTGGTTGATATTAAATGATTGGCCTCTTCATTTTTTCTAATTACAAGTCGACACACATAAACAATAAATCACGTCTATTCTATTGACGAATAGAACGGTGTGCTCCGGTGGACAATAGTGAAATATATGATACATAGATTGTAACAAAAATTTGTTATATGAACATTTGCTGTTACATTTTTATTTATGAAAATTGTAATGATTGGAAAATTGAATTAATCCATATGTATGTAGGCTCAAGTGTGAATTTAGTATATCTGATTCATTTGGGAATTTTTTTTCATTTTAAATATTAGAAAGTTGTGCTTAAAATGGCCGAAATTTAATGTTGAGCTCACTATATAAGTATATATGTGGGGCACTAAATATTTTTGGAGCTTTATTAGACCACAGTGGCAACGTTTTGCCTTATTAATACTATGTAAAATTTAGTATTTGTAAAACATTAATATTTTTAGTAACACTAGCATATTTTGAAATTTCTGCAATATTTAAGTACAAGTTTCTCATATTTAAAATTATAAGAATGTCAGAAATGAATCAGATATACAAAATTCACACTTTTAACCTATTAAAATTCTCATAAATAAAAATGTAATTTAACCCTCTAATGCATAACTCCGCCTAAAGGCGGACTTTACGTTATCTTGAATTCTCTAACTTTACGTTATCATGAATATTTTTTTCTTTAGTTTTTACATGAGGTATTCTCTTTTAAAGTACTCTCGTCAAAACGGTTTGGTTTTTGTTGTTGTAATATGTATAATTGTTCAACAACTACGAGTTGAAGTCAAAATTTTGATAGAAAATGATTAAAAATTCATGCATTAGGGGGTTAAATAGGAATAGCAAATTTTTGTTACAGTCTATCACATATTATACTTTCGTCCACTTAAGGCGCTTTTTAAACTTTTCCATTCGTAAATTTTGTTATGAAAAACTTAGGATGAAAATTTTTAATTAGTAGGGTATTTTGTTTGAGATTCTCGTAATATTTATTTCAAAAAGTTAGCTGTCTTGGACAGTATACCTTTTTCAAGTTAAACATTTTTGAAGTCAAATTATCAAGTTTTCAAAATCAAATTAAAATTTTCCAAATAAATTTAACAACAATTTTCAAGTAAAATAAAATTATTTTTTTTTTGTTTCCAAATGTACAATAAAAACTGATGCATACAATAAAATTTATTAATTTTAATATTTATTAGGTTCTAAAATATCAAAAATTTGTATGTACCTATAATATGTATAGCTAAAATTGCAAATTGTGTAATAAAAATGATAAATTTGTGGTCAAATTTTGAAAAGGAAGCAAAAATTAGAACTTATGTGTCATAAGAGGATTTAAATTCGCTCATAAAAAAAAACAAATCTACTATTTTGGCTATAGAGAGACATACTAACTCCACTGTATTATAGACGGCTGGATAGACTCTAAAAATGGTTCCACATATCCAACCGCATACAAATTTGGACACGTAAACGACTCTACATCTAAATTACAACTTGAGGATTGACAAAATTCATGCTATTAAAATAGGGTAGAATTGCATTTACTATGTTTTTATAGGTTAGTTTACATCACATATTAAAAATTTTGGACTAATCAGATAAATGTCTTACTGGACGGGAATTATTTCGTTTTTGATAAAGGCATGTATGTAGATAGTCTAAGAGCTGGTGAACGTTTTGTCAAATTAGTTTTATATCGACTGAAAATTTAAGAAAAAGTAGTTTTTTGACCCTAAGGATGGTATCGACCACCTTGCTTGGCAACTCCGGGCCTGAGCTGCTCTAGTATTGTTCATAATTGTACTAAAACATAGGCAGCTCAAAATGAAGTATACATACCGCTTGAATTTTTTATAACATGTATTTTAGACCAATTTAAGCGATAAACAATTGACAATTGTTAATTTGGTTTGAAAAATGTTTAACTTAACTTTAAAAATGTATATTGATATTGGTTACGGTTGCATGTTGAAAAAATTATTTGTATAGGGAAAAAAAATGTTCGTTCTCTACTTTTCAAAAACTTATCAATCTACTTTTTTTTAGAACACAAACGGCTAAACTGGATTTGTTATTTTTATTCGATTTCTTTTAGTATGTTAGCCCACAATGGCCCTTAGTCGGTTTAATAAAGGTTAAATTTTAAAAGTATTTTTTTTACTTTGTTACTCACTGGTATCAATAATTTTGAATCTCAGTGATTTGAGGTTGGTTGATTTAATATGATTGTAAGTATGATAAGTATGAAATATTTTGCTCAATCAGAAATATGTTAGTTGAAAAAATTTTGTACGCGTATTGTCATACTACAATGACAAATAAAGATTGAGATTCTTCAATTTTGAGAAATAACCCAATTAGTTCAACATTGAAATACACGTCACCATAATATAAAATCATTTGCCAAACATATCATTGATTAGAACGCAAACAAATAGAATCAAATGTCCCAAACATAAAAATCTCTTTCTAGGAGGATATTTTTTTTTCTTCCCACGTCAAGTAATTTAATGGATACACAATCTAACATACATATATCTAATACGTCGGTCAAATTTCCTGTTTGACCATCTGATATCATCAAAAGGAAAGGAGAATTTTTTTTTTTTTTGAAAAATTTCGTCCAAATAATGAAATTCAAATACGATCTATAGCTTATATCTTGTACGAGTTGAACAAAAAGTAAAAAAATCCTTATTTATAACAAGAACAGCAAATTGGATAATCATTCAATTGTAAACAAGTCGAATTAAATCTCCCCAAAAAAAAAAAAAGGAAAATTTAAATAAAATTCCACAGAGTAACAAAACCTAAAAAAAAATTTAAATGACGGATTGAAAAGTATCAGTCAACAATATAAATTGTATATACGAGACGAGACAGACGGAATTCACATTGAGACGAAAATTACTTTATACAAAATGTAATTCTGAATTTCATCAAACGGAAAACTGGAAATGATACTTAGGTATTTGATGATACGGTGTGTTGCGAAATCAAACAGAAACACACTATAGCTATATACTATGTATGTATGTACAAGAGTTGCACATGAGAAATTTGTAATTCATTTTCTCAGTAAAAAATAAAAATCTCGTCTCGTTTATATCCGGATATATATATATATATATATATATATATATATATATATATATATATATATATATATGTATGTCGATCTCTATGAGTATTTGTATATGTTTGGTCGAATATTGCCATCTAATCCGGAATACAAATTTGAATAAACTACATTTTCTCCGTATGTTCAATTGTTGCCCTACATATTTTAGTACATTCTGTTGTTATATTGACAATACTCGGTATATCTTTTCGCATATACAACAGATGGATAATGATGGTTCTTATAAGTTGTAACAGCAGAAGAAAATTTTTTGTTTTATTTTTCTTCTTGTGCTTGTTTCAATATTTACATGAAAATTATGTTGATCGTTGTTTTTGCTTGGGCGAAGCCAAATACATAATATGTATATATAAAAAAAAACGTCCTTTAAGGACACAAAAAACCAAACCAAATGCTGTTTGGTATTTTTTCCAAAATTTTTCTTGCTTCATGCTATATTATCTGGAATTAAAAAGGTTTCATTTGGGATGTTGCTCTATCTAATAATATATTTAAATAATAATGCCCCATCCCTTGCCGCAACAACATTATGACGCCGGTCGAATTACGTTTGCCAAAGAATATTAATTTTGATTATTCTTTTGGATATTTATAAGGCGGTGTAAATTTTGCTAATGTTTCAAGGTTGTTATGGGAAAATTACACGTTTCAATTTTTTGTTTTTTTTGGTAATCCTGCGCGCTTTCTATTTTTTGTTTGATGATGGTTTTATTGTTTATTTAAATTATATTTATGTTGATAGCGTTTTGATTACTTTTGTGTACAAAATATTTTTTTTTTGTATTTTAATTTTTTTTTTTATTTGAGTTACCATAAAGGAAAATGGAGGGAGTTTTCACTTTGCTAATTTCAAATACAGCGCAGACGTTTTTTTTTATTTTTTTTTTTGGTTGTGATTTAAGCATATTTTGTAAGTCGTATTTATTTCAAAATAAAAATGTAGATTTTTATTTTTAAGACCGTGGCTTTGTTTTAATTAAATTAAAAAGCAATTAGGAATATTTAAGCTGGATTTTATCGTAAATGGTGTAAAACATGAAATTGGCTAAAGCAAGCCAATTTTGAATTTTTTCGTACAAGTTTTATCATTATTTAAATGATGATTTAATACTTTATGCAACAAAAATGCTTGAGGGATGCTTAATCCTTTTCATTTTAAAACAATCATAACTAAAATTACAGGTTTGGAAACCTATCTTTAGAGGCATCGAGAACCGTAAACGGAGTACAATTGCAGATTTTAGATTAATCAAGAAAATAATCAAGCAATCTAAATGTGCGTTGTAATTACAGGCCCCGAAACCTATCTATATCTCGTATCAAGAACCGCAATCGGAATAATTACAGATCAAAAATTGGATTTTCTATGAAATGTATCAAAATAATAAAATAATTTAAATGCGAATTGCAATCGGAGGAGTTTGGATTTTTTTGTCTCTGAGTTTGCTGATTTATAATATTGTCATAACTTGGACCTTACTTCTTCCCATCTTTAGGTTGGCAGATTTTTATAAAATTATTCAAATTTTCTTGCATTTTCAAAAACGATGGACAACTTTTAAAGTAAGGGAGGTGCAACGGTTGTGGTCACCGTTTGGTTTTTGGTCATAATTTTTAGTCAAGTTCATATTATGTAGACATTTGGAATGTTAGAGATCTTAGCTAACTTTTTGCTTAAGTAATTGTATTGATTTTATCAACAAGAAAAAACTATTACGTATATGAGACGACAATTTTTGGTCAAAAAAAATGTGTACCCGGTCGTGGGCACCTTTGGAAAATGCGCTAGAACTGGAAATATGAAGAAAAACACCACGAAAATAGAAAAAATGAAAGTTTATTTATTCCAAAAGCCTGGCATTTTCCATTTTATTCATGACCATCTTAATTTTCGTAATCAGAAGCACAATGCTTGCATGTGAAGTAACTGGCACTAATATCAATCCACTTCAAATGGATGGGCCGAACACATTTGTTGCATTTGGTGGAATTTGTGGCAGTAAATTTCCGCACTTCTTCTTGGGATACACAGATGCCTGCTTAGCTGCTCGCTTGGCTGATTTTTCCTGCAAATTAGGAATGCATTGAAGAGAAGTTGACGATTAGAAGATTTCTTTGGTCTAGCCGCTCCCAAAAGACCAACTTCTTCCAAAAGTGATAGGCGGCTCACTGAAAACGCTCCCGATGTCGAAGGCTTTGGTGTGATGAGCACAAGCTCTTCACGTTCAACATCTGGTCCAAGCATGACTATTCAAAGCTAACCTTCATCAACACGAGCTTCCCAGGCAGCTTCTCCCTTAATATTCTCAACTGCTTTGACTAATCAGACATTCAAGTAGCTCTGAAGCCGGATTTAATGACTATGGGTGTCAAAGCGAGATCAAGAGTCTTATAGACCAAGCCAGCGATGTGACGAATTTCTAACGCGTAGATCAACGAGGTAAAAATCCAAAATTCAAAAGGAAATTGATTGAGACAACAAGGTTTTCAATTGCTCTTCACGCATGAAAAATCCTACCTGGCATTGTTCTTTTGCCAATCGGAACACTGCGACTTGTAATAAGTCTTCACCGATCCGAAGATAGACAAGTCCAATGGCTGCAGCTTGTAGCTACAGCGCGGCGGGAAGGAAAGCGTATGCACTCCATTGGCAATGGCAATATCAATGGCTTCGATGGATAGATTTGACATATAGATTTAATTTAGAACTGGCTGGCAAATCCAACCAGAAGCAATAGCATTACCAACAGTTCCAGATGCGACATTGTCCAAAATGCTGTTGCCAGCAGCATTCACGGTTAATACCATTGTGGCATTGTTCCTCGTTCAGTGCCTTACAGTTTTCCAACATGTCGCATCCGTTCAAAAGCCGAATTCATTCATGTTGTAGATATGTGTTGCTTCCAAGTGATGCTCATCGATTAACTGCCCCAAGTTCTGGAAGAACATGTCGACATTTGTCGTGCAAAAGGCTTTTACACGGTAGACAGAGGTCCGCTCCGGTGTGCGCATAACGAGTTCGGAGTGCCGGCGCATGAAATTCGAGTACCAGAGGCCTTCTCATCTTGATCCCAAATTTCTGGGTAGTCAAGCACGAATTTTTTCGCGCAAAAGGAAGATAATTAAAATTATAATGCGCTGCCTGCGAAAGTGGTAAACAATAAACCTACCATGTTTGATGGCGTACATTGGATGCATTCGTGGATGAATTCCAACAAAACACCATCTTCTAAGGATAAAATGTTGTCAAACTTGGCACCCACTTTCTTCAGGTAGCGTTGCACAATGCTTTGAGGAATTCCATAGGCCTTAGCAGTTCTTTTGTAGGCTTCTTGTACATTAAACAACTCTTAATGGCTTGGAATAGCGCATTAAAATCTATTTTCTGTGAATAGGAAGATTTTTCCGGGGTTTGCATGGCTAAAAATACGTAAAAATGAATTAAACACTATTCGATAATAGATTGTGCTACGACGCAGCGAACTACCACTTTGACGTTCTAGATCAATGTTTACAGTACGAGCCTACATTGATCTTCGAAGCGCGCGAGAGACAGAGAGCATGAAGAGAAACGAAGAAAGACACTTACTCCTCCCACTTGCTCCCTGACAAAACGAGCTTGTGCAGCCGACGAAAAATTCCAACCTCTGTAGCTTCGCATACCCATTCTTTCGACACTCGATTCCCCCGACAAAAGAGTACTTTGAACGGAACGAACACTCACGGAAAAGTACGAAAACCGCCCATCTTTTCATAAATAACGTTATGTCAACATAAACAACGATATTAAACACTTTGTTAAACAAACACACGCATTAAACGAAAACAACAAGGATGCCCACAACTGGTTACATGATGGTGCCCATAACCGGAATGGCAGCCATTTTTTCAAACGGTCAAAAAATTGTGTGATGTGTAGATTTTGGTTGAAATAAATATTGAATCACAAAATATTATAAAAATACTGCAGAGATATGCATTATACTAACCTCAGTCCGATCTATCTCACTTTCAAAATATTACCAAATCACTTTTGTATTTTCTTTTCGCCTTATAAAGGCGACAAAAACTTATTTGTTTTTTGTTCACAGCTACACAGCAAACGCGCCTATTGGTTTCAGTATCAGCACAAAAACTACGAACTGTTAACGTATACGTTTGACCCCATATCAGAAGCATTTGCTTTCTGTCAAAACTTACGCAGGGATGCCATAGCCGCAGAGTATCCACAACCAGTGTACTCCCCTGCAATTAGTTCCAAAGTTACCAATTTATTGTTTAGCGTATAACACTTAATTTAACATATAAAACTTCTGGGTGCCACAAGCAAAAAAACGATGCACATCGTGAATATTCTTGGGGCTCTTGAAATTCTATATTGTAACTCCATCTTTCGATATAAACTACACATTTTAACGCATTTTGATAATTGCAGCTCTAAACAATTTAAATGCTTCAACTCGAAAACATTAGACAAAATTATAAATGGCCTTCAAGTGGCTATAGCGACAAAAAATATCGTCCATAAATTATGTTAATGTTATTTGAAACGTTATATGTAGTAACCACATAACCGCTATTTACCATTCTTTTTGTCTACTAACACAATTCTACTGGCATAATTACTGTGGCTATAACATACGTATATGAACAATAAAACTAATTCATTTCACGCTTATTATCAGGTTTCTAGATCTGTTTACGAGACACGGGGTTAAATTCAGAGTCGAAATAATTTTCGCCAGAATTCGAAACTACCCATTTGGTCGGCAGTACCGGATATATATCAACTATCCTGCCCTAACGGACCAAAATCCACATACCACAATCCGTCACTATTACAATAATACTAATCGCACTAAGCGCTATCTGATCGATTCAAACTTTATGGAATTGTCACAAGAATCTTAAGCGAAATTATCAATTGCGTTCGAACCTGATAACATAAATCCACTTACCTTGGAATCCGGAAATACCGGTATCCGGAACACACGCCCTATGACACAATTGGTTTTGTAGTGGGTCGTTTTTCGCAGCGAAACAACGCAGTGTACTACTGAAGTGTTAAAATCAATTTTAATCACTCTGTTAAATTTTGTAAAGAATTTCGTCTCAAGCTTTGCAACGAGACGTATTCCAGTTAATCTTACGTCATATTTAGAAGGCTTACCATCAAAGTATATTTCATAAAATTACTTCCACATTCGTTGTACAGCAATAGAATTTCACCGTTCATCGAAACGCTTAGACGCTTCTTAAATTTTATTTTGATAAAAGGAATCGGTTCAAAATAAATTTGATTCAATTACATTTCACAAATATTTGCATTGTACGAAGTGCAAACGAAATAATTAAAAACTCTTATTTAGCTTCTGGAATCGGCCACGATTGCAGTGGACCTTTGATCGGTGAAAACGCATTCCTTACGCAACTCACACAAGTTCGAACTATATTCTCGATGTCGTTGTCGAGCGATGGCCAGGAGACTTTCTATCTAGCTAATAGCTTTATGCGCTCAGTGCCAGGAAGACCTTGACGTAGTTCTTTGAGGATTTTGCGGCGAATAATCATGCGATCACCGAACAAAATGCAAGCGTTGATGACTGTGCGCGTGGCTCGTCTTGAAACGTAGTCTGCTGCCTTAGCGTAAGGAATTTGCTCTCGTTTGCATGGCCAACCCTTCTCAATGAAACTTGTGATTAACTTCAACGTCGCGTATCGACTTGATTCATTCTGAATAGTGAGCCTTCTTCAATTATCTTTGGACTAAAATTGGAATCTGGTGGCGCGTGATTTAAGTTTTTTTCGTTCGCCCTCGTTTCACCTTTTCACGCTGTGGTATGCCACCGGGTTTTAGTCTCTTTTCTATGAATCATGTCGAAGAAAAGCGATGGTTCGCGATTATTTTCTGAGGCTTCTGAAGGGCGCCAGTTTTCTCTGCTGCTGTGAATGAGCGTGCGGCATGTATTACTGAGCGGAAAGACTTGTCGGGCCTCTCATGCATGAGAATTGATCCAATTCCATTGCTAGAAACGTGATAGTGAAAATTGTTCCGTTTGAACAGTCGTTGGCAGTGAAAATTATTCCGGTTTGAGCGAATTGTTTAAGCCAGTTCGATGCGGATTGTAACGCATCAATCCTTCTTCTTGGCAACGATGATTGGTGCGGCAAATGCTGAATATCGATCGAACGGGGCTAATCACGTTCAAGAGCTGCAACCGTTTGATTTCATTCTCGATGCTCTCCATAGCGGCAAACAGAACTGGATGGCTGTTACGGAAAATTGATTTTGCCCCTGGTTTGGGTATCAGCGATGTATTTTGGGTGCAAAGGTAGAGCTAATTGTTTCGATAATGAAAGGCCGAATGTCGGAAGGCTGAACGCCGAAAGGCCGAATGGGTCGGAAGACCGAATGTCGAAAGTCCGAATGTCGAAAGGCCGAATGTCGAAAGGCCGAATGTGTCGAAAGGCCGAATGTCGAAAAGCCGAATGGGTCGAAAGGTCGAATGTGTCGAAAGGCCGAATGTTAAAAGGCCGAATGTGTCGAAAGGCCGAATGTCGAAAGGCCGAATGTGTCGAAAGGCCGAATGTCGAAAGGCCGAATGTGTCGAAAGGCCGAATGTGTTAAAAGGCCGAATTTCGAAAGGCCGAATTTTAAAAATATTTTCGTTCACGTATAAAATTTGTTTGGTTGCATCAATGTCCACTGTAGTGAGGTTTCAGTGTAGGCACATATATATTATCATAATAGTGTTTCTTTTGTTTTATTTTTCTTTATTTTGTAATTTTTAAGGGTGAACGAAATTTAAACGTGTTTTTATTATAAAATATTGCATTTCAAAATATTGCTTTTTTTATTAATCTTGCAACTATAAAATCTTTCAATTACAAAATCTTGCATAACAAAATAGTGCAATTATTTGCTTTTTAGTAGGTGTCATTAATAGATTCTATATAATCCGCTCCTACGTGCGGCACGCAGTGCGACATGTTTGCTGATCCCGGCTCCTACATCCCTCGAAGTTCAAATCTAAAGCCCCTCAGAGGGCTAAGCGGGGGGAGCGCAGCGTCCTCGCGCGTGCCCGTGAAAGTTATCAAAGCCGTTTAGCCTCTACAATTCTAAGTTAAATTAGTCGATGTCATTTTTCTTCAATTTATGTTCATCAGAATAGAGAAAAGAAATATATGAGAAATTGTTATGCAAGATTTTGTATTGCAATATTTAATAATTGCAACATTTTTTAATTGAAATATTTTGTAATGCAAAATTTTCTATGCGAAATTTTATAATGTAATATTTTGTAATGCAAGATTACATACCCAAACCAATTTTTCTATGTCCCTTATTTTAAGTTCATTTTTCACATGAGCAGGCATTTATTTTAATTTTAATAATAAATTTAGGTACATACACACATTTTATTTAAAATTATAATTTCAGAAGTAAGTTTCTCTTCTTGAGATATATTTGAAAAAATATAATAAAAATTAAACTAAATTTAATGGATTAGTGCTATAAATCAATGAAGAGCTATATTATTTGCAATGCCTTTAAGGAAAGAGGAGTTTGTAAAACAAGATTTTGGAGAAAAGATTTTAGAAACAGTCTTTTGTAAACAGTCTTTTGAAAAACAGTGATACGTGGCCAGCCTGTGGAAAGGCCGATTGGGTTGAAAGGCCGAATTTTCATTAAATTTTCCTTCACTTAATTGATTGACATCAATATTTAAGACCATTGAATTTATTTCGTAAAGTAAAATGTAAATCCTGTGTATTTAGCATACATATTTATGTGATCAAATTTTGTCGAAAAAAAATTTATTTATTTTTCTTTTTTATTATAATTAATTAATTTTTATTTGACAAAAAACTTAAAAAGATTTTAATATTTAAGGCGATTTATTATTAAACATTTTTAAACAAAAATTTTGATGAAAATATGAATTTTGTTTTTTCATAAAAATATAAATTTTGAAAATTTTCATTCATAAAAGATGAAAAATTAAAATAAATTTCAACATAAACGGCGTTTCGACACATTCGGCCTTTCGACACATTCGGCCTCTCGACATTCGGCCTTTAGACACATTCGGTTTTTCGACATTCGGCCTTTGGACACATTCGGCTTTTCGACATTCGGCCTTTGGACACATTCGGCCTTTCGACACATTCGGCCTTTCGACATTCGGTCTTCCGACACATTCGGCCTTTCGACATTCGGCCTTTCGACATTCGGCCTTCCGACACATTCGGCCTTTCGACATTCGGCCTTTCGACATTCGGCCTTCCGACCCATTCGGCCTTTCGACATTCGGCCTTTCGACACATTCGGCCTTTCGACATTCGGCCTTTCGGCGTTCGGCCTTTCGACATTCGGCCTTTCGACATTCGGCCTTTCGTACCTATTCCAGCAAATTGCTAAAAAGAGCTGGACATTTGGTCTTTAACTCACTTCCGGATAGATCCGGCAATGGATCGTAGCGAGTGTACCAGCGGTCGAAAGTTTCGCTCTGTTCTCCGGGCAATAGCCGTATTTTTCCATTCGATCGGAGAAGTGCTTGTGTGTTTGTGTCGCTGCTGGTGGGTGAGCTGCATCCGCTGGTTAGGCTGGATCTGCTAATGGAGCATTCCGCTGCTGAACCATTTGTTGCATGGGATGTGCTATTTATCGTTGCGTTTCAGTTTGAGCTTCCATTAATCGTTTGATGAGTTTTCCATGATGCCGAGATTATGTTTACATGTCAAAAAATGTTATCAAAACTTTACCCCGAAAGAAATACACGCTTAATACTTGCTTTATCCCCGTCGCCACCGTTATGTGCTATTCGGATAACAGTTACACAAAAGATTACTAACAGAATAATCTATTTTAGATGCGATATGTCGTTACGTCGTCCTGGGGATAAACTGTCTTTTATATGATTCAGTCGGGATATGTCATAGCTTGCTAGAATACCTGCTTTCATTTGCTTTGCTAATATTCGTCAGAATATTTTGCATTATCCGAAAGTTTTGTATCATATGGTCGAAGTTTAGGACGACAAAGATGTCGAAAACATATTTAAGATTGTTGTTGTTGTCAAAATTATAAAAATTTCAAATATTTGTGATTCTTTAGATTGATCTCAATTCTTCTACTATGTTTGGCCAAAGTTTCATGGGCTTGTGAAGCTTACAAACTAGATAAACTAGAAAATGCAACGAGGAAATTAGCTCACATAACACTTTAAAAAATTTGATTTCAAATTCTTGAATTTGATTTAAATATACATTTTATAACAAATTTTTAAATAAACCAATTTGAGATTTGGAGGTCATAAAATTCTCAACCTGTGCGTAGTTTAATCAGTTTTGCAAAAATCAAAATTAATTAAAAATAGTCGGATGCACAGAAATATTTAGCATCAAAGATGTCGTCATGGCATTTTAACACAGCAGATATGTTGTTAAACCCTCCAAATCAGTGCTTCCCAAACTTTTTCATACTTTTTCATACAACTTTTTGCCCCCGAAACCGGAAAAATTAAAATCGAGGGCTACCAAAAATTGTACTCAACAATAGCAAGTTTACAGCCAAGCATTTTGGGCATTCTTGTTCAAGGATCTCAGATATCTCATATCCGTGTCCCGCCAATTTAAAATATGTTCTACCAACCCAAATATTCTTTCAGCTTCTTATGCCGATTTACGAGTAAAAATTTGCTATACATCAAAATTGTAGAATTCCAGAAAATTGTTAAGCTAGGCTTTAAAAAATATGAGAGATTTCTATATAAGGAACTATTAAAAATTAGATTAGCTGTGAAAACTCCGAAGCTAAATACATATTTTCGCTGGACATATGAGTGAAGTAGAACAGAACCCGAATTTGTTTCGTTTCAAATTTTTGTGTCAAATTATTTTTACTTAGGTATTTAAAACCAAATTTGGATTTAATATATTCTTTTGAATTATCGTATACTTTGAAAATTCTGAAGTACCTACTTGAAAAATTAAAAACCAATCGAATTTTTCTGTACAAAATTCAGAGTTATCCAAAATTGTTTTTTAGATTTTTTTAATTACCAATTTTCCAATTTGAAAGGCTTGGCACCTTTAGCAATTTTATATCCAGCTCTTCCAAAAAAAAAAAAAAAAACTGAATGCGCCATAGTATAGAAACAGATAGTTCAGAATTTGAGAGTTGATCATGATCAGTTTTTTGGTCCCAAAGAACTAGGGAATCGAAAATGACCAAACTTTGTATTGGTGGGGTGGGGATATAATAAGGTTATCGGCAAGTTTTTATTTGTAATATCCGTAATTTACCGGAAAATTGACTTGCCTGGAAAAAGATTAAAGAAAATTCCTACTTCACTTATAAATTCTAAGTGAGCATTTAATTGGTCAGAATTGAAATCCCAATTTTTTCATAGTTTGTGTTAGTAATTTAATGAATAAACGTTGGTTCTTAATTTTTAGAAAACTGACTGACCTCATTATAATTATTATTGAGGTCTGCATACGCTAGAAATGAATACAAAGGTTTAATTTAAATTTTATTTAAGCTTATCAATAGTTATGATTACATAATATGCGTCACTAAGCCAAAATTTATATTTTGTGCAAAACTGCCCTAAGGCCGAACAGACACTTTCGATTCCACGGAAGTTAGTTTTATAGTTAAAAAGTATTGACAGGCTAACAAAAAAAAAATCCTTCGTAATTGTTTACTTTAAACAAAACAGCTGCTCATTTTGTAATTATAGTAAATTCGGTTGCGTTGAATAGTAAAGGGTTTTATTTTTATGCCCCATACCTGCTACCTACTTTTGTCAACTTTGATTATACATTGTTCGGATTAATTGAATTTTCTTTAGATTTAGTAGATTTGGGTAGATTTGCAAATCAATCAAAAGATATTTAATATATGACATAATAGTAAAACTACGGTAAAGGTTTAGACAAATTTATAAAACTTATTAATAATTTGTGTTTTATAGGCATTTTATCTTAAGATAGTTATAGAAGTTTGGGTAAGTATTCCAAAAATTTACCGACATTTCGGTATTCAACCGTTTTACCGAACCGTTTTACCGGCAACAACTCCACGGGTTTTCTAAGGGGCCGCTAACCGCAGTTTGAGAAGCACTGCTCTAAACTAATCAATATGCTTAACAATATAATGTTTGTATCTAAATAATTGTTGAGCTCTTTGTTATTATTTGGCCACTTCTTCTTCTTTGACCTTAATTTTAAAGTCCATCAGCTTAATCACTACAGATTTCAAAATTTTAATTGGCTGTTGACTGGCATTACCTTTTTATTTTTTATGAGAGTAAAATATCATTAATAATGTTGGAAAAGTTACGACATCAATTATTGTTTGATTATTTTGCCGATTTTTCAATTGACAGGTTATAATTAATTAAAAATGTTATTCATTACGTTTGGATTTAGCATAATTTGGCCTACAAATACCACTTTCGAAGCTCTTCTTCATTTTTGTTTCTTTAGAGAAATGTAATCCGTAAGTCTGGAACTCTTCGTATATGTCCTTAAAATACTTTTACCATTTCGATACACTTAGTAATGAGATCGTCTCATAATAGCGAACGGCTTGAAATTCGCAAATAAATAATCTCCTAAAATAACCATAATTTAGTAAATTTCTCTCATCATTCACATTATCCCCCAAACCATACCAAATAATTTTAATTTTATTAAACAAAATTAACACACCATTTACACAGAAGCAAATAAATCGATAAAAAGGATTTTCACCTAATTACCTATTTAATATATACCGAATGGATATGTATACATTATACACAAAGAGGCAGTAAACTATATGGCGCACACCCATGCTAGCCAACCAAACCATACAAAAAAAAATGTATTTTCATATAAATTTGGTATACTTAATTATAATAAAAATTACATAAAATAAAAAATAAAAAAAATCCAAAATTTAAATTTATTTTAATAAAATTCTGGCACAGAAAATTATCTGCGTATATATGTATGAACATAGAGACGCTACGCTCCGGCTATATATAGAATATTTTATATAAAAGCACAAGACATAAAATTAACTAAAATAAATGAAATAAAATATAAAATGGTCGTAATTTATCTTCCATGTAATATCAATAAATCTTCTCCAAAAAATATCCTTCAGTATATATAGATAGAGACTACTATATACACACTAAAACAGTCTACTAAAGAAACATAATCAATTTATATTAATTTGGTGTTCCAAACCAACCAACAACAACAACAACAAATTGTAATTTACTTAAACTTTTTTTTTACATACATAGCTACACACTTTATATATTGACTGGAACCAAAAAAAGCTAAAATAAAAAAAAAAAAGTTTTTCATTTAATATTTTCCTAATTTTCCACCCAATTAAATCCTTCCGTTATAACATGATTGTCATTTATTTTTATTTTTTATTTTTTGTGTTTTCTACTAATAATAATTTCGTCGTATTATAATGATGTTTACTAATATATATAAAAAAAAAAGTTTGTTAACCATCCAATCGAGATCAGTTTTTAACACTCGTCGCATCATGTGATATGACATTTTCCGTACACATCCTAAATAAAAGTTCCTTAATCCCACTATATAACTAAGTACAGGGATCTCGTAAAATTATGTTTGGAATTACATTTTGTTTTTGCCCAAAAAGATTTGGGTCAAAATAATTGCAGACAATCATGTGTACGGTATATGTATAAGTTCTGGAGAACAGAAAATCAATCAAACCAAAAGTAAAAATGTTTTTAGCTTTAACATAATGGATAATAAAAGAAAAAAAAATTGGCGGTTTTCGTTTAGGCCAACACCCAATTTTCTACGTTTAAAAAATGTTCGTATGCAAGCCCCCCTTTTGTCCGATCGTAATCAAAATAGTAAAGGTCATGTTGAATCAGATAATCTGTAAAGGTCATGTTGAATCAGAAAAGAAGTGTAAGCATAGTTCAGCTCCATCGATAGTGACCAAAAATTCGAAAGATGAAAAACCGCCATTTAAATTTAGAGGTGGGTCGTCCAAAAATTAATACCCAGTTTTACGGGTCTGAAGAAGTCAATGTTTAAATAAATAAAACGTCCTGAAATGTTTCAAGTGCAGCAATCTTGGGGATCGAACGACAGATTATGGCGAAATTATAACAAACTCAAGCATACCGAGAGACCAAATGTATTTTACAATCGATATAAAAAATTTGATTGGTAAATTCGAGCGCTCGTAGGATTTTGGTGAATACGGGGAGCGACAAAAATTTCACGACGGACAGGAAATTCAAGGTTATTGGTGAGCCGAATTTTGAAGGGCAATTCTCAACAGCTACGAGCAGTGAACGTGATTTTAAGAAAGGAATTGATACTTCAGACAGTGACAACAATTTCACCCGTCGGAGATGAAGTCGCAGATAGGAGAATCAAAGTGAAATGGATCAGCATTAATTCCTCTACACGGTAAATACAAAATCACTATAGATGTGAGCACAAAGCTTCGTTCTCATTAGTCAAGTTACTTGATTTCAAGTAATTTGACTAATGATGATTTCAAATTTCCAAAAAAAATTATGATTTCTGGACTACTCCAGTTTTCCTTTGTAGGTGTCAAAAATTTTAGCTTCACTATTTTTATATTGTAATTTCCACACTATTAAATTTTATAGTGTGGCTCATCTCAGATGACTCAATTTCAATACAAAAGTTGAAACGGCCTATACTTTACTTGAAATTTGAAGTCATATAAAATTAACTTGGATTCAAGCAAAATAACACGTTCATATTGGTCAAGTATGTTCAAGGAACTTGAATTCAAGTACTTGAATTAAAGTTACTTGACTAATTAGAACGAGGCTTATCAGACAATCTAGTTGAATCAAGTTAAATTAAAAAAACTAGATTTCTGGTTGTAATAAAATCTTGTTATTTTACTTGAAATACAAATATCTAGTACTAAAAATCAAGTAAACAGTTCTAGTTGATTTTGCGACTTGAATTATGGTAAAATTTTTAAAATATAGATATATTCGGCGGAACTTTGATCTTTCTCCTTCACATCGTCCTGCACAAGATGTTCAACTTTAAAGAAATATTTTTACATGGGATTCCTTCAACTTTCTAAACTTGCAAGCTTTCTCCTGAAAAGGACGATTTTGACTTATCGTTTTCTTGCATGCAATGAGCGAATATGTTGCAATAATGGCATAAGTCGAGTTCCAGAATTCTAAAACTGTTATGATCTTGTGTAACTCTTAATTTTAAAAACGTGTTCGTGAAAAATACGAATTTTAGACATATGCCACTATGTATTATTGCCACAGATACAATAAGTATATACATTTATACATACATACTATGCATTTCAAAATTATATGTGCAGCGGAAACTTTTGTTGTACATATTACAAAATTATTAAATAAACTAACGCATGTACTTCAAAATAAATTAAACAATTTTTATTATTTTATATTCATACATAAAGAAAACATTAATTAAGTTAATTTCAAAATTATTTGTGCACTCAGTTTCTATTTCAAAATTGTTGGAGCATTAAGAAAAATAACATAAAAAATGCACTATAACTAAAATCTGTTTGAACACATTATAAATCAGATGTAATTATTAATATGTTGTGTGCCCACCCGTAGCTTCTATCTCGTCGCTGAGACGCCTCTTCATGGAATCTATAAAGTTTCTTATAAAGTTTGAAGGGATTACACTCCAAACATTTACTATTAAGTTCCAAGTGATTTCTTCGGACCGTAAAACCTAGAATAGAACTTTCCTTTTCATATAAGCCCATACATTTTCGGCCACGTTCAAATCAGTGCTCCGCACTGCACTGGCCCATGACAATGCCGTTTGATCCCAAATTTTCAAAATATCTTAAACTATTTTGCCGTTGTGTATAGGAGCATTGTCCTATTAAAGTACGAATTGCATATCAATTCGTTTTTTGCAGCTACCAACGCTATCTCATTCAGCAATTCTAAATACCATACTTATGTAACTGTTCCCCGGATCATTGAATTTGGTCCTACACCATTGAAGCTTATACATCTCCATACTATTATATGTCCACCCCCCAGAGTGGCGTGTGTGAGCAATAACTATCCTCTTTGTTTTCTCTTTAGTATTCTTCTTCTTCTTCCGCTGGCGCTACATCCCATGAAGGGATTTGGCCGCCTCAACGATGCTCCTCCAAATATTTCGATCTGCGACAAGAGAACGCCAGACATGGTGACCGAGTGTGTACAGGTCCCTCTCAACGTCGTCCATCCATCGGGTAGGTGGTCTCCCACGAGGTCCTACTTTCGCTGGTGCCGACTCCAAGGCCTGTTTGGTGGTCCGATTTTGTGAACGTAGCACGTGCCCAAGCCATCTCAGCCTTGACGATTTTATGAATCCTATGATGTCGACTTTATCGAGATCATTTCTGATCTCGTGATTCATTCGCATTCTGTAAGTGGCTCCCTCTTTAATGGGACCGAGAATTCTTCTTATCATCTTACGCTCAGTTACAGCGATTTTCTGGATGTTTTGCGCTGTTAGTGTCCAAGACTCGCAACCAAAGGTGACAACTGGTCTTATCAGCGCCTTGTAGATGTCCAATTTTATTTTGCGCGATATATGAGGAGACTTGAAAATATTGGCGTAAAATGCTCGGTAGCCTGCTGCGATCCTCGATGAAATGTCTACAGAAACGGAGTTTTGCTCAGTGGTCAGTGATCCTAGGTATTTAAACTCATTCACCTTTTCATATTGAGTATCTCCTGAAATGAAGTCCCCACGAGTCTGCCTTCTCGCGGTCATCATGTATTTGGTCTTCGCTTCATTGATCTGAAGGCCTATTTGTTGGGCTGTTAATTCCAATGGGAGGAGGACCTCTTTCAGAGAGATGATGTTGCGACCCAGAATGCAGATATCGTCAGCGTATGCTAATAGCTGGGTTGATTTATAACACAGGCAGCTACGCTGTGCTATATTAAGCTGACGAATGACATACTCTAATGATAGATTGAATAGAGTTTGAGCTATTGGGTCTCCTTGCCGCACTCCAGATGTTATCTCGAAGGCATCCGAAATTTTACCTTCTATTAGCACCTTACATATTGAGCCATCCATTAAAAGCTGGCACATTGAAACCACTTTTGACGGTATGCCCAGGTAGGACAATACGTTCCATAACGTATTCCTCTTAATGCTGTCGCACGCCTGTTGAAAGTCTATGAATAGACTGTATACAGGGATGTCCTTTTCATAGCATTTCTCCAGCAAAATCCTCAGCGTAAAAGTTTGATCGGCCGTTGATCTATTTGGACGAAAACCACATTGATAATCACCCAAGATCCTCTCGCTATAAGTTGATAACTTTGCTGCGACTACGTTGGCCAAAACCTTGTAGCCTGTGTTCAGCAAAGCTATACCGCGATAGTTGTTGCAGTTCAATCGATCTCCCTTTTTATGAAGTGGACATATAAGAGCCGTCTTCCACTCTACTGGGATTTCTTCTCTAGACCAAATTGTTGATATTAGCTCAAACATGCGGCAGAACAGATAATCACTGCCATATTTGAGCATTTCGTTGCAGATACCATCCTCACCAGGTGTCTTGTAATTTTTCATCTGCGATATCACGTTCCGCACTTCATCATATGATGGAGGAGGTGGTGGTGTCATCTCGACGTTAATATCGCGTTGAAGCAAGAGAGGTTGTTGCTCGGAAGGTGGTGCCTGTTTATTTAAAAGCGAGGAGAAGTAATTTCGCCACACTTCGAGGACGGTCTTAGTGTCCATTTCCAACTCACCGGATTTGTTGCGAATAGCGCTGCTACGTGGATGAAAGTCCGTAGCTAATTCTCTTATGCAACGATATCTATCTCTCAGGCTAGAATTTTGGATGTTGCGTGCCTGTTGTTCATGCCATTCCCGTTTTTTCCGTCTACATATCCGATTAGCGATTCTCCTCGCAGTCATGTAGGCGTTATGGGATTGTCTTGTTATTTGCGATAGATCTCGTTGTCGTGCGCGATCTTTTCCCCGAATAGCACCAATACAATCATCATCAATCCAGAGATTTTTGGGCCTTGACGGATTTTGGCCTATGGTGGACTTTGAGGCATCGGTGAGCAAATTTGGTGTAATTTGCACAAATATTTATTTTCGCTGGATCAGGAATTGGTTAATTAAAAGTACGCAACACCAATTGAAACCACTTTATTTATTTTCAATTTAATTTAAATTCAAAATTTGGATACCAATATTAAATTAAACTTTATAACTTTATTTTATAATAAAATATAAATTTAAATCTCTTTGTTTTAATCGCTTATGTTGCTTGTACGATCGCCTTTTTTCGAATGTCCAATTTTCTGTAACATCATCGTCAGCTAGTTTTTTCCCGGGAAAACCACTTTTCGAAACTCGTATTGGTTGTAAGCCACTGAACACCAGTTTGACTATTTCCGATGACATCTCTTATAATTAATTGTAATCTTTGATAATTGCAACATAGTGACATCTTACAATGAATAGCTAACTTAAATTTATCTAGTACACAATATTCAAAAATTGAGCTACTAATTTAATCTACAAAAATTGAGTTACAATAAAAAGTTTAAGAATCATTAGATATTTGTGTCAAAATAATAATTTGGTTACAACAAAAAACAATAATAATAACAATTGTGATACGGATTGAAAAAGCTAAGTTTGAAATTAAATTATAATAAAATAGCGTTTAATAATTTGTTTATATAATTTCAGTGTTCATCAACAATCGGTTACCGCCGTTTTGATAATGTTCCACTGTTCTTGAATGGAGTCAGGAAGTGGTTTATTTTCCAAGATTTCTGATACAGTCATCCCGAAGGTGGTTCTGGTAACTTGGTCGTTCAATGCCGCAGTGTTCCAACGAATGATGCGCTGAAAGCGATGATTATATGTGGTTGATAGACGAAATTTTAATTCAGCAACTACCAGGAAATGGTCTGAATCAATGTTAGCTCCACGTTTAGTTTTGATGTTCTTAAGGCTAGAAAAATGTCTCTTGGACAAGAGGATGTGGTCGATTTGGTTGACCGTTGTCCCGTCGTTTGATTTCCATGTGGCTTTATGAATGCGCTAATGTGGGAAGTATGTGCTGGCAACCACCAAGTTGTACAGTAAAGCTAGCTCGATGGTGCGCATCCCGTTGTTGTATGATGTATGGTGCAAGGAGTTTGTTCCAATAGTGCTTCGATATGTACTGCTAGCACTGCCAATTTGAGCATTGAAGTCGCCCAAAACAATTTTGATGTCATGTTGCGGAATTTTGCTCAGGACGGTTTCGAGCTGGTCGTAGAAAGCGTCTTTGATTTGATCAGGCTTCTCCTCGGTGGGGGCATGAATGTTCACAAATGTGATGTTAAAGTGACGTCCATGAAACCTGAGTGTACAAATCCGATTACTGACAGGCATGAAGTCAGTCACAAATTGACGGCATCGATTGCTAATCAAGAAACCAACGCCCAATTCATGTTTATCCATGTTATTGCTATGACAGAGAGTTAGTCCGAAGCGACTATAATCGGTGATGTCATTGCCGATTAGTCTTGTTTCCTGTAGCGCCACGAGGTCGAGTTTATACGTAGATGCTTGCTCGAAGAGTTGATGGAGGCTCTCCGGGCGGTTTAGGCTGAGTACGTTCCATGTTCCACATTTAAAATCGTTGTCCTTATATCGTGTCCGAGGTCGTTGTTGTGAATCCAAAAATATCCGAGGCTCATGTTGAGGTTTCGTAACAAAAAAAATTTTACAGGTTGGGCTGTTAACCCAACGCCAACCTTCTGTAGAAGGACCACAGCCCTCACACTTTAGCCTACTCCTTTAACAGAGTAGTTTCTAGTGGCCGCCACGAAGAGGCAGTGTGAGCACTTGCTGAAGTTGCATGCAGTTACGGCACATGAAGCGATTCTTGTGTTTATCCACCTGCATACACAGCAGCCTGACCACTTTCTTTAGTATTATAATCATAAAATTGCCTCCCCCCTGATCCACCCAACGAAAAAATAGATTCATCGGTCCATAATATGTTCCTCCAAAATTTAATCGGTTTGTTAATATGTTCCCGTGCAAAATTTAATCGAGCCAAATTTTTTTCGATGTATGGGGCATGTTTTGGTTGACGTATGCCTGAATCCCGTTTTCTGAAGCCTTCGGCATATCGTGGGCTAACTAATAATCCTTTTTGAAGATGAATTTATCCAGTTTTGTATAAGAGAAACCTTTACACCTCGTGCAATCAAGATATCTTCTTTTACTGATGTAACTCTTTTTCTTCCTCTCCCCTCCATATTTTTAAGCACTCCTTGGTTTTTTTGTTTTATTACTTGGTATAAAATCGTATATCGAAGGCAAGCATATTTTTGGGCCAAGTTAGCGGTCGAAATTTCACAATTGTATTTAGCCACAATGGCTGCTCTTGTTTCAACGCTAAACCCTTGTTCAGACTACGTTAGTAATTTAGTCGAGGAGCGAGTATTTTCGTAACTAAAATCGATGAACTGACCAAAAAACGGTCGCACTACAGTCGAGTACAAGTTACAAGTGAGTGATCAGTATTTCAAAATGAAGAGAATACGCAACAAAGTAAATAGACACCCATGTTCTACACATTTCGTTGTTTCTTCGCTCAACTAATGAACTCGACTAAATCAAAATGTTCGCAATTGTTTTGTTTTGTATTGTTTTTATTTTGTTTTATTTTGAAGAGTGGTGGGGGCCTTACTCGACTAAAAAAATAGAATAAAATGGATCGACTCGACTAAATCATTTACTAATCTACCCGACTAAAATTTTGCTGTTCAGACACGTTTAGTTACTAAAATACTCGCTACTCGACTAAATTTCTAAAGTAGTCTGAACAAGGCTTAAGTTCCGATTTTTTTTTTGGCATTTTTGAATTAAGTAATGTTTGCAAGAAAACGAAACAATAACGTTCGAAAGGCAGAATACATAATGCACACATAATTTTGAAACAGGAACAGAGTGCACAAATAATTTTGAAATGAACTTAAATAATGTTAAATAATGTCTTTATGTATGAATTTAAAATAATAACAATTGTTTAATTTATTTTGAAGTACATGCTTTAGTTTATTTAAAAAAAGATATTTCATCCAAAAGTTTGGCCCACATCTAATTTTGGAAGCAATTTAATTTTGTGATACAACAAAAATTTCCGCTGCACATGTAATTTTGAAATGCATAGTATATGGTGAAACATACGTCAAATGAAATTTTTTTGGAGCTCGTGTATTAATTTTTAGATTTTAATGTTTCGAATATGTAGCATTAATTAAACAGGGTATCATATACACTTGGGTGCAAAAAAATCGCACATTGCTCAATTTTCCACAACAGTGCAAAAATATCAAAAAAAATCCAATATTTGTTTAATTTTTCTTAATACAGGTTCAAAGTCTATTTCAATACCTATCCAGTGGTACCTTTTTTGTATTTATACATGCCATCAAACTGATTTTTGGGGGTAAACATCTGAGGTAGACGTTTTTGTGAATTTGTCAGCATGAAAATTTATAGTAAAAATCGAATTAAAACATGGAAATCAGAAAACATATTTTTATTAATAACGAGTATTCCCTCGCCTCTAGTGATATGTCTCCCCAGAACATGCACGATCCCCCGCCATATGGAACACATTCTTGGATGCAACATTGTGCATATCGCTCTCCTTATCTTCTGTATACTCTTCCGTGTCCATCGGTGCCATATAAACACATCCTGCACTCGTCAGAGAACAGGACTCTTCTCCATTCTTCTTCTGTCCAATTCAAATGCTCCCGACCGAACTCACGACGGGCTCGTCGCGTGGGCTGGTGTCAATTTCGGCCCGTTTGCTGGTCTGTGTGGAGTCAGATTAACTTCTCAAAGTCGTCTTCTAACTGTCCACCGACTGACTTCGACTTTACGAACTTCTTGGAGCCGCCGTCCCAGTTGAACCGCATTCATAGGACGATTTCGCAACGAAGTTGTTACAAGAAAGAGGTCATCACGCTGTGGTGTAGCACGAGGTCGGCCAGATCCTTCTCGCCGTCTGAAGCCACCAGTTTCCTGATATCTCTGCCATACTCGACGAACGGAGAATCGGCTTAAATTTGGTTGTCGAGCCACTTCACTTTGGTTCTGCCCCGCTTCAATTAGTGTAACCACTTGTGCGGCTACTCTGGTGTGGTATCCATTTGTTTGCTCCGGTTGAAGACGTAATTATTAGAGTACCGTTCAGACTACGCGTCGATATACGAATGATGACAATTCCGAGCGAGATATTTCATGGCATGCTATTGAATTGATCTTGTTGAATTATTTTTAGAATTTAATTCGAAAGCCTGCTGTATGTATTTGACAAAAAATCACTTTGTTGGCATGCTACAAGTACAAAAAAGGTACCACTGGATAGGTATTGAAATAAACTTTGAATCTGCATGAAAAAAAATTTAACAAATAGTGGATTTTTTTGATTTTGAACTTTTGTGGAAAATTGAGCAATGTGCGATTTTTTTGCCCCCGTATTTAAAAATGGCATGCACTTGTTGTTGTATTTATTGCTATAGAAAAAAACTAATCATCCGGAATTTATAAAATTAGGCTCGTTTTAAATATAAATGGATAAGGATTAAAAAATAATTTTAAAAATGGCATCCTCTGTTATTTCTTCTTTATCAACAGGGCCTTCGAAACTTATTTTTCGAATTTTCTCAAATGTGCTGGTTTTTTTCGCCATTTAGTTCTGTTAGATATTCTAAAAAATCAGCACAGCATCTAAGTATGACAATCTACAAATTTTTTATATTTAAACATATGTATTTAGCAAGAAAACGAAACGAGATGCTCTCCTGATTTTTTTAGTATTTCTATTGGAACTAAATGGAAAAAACAGGCACATGAAGTGTGTTTACATAAATTGTTAAATATTTGACACCCTCTATCTTATAAAACAAAAAACCATGCTCTATAAAATGTTTGTTTTACTCAGTGCTTTATATTCAAAACAAAATGATAAAACTCAACACCGGAAGGTCCCTTTCTTAGATGGACCGAATGGATACAACTACTATTTTCATGATGTAAGAAAGGAAGACGTTTTTCTCAGTAAGCGTAATGTATTCCATTTATACCAATGCGTTCTTTTATTACATTACGTACGGAATATTCCGAGGTCACGTGATCAATATTATATTCCTTCGGTTCTTTCTATGGAATGAATAAAAGAAAACCCCCAAGGCATTAAATGTGGAAGTAAAACAAAATGCCTCATATTGTAAGCTGAAAGCAATTTTGAATTTCCCGGAACTTAAGACATCGAAGCTCCGATTAGTTCACGTAGAAGTCAACAAGTAAAACGAAAGAAGCCATTACAGATCAATCCTTTGTGAAATAGTTTGGTCCCATTCCTCAATTTTAAATGCCAACTGATTTCTTTAATCATTGGCAAAATATCATCAGGCAGCAACATCTGGGCCCCTAGTTCAGCAATCCATTTAACTATGTTAATCTTCAAATGTTAAACCTGCTGATAGGGCTGAGGAAAAGCTGGAATCTCAAGGTAATTTGGTTATCGCAAATTTGTATTTGTTTGATGAATAATTACAAATTAGCTAAGCAGAAGTGGGAACTAATATTAGCATGCGTAAAAATTTGGTTTAAACAAGAAAGTTATTTTTAATTTCGATAGAATTTCAAAGTATTTCTGATTTAAGTCCCGCAAATAAAGTATGTGACTTAATCCAATTGTTGGTCGCGCATCTTAGTTTAAGAAAAGCTGTTACAAAAAATTAGAATATACAAAACCGTTCTCTAATATGAGGAACCACGAGTGACCCTTCTACTTATCATATCAAAGAACTGAGTGAGCGAGTTCTTTAATTTATTGCACTACATCACTCGAATCGAATTTCTGATTTCGAGATTTTATAGAAATAGCACGTGCCATCGAAGATCACTATTCATTTATTTTTCGTAATCCTCCACCAGCGTTCAATTGTAACATCCAAATATGACATAGCGCATTCAATATTTTGTACAATTTTAGCTTGACGGTGTTTGCAAGGCAAATATACAATCAGTCCCATCCGTATGTATATTTACTACTATATGAAAGTTGATTGCGTCATAGAGCATTAGAACCTGATAAATGTAAATGTTTCCATATTTTCTAAAAATATTAAAATTTGAATTTTTTAAAATTTATTTTGTTAAGAATGAAATAATTTTCAAATTTATCAATATTTCTAGTTACTGAATTCTTTTTGGAGAATTTGGAATTTAAATTACTGCAATACTTTTAATTTAGAATTTCTAAAATTTTCGAGATGGTAATATACAGAATTTGGAAAGTTGAATTTTATTTTTGGTTTTTTAACGTCCCATACTGCCCAGCAGGCCTGGTGGAGGATTAGCAACTATAGTTTCATTTCAATAGGCCACCGGCACACTACTTAGTACGCACCGAGATTCAGACCCTTTACTTCCCGATTGCAGCGTAACGCCTTAGCTTTCATCATCGTGCCATTTCGTTGGCCAATTTCAAAAACAAAATGTTTGTAATTAGAACTTTTCCGTATTAACCTGTGACAAATCTCCGACAACTTAATTGAATAAATTGCATTATGATCATCTCAAAATATTTAATGATTAGCCAGAATATACAATGAATACTCTTACCCGCGAATCACAAAAAATAAAAATATTTATTCCGCTGCAAACCGATTTTCACCCACTGGTTGTACACAAAAGAAAAAAAAAAGCTCAACATAAGAACATAAAATTATTTTGTTATGTTTTCATTTTCATTCATTCAAGTGAAAATTGGAATACAACAAATTTTTGTATGTATAATATAAAAGGAAAAACCAAAGCTTTCGGTATAAAAACATTTTCCAGTTTTTTTTGTTGCCTCTTCCGTTTTGTCTCCTCATTTCATGAACAACGAAAATTAAGGATATTTATAATTATTTTATCTCTCTATTGAGCTTTTTATTTTACTTTTTTGTAACTTTGGTAGCGTTTTTTTTTTGCTTTGTTTCGTTTCGTTGATTCAATGTAATAAGGATAATGGATTCATTGGCTTTTTTAGTTTGTTTGTTTGTTGTCCGTGTGTATATCCGTCCAGTAAAAAATTGTTGGTGTTTTATTTAGGAAAATCAATAATTAATTATTTTTAGATAATTGAACATACAACTAATTAGATTTGATGTTAACAAAATATACAAAAAAATATTTTTCTAATATGTAACACGGTCATTAGGTAGGTATGTACCGAATATAATATTTGACAATTGAGGAAAGATCCGTATTATAATGAAATCAAAGTATTTGTTTTGTTTTGTTTATGGTCCCTCTTTTGACAGGACATTAGCTGGTTGATGTTCAGCTCTGTATATCATATACATTATATGTATAGTAATAAAAAATAACGTGCCACATAATGTTGTTGTTTGATAGGTTACATGTGTATATGAGATATGTGACAAATAAAGGTTATTTATATACAAACATGATGATGGTCTATTATTGTAAGACATGATTTATATGGGACGTTTTTCTGTGAAAACATTCAGAGGGGGAAATAAGAGATGAAAACATTTTTGAAAAATTACATTGAAATGTTTACGTAAGCTTTAGTTTAATAGGCCTATAAAATGAGTCTCTTTCAAAATCTAATTATTCGAACCCGCTACATGTGACTATTAACCATTACGACATTTTTGGCTTAAAAAATGGTATTAAACCAAATTTTTTTGAAAAACAAGTTTACAAAAGACATTTTATCGATTATACCAATTTTTAGCCAGAGATTGGGCCAGAGGGTATGATTGTGTACAGTATTCGTTTATAAATAGTTGACATTCTTATTCATTCTCTATGTGTTTATGCACTGCCGCGAAAAGTGAAGCTCAATAAAAAATTGTAAACTATCAGAAGAAGCAAACGAACTCAAAAGATATTCAGTATTGAATAACTGCTACTGCCAAAACTAACCCGAATACAGAGGATCTTACTCTTAATAGGTAACAAAAACTGACAAAAAATTTGCAGAACCAGATTTTTGTTTAAGAAGCTAAAAAATTACGAAGATACATCAAAGTCACTAGAATACCATCCCGAAATTGGCTTTGGCCGGATTTTAACGTAATAACAAGATATATCAAATTATTAAATGATTTTTTTCAAACTAGAGAGCTTCTATATAGACACCTTCAATATTTAGCTCTTTATTTCACTTAATTTGTTTTTAATCAATTAGTATAGATAAAAGTTTGTAATGCGATTTTTTTAGGGAGCCCAAGGTACAAGTCAGGCGAAAAGTTTACACAACGAATATAAAGATATCACTAGTTCTTCACTTTTCAGAGCAAGTCAAATCCCACATCCAATTTCTTTTGTCCGAATCAACGTTGATTTTAATGAGTTAATATTGATGATCTCGAAAGTATAAAAATAATAAATTTTCAAAATTTTGCATTATTCCAGCACGAGACAACACAATTTGTCAAAATAAATTTGAATATTGATTAAAGCACACAACTTCCATTTCATTTCGTCAGAAACCGGATAACGAACACAACACCATCACCTATTATTATACCAATTTGTCAAATTTCCACACGTAATATCATTATTACAGCTAATATACATGATAACATCGTATCATTATAAATTTACGTAAAAAGCTCCAATATACACATACAATAATATAAAATAAATATATAATTTAATTTTCTATATTTTTCGAAGGTTTGAAATTTAATCAATTTCAATTTTCTGTATAAATTGATACCTGAATAATAATAATAATAATAAAAAAGGTGAATATAGAAATTCTACACGCATAACGCGCATGTAAAAAAACTTGAACGATTGCCAAATATCATAAGATTGATTATATTATATCGTCAGGTGATTCACTATACAAATTGCCATTAAATATTGGTATAACCGCTTATTTTATCGATTCGGCTAGACTACATATTTACACGCATTTGTACAAAATAACAGTAAGCTCCTGCATGAGCTTTTTCAAGTGTGCAACATAAATTACAAGATATGTATATGCATGTATCAAATTTTCAATATAATATGTACTCTTATAACCAATATTATTGTTATTGTTATATTCCCATTACCCAACAGTATTATTACTGCTTCGTAATGTTTTTTAGTAGCTTCAAGGGAAATTATTTACATAACAACTAATTTTTGTTTTACATTTCCGAGTCTTTTATGGCATCTTTTTTCTGCGTATATACCAAATATAAATACATTCAGCGAAATTTTTAATTTTTATGAGCTTATTTCGTTGTGATGTTATGTCTTGTTTTATACATACTCGTGCATCTACAATGTATATAAACTCATTGAAGAAGAAATGTTTGTAATCTTTATGGTAATATTTCGTTGTACTCTCTTGTCTTCATATTTACTTTAGTGTATTGAACGTGAATACTATCAAGAATTGTTTTTAATTCTTAGAAATTGATTGATGTTCGAATTTGAGTAAAGCTTTAATGGATTTTTAGAAACGTTTATTTCTTTAATTGTAACTCAATTATTGGCATCGCAAATTTTAAACATTTAATAAAAGTCAGTACCAATACTTTGTTTTCCGCGAAACAATACCCTAATTTCTTCGACTATAATGTTTTTGAAATTTTAATAGATTTGACAACAAATTGCGTTAAGCATTTTTACAACAACATTATCATTGGGGTTTAATTTAAAATTGGGAATGAACAAATAATTTGTTAGTACAAAAATTCAAATTAACGGGTTTGTTTAATTTTTAGGATTAGTCGTTCAAGAATTTTAGGATTAGTCGTCCGAATTCACTTTGCCAACATCAATTACAGCGCTATCTGCACTGTAAACAAAAAATATTTCAAACAAACTTTACGTATTTTTGACATAGAATCCGAATCTGTAAGAAAAAATGGGGGTTTCCATTTTAGATATGAAAGTTGCCGCCAACCTCACCCGCAGGGGATGGTGGTGGGAGGCACGTTAAGTGTAGTTGAATAGCTTTTTCAAAAACATTAAACACGTATTGTTTTGTTTTTCGATGCAGAGTGTACCATTCAAAATATTCGAACGTCCCGGTACATATTTTACACCCTGTGTATTTTATTTGTTATATTTTATATTCTATATTTTATATGACATATTTTTTATTTTTTTATTTTATATTTTATATTTTATATTTTATATTTTATATTTTATATTTTTATATTTTATATTTTATATTTTATATTTTATATTTTATATTTTATATTTTATATTTTATATTTTATATTTATATTTTATATTTTATATTTTATATTTTATATTTATATTTTATATTTTATATTTTATATTTTATATTTTATATTTTATATTTTATATTTTATATTTTATATTTATATTTTATATTTTATATTTTATATTTTATATTTTATATTTTATATTTTATATTTTATATTTTATATTTTATATTTTATATTTTATATTTTATATTTTATATTTTATATTTTATATTTTAT